>JALMGA010000003.1:32680016-33120016 GCA_023333525.1 Aspidoscelis tigris stejnegeri | reverse complement strand
CATTAGAATTATTATTTTTATTACTAAAAAAAATTATTTTGGTAATTTAGCTTAAATAATACAAAGAACAAGTGAATTTGGTATGATACTTCCTTATGCCTAATTGAAAATGGGGTGTTTTTCCACTAGCACTAAGTACGCATTGAAGCATCCATTAAAGACCCATGTGGCTGAGAGCTGGATGACCCCATTTCCGCTACAGACACCATTAGAGACACATCTGTTTCCACCACAGCTAGGGAAATCTGGATCATATGGGTATAATACAGATTTCGTGTAGACCCCATTAAAGGAGGCTACAATGGGGTCTTCAGCCTTCAAATCCGGATTGTAGGGAGCCTGTTTCCACTACAATTCAGCAATAGGTCTCGAGGAGGCTCGGGGGGAGGAATCCATGGGGGGGGTGCCCCAAACTCAAGACTTCGGAGGTAACTTCAGAGATTAGCAAAGGCTCCACAGAGAAACCCCTTCTGAGAGCAATGCCACCGTCAACAGCTACGGAGGATCTCCGAAGTTAGCAGCAGAGTTGCCTTCAAAGTTGCCTTCGGAGGGAATTCGGAGCCGGCTCTTGCAAGGGGTTTTTCTGCAGAGCCTTAGCTAATCTCCGAAGGTAACTTTGGAGACTGCACCTCCTGTCCCCCAAAACACCTGGGGTGACAGGGGATAGATCTGGATTTGCAGGTGGGTGCTCCGGTGTTTCCACAGCAGGCAGGCTAGCACCCATTGCTATTGGGTGCTAGACCACACGTGGAAACACATACTAGATAAGGATTAAGGGAAGTACCCATTCTTTAGATCTGGATCTTCTTAGATCCGGATTAAAGGAGCTAGTGGAAAAACACCCATGAAATTAATGTGACCAATTAGCAAATGCTTAGCATTTTTTTCAGTAAAATCATTGCCTTTCTTTCTTTCTCTTTCTTTCTTTTCCCTCCTAGCCCACACTAGCTGATCTAACTGTCAAAAAAATCAAATTGAAATACACAGAAAAATTACACCAGATTTGGTTATTTTCTAGAAAGACTTTGCTCATATCAATCAAATTATGCAACAGTCAATGCTGACCAGCCTGACCTTGTGGTTAAACAAGGCAGTTATTGAACAAACCAAAAGATTCCAAATTAGACAGAAGTAACAAGTGATCTTGCCCACTTGACTTAAGGTCCTAGGTACACAGAAAACAAAGTGTATAGATCGAAGCATATATTCTGCTATCTAAACACATACTGTAAAAGCAAGCAGAACTGTTGACATCGTAGACGTAGAGCACTATTTGAGTGCATAACAATCCTCAGTCTACTCCCCACACACTCCAAATTGGCTGTGAGGTAAAAAGAAAGGATAGTTCACTTACTTCCTGAAGGAATCACTTCCATAGAACGTTACATTTAAATGTTTGCAAAAATTGTAGCAAGTACAAATATCTTATAGCACAGGTCACTACCTGGTGTCCAAGGGCCCCAAATTGCTCTTGAATGTTATCCTATTGGCCACAGGAGTCCAGGGTCCCCACTTTTAAAGTCTAGGAGAAAAACACAACTAGGAGTAATACCCTCTGGAAGAGCAATGCTCACAGCTTACCCTTGAAATTCTCAATATTGCAACAGGTTAAAGAAACTTACCAACATCTGTATTAAAGGATATGTTAGAAATGGCAAACTGTCTGGGCAGAAAACAGCCTACTAAAATGTAAAGAACAAATGTCAAATTGTAACATGTCAAAAACAAGAAGAAAAGTTGGCTTTTCTCCCCCACTTTTCTCCCCCATTTAAGGGGACTCAAAGCAGCTGACAAAGCTTCTATTCTCCCCACAACAGAATACCCTGTGAAGTAGGTAGGGCCGTGAGAGCTCAGAAGAGACCTGTGACTAGCCCAAGGTCACCCAGCTGGATTTGTGGGGGAGGGCAGAATTGAACCCGGTATTCCCAGATAGGAGTCCAAGTATTTCTGAAATTGAAAGTATGGAGTCAGAAAAGAGATGAAGAGCATCATAGGTGAGATTCCAAGGATTTTTGGTCTTCTCATAGTACAATTCCTACACATTTAATGTCGCAAAGAGATTCCTGGGACATTCAGTAAAATGAATCACATAAAAAAATACAGGGACTTTTATATTCTTTTTGCAAAAACTGATGTAATACTATTAATTAAAACTTAATAGTTATTAGTGCTAATTAATAATTAGTAAAGTAGGATATTCAATACAAGTTTACCACTTATAATCAAAATAGTATATCACATTAAAATATGTAATGTTAAAGCTTCTTCAAGACAAGACATCTTTGCTCACAAAAAGTATTTTATGTCATGTTGATTCTTATTCCAACCTACAATTTCTTCAAGTCACAACATGGAGCTTGTCTCCTTTTCAGTTAGACAGAACAAAGTGGAGTCTCAGGCCAAATTCGCATTTTTCCTCCAGTCACTGGGAGGCAAAACACTAGAATGTTCTAGTCACCCTAAACTTACCTAAAGAGCATATGGCTGCTGGGATGGCAACCATTACAGAGCTTCAGTGATGGTTCCAGTGTGCCTCCATCACAAGGACAACCTGGCAATGCAGTAATTTATTGCATATGTGCCACCAGTTGTGGGCTCTTCCTGCAGATCTTCCAACTGGAGGATATGCAGATGGAGCGTCCACGGCTTACATGCTTCATGCTTATACTGCTTGTGGAAAGCTCCCAGATGCATAAAGCAGTTTCTGGTTGAGAAACAACTCCATGAGGCACAAATGCACCATTGGGAACTCTCCCCACCTTGACTACCAAGTCAAGTGCAGAAAGGCCCTCAGACGCAAAACAATAGTTTGAGAACTAGTCTACATAGCCATGTATAAAAGGCCTATACAGGCATAAATATCCTTCATTTTAAATACAATAATGATCAGCAACTCACAGAAAAGCCAGTCAGGGCTGTATGTCACCACTGATCCTTTTCAGTTTATTCCTGAACACTCTGGAAATTTTCTAGATGGTCAGCCTCCAAAACTTAATGGCCATAGAATCTTAATTCTATTTCATGCAGATGATGAATCCCTTTTGTCCTGTCTCAGAGCTGGCCTAACTAGCATGTCCAGTGTCCCATCTGAGTCCTCAGATGAGGAATTTCAGACAAATGCACCTCCAGACACTGAAGCCCCATCTGTGGAAACAAAACAGGATGCCCAGTTGGAGCCTGCCCCATCTAGCACAGGTGAGGCAGACACTGGGCCTGCTCCAGAACAAACGGACCTGGCTGACAGTAGGCCAAGGGTAAGTCAGCTCCATAAGGAAAAGACACAACTGCGCTGATCATCACTGCTTTAGAAAAAGCACCTGCTGTGCAGGGAACACCTCAGCATTAACCCATAAAATCAGCCCTGAGCCCTTTCCCATTTGTGCAAACAACAGATCTCTTCTAGCAACCCCTTGAACTCCAGCTTGTGACTCCTCTGTGATTTACGACCTTTGGACTGACCGACTCTTGCAACCTGATCGCTTCTGCCAGTAAACTGACTTCCCTTCCTGGCTTTCGGAACTGACTGTGCCTTATTGCTGCTGTTGGCACATGTGTGAGTGCTTCCGAAGTGCCACCCCCTCTGGATAGGACACTAACTCATATGCTCATTCATTTTCCCTAAGACTACAACACTTAGGATAAAGCACATATCAAAAATGTTCATATCCAAGAGGAGCTATTTGTACAATTACCTCAAATAAAAGTGTTTCTCCAAATTTGGGTAATAATTTTTTATTCTGGGTCAAGGCAGTTAGAATCCCAAGAGAAGCTTAGCACGGAAGAGAGAAAGGAGCCCCATCACAGAAAGGGGAGATACAAACAAAGATCAGACAATATTTCCTATCAAAGGTGAGAGAAAAGTGAGAGATGGACAATATGACCAAAAATGCAACAAATACCTAACAAAGAAGATATAGTTGTTGCCATGGAGTCACATATTAAGTAATACAGAGTTCTCTCTTTAAATTATTAACTAGGCATGAAGAGTACCCCCAAAACAGCAGATATATTATACCTTTCTCAAAGCTCAGCAGATTCCTTTGGCCCAAAATGGGAAGCCTTTGAAGTCTCAAAGGATTTATAAAGGAAAACTGGATCAGGATGACTAAAGAAAATCAGAAAGGGACCCAAATTAAAATACTGTCTTGGAATATGGCAAGCTGAATACTCTAATAAGTAGCTGAGTGCAGACTTTAACCTATTTAGAGTTTATCTTTCATTAACAATATATTTCAGTATATTTACAAAGATGAAATTACTTGGGAGGAGGAATTAGTGGCTCATAGTGGTAAGAGGCATCACAGCGCACAGAAATAGGGTTCTCTGTCATAACACAGTTAAGATAAATGTTTGTGCCATTTCTCCTTCTGCCTTGCCTCTCTGCCATGATAGTATCAGTGATTTAGTTGCTGCACTTCCCAGTCTGAAGGTACAGCTAGTCAGACTGGGCATAGATTAGTGACAAGAAAGGTATAACTTTTCCTCAGAAGTAGCCATCAGGATATCTTGTATCACTTTAAGGGAAAGGAGCAACATAGCAAAGATTTGTTAGAACAACAGATCCATAGTTAGGAATCCTACAAGGCAGACAATAAGGTAAGTTTGTCTGAACTGTGAAGCTAAAGGAGATGATCAATTCTATGCAGATACCTAATAGCTTCCCTGCCTTTACTGATGGAGAAAATAAGAGAATTCAAAATCTTTCATCATGTATCCACCCACGCAGAGTATGTTATAATAACCATGGGTCCATCTACAATAATGTCTGGTCTAGAAAATATTTCATGACATGTGATTCATTGTGTCAGATGGGATGCTGGACTAGATGGGCTGTGGCCTGATCCAGCAGTGCTCCTCTTATGTTGTGCAGTGACTAAGGGGAAAGTGATCTCTAGACAAAAGTGTCAGTGGTGACTCAGCAACAACAAATTGGTCCTATGATTTCATGTAATTTCTGTAGATAGGGAGAGGTAATCTTGGACACAAATAGATTCAGTTGGTGCAGAATGCAATGTTCCAGATGTTAAATTGGAGCTAAATGTTTGAATCATTTACACTAATGCTGAGTTATCTGCACTGCCTACTGTTTTCTGAACTGAGTGTACTGATACATACCTTTAAAGGCCTTAACTATTGGGGATCAAGTTATTTCAAGGACTAGCTGCGTTCATACAAATCTGCCAGAGTATTAAAAACTGCCAGAGTCTTTTCTAATATGCTTGTCAGAAAGATTTTAGTCTGGCCTTGCTGGAGCAGCTATCTGAATTACGTGGGAGGAAGGAGTTAAAGGGGTGCTGTCTCTGTGTATTTTTTAGTATGTGAGTTTTTTTGTGATTTTGATAGATACTTTTCACTACCTCGGAGAAAAGGGAGGCTCTTTGAAAAATGAGTAATAGAACTGTTAAAAGAATGAGGAAAAAGTCTGTGTAATCCACTTCATTTTCTCATGTTTACAAGATCACTAAGCAAGTCAAGTTTGGGTCTGTGATATTTCCTTAGAGATCTGCAGTTCTCATGCTCCATTTCCTTAATTTACAATATTTTAATAAATCATGTGAGTAGAAGGTCTGTGCCTTTCTGTGTGTATTATCAGATTAGGCAGTCTGTGTGTGTGTGTGTACATTTAAGACATATGTGTGAAATAAATTTGGGAAGTTTATTTGGGACTTGAAAATGTAGAGCTGTTTCGTTTGGTTTGGTTTTTTAAATGGAAGTTGCAGGAAGGAAGGATGGATGGAAACTTTTGACTCCAGGGAACTTTCATTTCCCGATTTTGAAGACAGCATTGAGTGGTCAATGGGTTGAGCAGGCAATCCCACAGCCTCCTCATGGGCTAAAGCCATGGGAATCCTTAGCTTTACAGTTCTTTCAGGGCTCTCATTTACAGTGTTTTTCAGAAAGCAATACAAAATTACCAGTCACAATTGATATGTTTACCTGGAATTTCTCAGCTGTTAACTAGTTCTCTTAATCTTTGTACTATGCCATATGCTTGCTCTTCTCTTGCCAAGTAAACTTCATGGAAATGTTTAAGAAGAACATACTTTCAATCAATTCATTAATGAAAAAGAAAAACTGAAGCAACTACAATATTTTTTAAAGAAGTTAAGAAAGTCTAACTACTTTGACTGTATGCATCACAACAAATTGTGATGAGTTCTTAAAGATATGAAAATACCAGACCACCTTACCTGCCCCCTGAAGGAACTGTATGTGGATCAAGAAGCAGAATTAGACATGAAACAACAATCGATTCAAGGTTGGGAAAGAAGTGCAACAAAGGTGTATATTGTTTAACTTACAAGCAGAATAAATCATGCAAAATGGCAGGCTGAATGACTCAAAATCTGGAATTAAGATTGTCAGGAGAAATATCAATAACCTCAGATATGCAGATGACAGCAGAATGGGAAAAGGAACCAAGGAGCCTAATCATGAGGGTGAAGGAAGAGAGTGCAAAAGCTGGTTTGACTCAACCATCAAACCCTCTTCCCAAGGTTATAGCATCTAGTCCCATCACTCCTTGACAAACAGAGGGAGAAGTATTGGAAGCTGCGACAGATTTTATTTTCTTAGGCTCAAAGATAACTGCAGATGGTGACCACAGTGTCAAGAATTAAAGATGTTTGGTTCTTGGGAGGAAAGCTATGGCAAACTTGGAAGGTATATTAAAAAGTAGAGGCATCACCATGCCAACAATGGTCTGTATAGCCAAAGTTATGATCTTCCCTATAGTAACATAAGGCTGTGAGAGTTGGGCCATGAAGAAGACTGAGCAGCAAAGAAGCAATATTTTCAAACTGTGGTGCTGGAATAAATGTCTGAGAGTCCCTTGGACTGCAAGAAGATGAAAACAGTCAATATTAAAGGAAATCAACCCTGACTGCTCACTGGAAACACTAATATTGAAGCAGAAACTCAAATACCTGGGCTTATAATTAGAAGATATGATTCATTTGATGCTGGGGAAGATTTAAGACAAAAGGTACATGGGACAGCAGAGGGTTACATAGTATTGTGGAGGCAACAAATATGAGCTTTTGGGCACACTCTGGAAGGACAAATAGGCTTAGTGTACTGTAGTCCTTGAGGTAACAAAAAGTCAGATGTGATTAAATGGCTAAACAACAAAAAGGTTGGCCAGGGAATAGGTAAATTGGCCCTTGTCAGATGTGACTAACTCCTGCCCCTCTGGCCATTCAAAGTGATTAATATTGAGACCACCTTGGACAATCAAGTCAGCATGGAACAATGTCATCTGCCCAATCAAGTTTCCATTCCCATGTTAAATGAAAATCCAGAATTCAAGCCCAGAGCCCTGTTTAGCATCCCCTGCAGGGAATTCAGCTTTTGCAGGCAGGTTTTACCTTCAAAACCATTCCAAGCAATGAGCAGAGCTGCTTCAAAACTATTTGACAGAGGCCCTCCTGACCCCATACAACCTCAATCAGAACTCTGTTTGAATAAAGCCAAATTGTTTAACAAGAGAATTCTGTGTAAAATTAAGCCCCATTCTTTTTAATAAGCCTTAAATCTTAGGGGGAAAAATATAGAAGTGCCTCCTTATTTTTCATTAATTTGTTGAAGTTTCTAGGAAAGAAGCAGTAAAGCAATCAATAGTTATCAAATAACACTTTAAAACCACATCAGTTTATCAAATCAACTATTTAACAAGTATCACTACAAAACTGAAAAAGTACCAAATACATATTTTTTTTAAAAATTAATCTTCAAACACACACAAACCCCCCCTTAATTCTGCATATATTGATGGTGGGTATATTAAAAATGTTTCATTATGTGAATTTAGTAGCATTTGGCAACATTATAAAGCATTAAAATTCTGATTAATAAATATAAGCAGCAGAGTATATTAGTATATTAATACGCTCTTACATATATGATACTATTGATTAAATTACTCTGAAAAATTAGCAAAAAGAAAACCAACATGAGATTAACAGCATATACAATTTTCCATTAAACTTGTGAAATGTCTTTTGTATGCTTGGAAGTTAGTAGAAATATAGGGAGAATATAAAGAGTGTCACATGACAGATACTAATTGTTACGATTAGGATCTCACAAGTATGCTCCCCTGCTGTTCGGAGAATGTCTCAGACTTTGATCCTGACATCTGTGTATTACAGGAATTTTACACTGCTCTGACATTCTTTCTGATGCTGATCCAGGAATTAATGGATTGGGTTTTTTTTTTTTAAAGAAGGGTTGGCAGGACATCATTTTAAAAATAGAATTCCTAAAGTACAAATGATGAAAAAGTACAAAATTTTCATTTTTTTATCTGAGATCAAAACTCACAATGTCCTTTAGTGGGCTGAAAATATGCAGAAGGAGAACTTCTTACTTTAATTAGTACTTTTATTGCTAATGTAATTTTTTTTAGTATAAATCATTAATTTGTCATTTGAAACTAGAATTTGTTTATAGCATCTCTATGCCGTCCTCCACCTGGAAAACATATTATATGTTGTCTGATTTTTAGGATGGTTTTCCTTTCTTCTGCTTGTTTTCTAGTTATGATTTTGATAGTCTTGATGAACAGTTCCAAGTTAACCAAGTATTCACCAGCTGCTATAGTGTTCACTGCAGGTTGCAGAAAATGGTTTGGTATTTATGAAGTCTTAAAGTGTGCATCTGATACATACATTTTACTATTTTCTTGCTGTCTTGCTAGGATATTATCCATTGTGACGGTTTCTGGGTACAGGCTGCAAACTGCTTTGCTTTCTGTCTTTGCAGGCTTCTAGCAAGCTGCATTAGACAGCCCCTTTTGCAAGCCTTGTTGCAAATCCTGGGTTTTGGGCTGCAAAAAGGGCGGTAAATCCAGTGTGGGTCCGGGTGCAGTGATTGGTTGCAGCTATTTGGAGGGAAAATCTGTCCGGGGATCTAAGTGCTGGAGGGGCTAGAGCAGGAGTTCCCACCAATCAGGGGTGAGGGACAGGAGTTTCTATCAGGAGTTTCCAGCAGCATTTTATTGCAGCAATTTCCCCTAGGAGGTGACAGCCAATCAGGGCCACAGAAAAAAGGTATAAAGGAACACAGAGTACAGCAGACTAGGTCTTCATGCTGGGACAAGAGCTGAAAGGAGAAGAAGAGCTGAATCCTGAAGGAGCCGGACCAGTAGTTGACCAGGGGTCTTCGTGCTGGGACAAGAGCTGAAGGGAACAGAAGAGAGCTGAACCTGAGGGAGCTGGACCAGTAGCTGACCACTGGTCTTTTGGCTGAGTGATTTCTGAAGGAGACAATCGTGAGGATTGTGGCTCTGAGGGAGACTTCACTAGCAACTGACCAGGCTGGATGATCAGTCAAGCAAGGACGGACTGGGCCTTGTGATCATCTAGAGCCCCGTTCTGGTACACTGGCTAGGCTGAGTCAGAGCAAGTCAGGGGGGGAGGAACGTGGAGAGGTTTGTCTTTTAAAAAGGGAACTATTTTCCTTTAAGAAGGGGAGCTGATAGGCTGGGGAGCTGGTAACCTTATGAGACTCATAGACTTAAACCAACAAATACCTGAACCTTATTATCTTTCTAGTATTGCTTGTGTATAATAATAAACTTGTTTTAGTTTACTGTTGAAACGCTTGCTACCAGTGTTTTGTGTCCACACTGTAGTATTCGCTTGGCCGTTGCACTAACTCAGCATCCTAACAGGGCCAAGCTACTCCTAGAGAGGGCAGGCACTTACAGGATTGCTGGGCATCGTGACATCCATCCTGCGGGATAATCTATATCTTAGCCATCAACTTCCCCAAAATGAGGAAATTAGTGAAAAGGAAATTGAAAGGGAAAGTCAAAAGAGTTAAATCACTTCAAAATGCATGGAGACTACTTAAAAACACAATAATGAAAGTACAACTAGAATGCATTCCTAAAAGAAGAAAGGGGACTTCTAGGTCCAAGAAGAAATCAATGTGGCTCACAAATGCAGTAGATGAAGTCATTAAAAAAAGAATTCATTTAGGAAATGGAAGGCTTGTCCAAATGAGGAGAACAGGAGGGAACATAGACACTGGCAACACAAATGCAAGATGGCCATTAGGAAAGCTAAGAAAGATTTTGAGGAGCACATTGCTAAAAACATCAAAAGAAATAACAAGAACTTCTATAAGTATATCAGAAGTAGGAATCCAACCAGGAGAGCAGTTGGACCACTAGATGGTAAAGGACAGAAAGGGTAATTAAAGAAGACACGGAGATTGCAGAGAGATTAAATGAATTTTTTGCTTCAGTATTCACGGAGGAAGACAGAAGACACATGCCAGTAGCTGAGCCTGTATTTTCTGAAGAGTTAAACTGTACAGAAATAACCAAGGAAGAGGTCCTTGCATGTCTTAATAAACTAAATGTTAACAAGTCACCGGGACCAGATGGTATTCATCCAAGAGTCCTTAAGGAACTCAAATGGGAAATTGCTGACCTTCTAGGAAAAATATATAATCTTTCAATAATATCAGGCTCCGTACCTGAGGACTGGAGGGTAGCAAATGTAACACCAATCTTCAAAAAAGGATTCAGGGGTGATCCAGGCAATTACAGACCAGTTAGCTTAACGTCAGTTCCATGTAAGGTGATGGAAACCATTATTAAAGACAAAATTAGTGTGCATATGGAGGAGCAAGCATTGCTGAACAAAAGCCAGCATGGCTTCTGCAAAGGTAAATCATGCCTCACAAATTTATTGGAATTCTTTGAGAGTGTCAATAAAAACGTGGATAAAGGTGAACCAGAAGACATTGTCAATCTGGAATTTCAGAAGGCTTTTGACAAAGTCCCACATCAAAGGCTACTGAGTAAACTCATCAGCCATGGAATAAAAGGACAGGTTCTATATTTGTGACTGGCTTAAGGGCAGGGAGCAGAGAGTAGTAATAAAGGGCAAATTCTCAGGGTGGAAAGAAGTAAAAAGTGGGGTCCCTCGAGGCTCAGTACTGGGACCAATGCTTTTTAATTTATTCATCAATGATCTAGAAGAAGGGGTACATAGTAAAATAGCAAAGTTTGCTGATGATACTAAATTATTTAGGGTAGTAAAATCTGAAAGAGATTGCCAAGAGCTCCAGAGGGATCTCTTAGAATTTGGTGAATGGGCAACCAAGTGGCAAATGTGCTTTAATCTTAACAAGTGCAAAGTAATGCACATCGGAGCCAAGAATCCAAATTATGTCTATAAACTGATGGGGTCTGAGCTTTCTGCAACACACCAGGAAAGGGATCTTGGGGTTTTGGTGGACAGTTCAATGAAGGTGTCAACCCAGTGCACGGCAGCAGCGAAAAAAGCAAATTCAATGCTGGGAATAATTAGGAAGGGAATAGAAAATAAGTCAGCAAATGTCATTTTGCCCCTTTATAAATCTATAATGAGGCCACATTTGGAATATTGTGTACAATTCTGGTCACCACAGCTTAAAAAGGATATTGTGGAACTAGAGAAGGTGCACAGAAGGGCAACCAGAATGATTAAGGGTCTGGAACACCTCCCTTACGAAACCAGGCTGCAACGTCTAGGCCTATTCAGTCTGGAGAGACGGCGTTTAAGAGGGGACCTGATTGAAGTATATAAAATTATGCATTGTATAGAAAAGGTGGATAGAGAAAATTTCTTTTCTCTATCGCACAACACTAGAACCAGGGGGCACTCTATGAAGCTGATGGGTAGGAGAGTAAGGTCTGACAGGGGGAAGTATTTCTTCACCCAGAGGGTCATCGGCTTATGGAATGTGCTGCCAGAAGAGGTGGTGACAGCTACCAGTCTAGATGGCTTTAAGGTAGGGTTAGACAAATTTATGGATGACAGATGTATCAATGGCTACTAGAATGACGGCCTAGATGCCTCTTTCAGGCTCGGGGTGTGTGTGGAGAGGAACTGGGGCGCTTCTAAGGCCATCTGCTGGGACTCGAGAGCAGGAGAAGGTTTGTCCTTGTCTCTGCTTGAGATGCCCATGAGCATTTGGTGGGCCACTGTGTGCAACAAGATGCTGGACTAGATGGGCTGTGGCCTGATCCAGCAAGGCTTCTCTTATGTTCTTATAGTCGCAGGGAGGACTTGCTGACATAGACACTTCAGTATGAAGACTTCTCTATGGGTGTTTTTCCACTAGCATTAAGGACCCATTGAAGGACCCATTAAGGACCCATTAGGCTCAGAGCAGGATAACCCCATTTCCACTACAGACCTCATTAGAGCCACATTTGTTTCTACCAGAGATAGGGCAATCCAGATCATGTGGGTCCTTCAGGACCTACCAGATTTCTTGTAGACCCCATTAAAAGGATCTACAATGGGGTCTTCAGCCATCAAATTCAGATTATAGGGAGCCTGTTTCCACTACAATTGGGCAATGGAGTCTAGAGGAGGCTTGGGGGGGCACCCATGGGTGTGTGTGCCCCAAACTCAAAACTTCAAAGTCCCTCCGAAGGTGCCTTCGGAGATTAGCACAGGCTCCAAAGAGAACCCCTTGTGAGAGCAATGCTGCTGTCAAAGGCTCTGGAGGATCTTCGAAGTGAGCGGCAGAACCTGGGGTGACAGGTAGACCCCCCGTGGGTAGATCTGGATTTGCACATGGAGCTTCCATAGCAGGCAGGCTAGCACCCATTGCTATTGGGTGCTAGACCACCCGTGGAAACACATTGGGTACATCCCTTAATTCAGATCTACTAGATCCGGATTAAGGGAAGTACCTATTCCTTAGATCCAGATTTTCTTAGATCTGGATTAAAGGAGCTTAGTGGAAAAACGCCCTATGTGCAATTTTTCCCGAACGTGTGTACTGTGCAAAGCGTTTTGTAGCTCAGTGTTGAAGCGTCCATCATACAAGATTCTCCAAGCTTGATTTTTTTCTTTGCAGGTGTTTCACCACCAGGCTAGGTAGCATCCTCTCTGCAAGATTTCTTATTTGGTTGATGATGGTATATATAGTATCTGGTCTGCTATGGTTATTGCCTGTGATTTGTGGGGAAATGTTCTTTGTGTTTGCTAATGGCAGCTCTTTTATTTTGTTTTGTTTGAGTGATTTTCTTCAGGAAAATATTCTTTTTGTTGCTTCTCTGTCTTTTTGGGTGATAATTTATTGCCTAAAAGATCTTAGGCTGAGAAGAGATTGCCTTCAAGGTTAGATGGATGTTTGGGGACTTCCTTTTTGCTGGAAAGTTGGAGGAAAGCAAGAACTTAAGGCAACTGTGCAAATATGAATCTGGGGGGTACAAAACATCTTTCCTGCTCATCTTCACCATCTATGGTCTTCTTGTTGCCTGAGAATGTGAGGACAGATGTTCTCATATCTTGTTATGTGATGATATCATTAGTTGAGGTTTGCCCAGACAAAAAGCCCAGGATACCACAAAGAAGTAGGTGTGCCACAGTGAGGGCTTTACCTTGTTCCAGTGGGGGCTGGAAAGGTGCATTTACACATATAAATACAAATACCCATATGGGGTATACATGGCTGGTCTTGGCAATCTGCCACAGTGTTTTGCATCCCCATAGATTGGGCTCTGTCAAGTGATGTAAGTCAATGGCCCTGCAGAGAGAAAAGTCCATCACTACAATCTAATGGTGCCTCAAGTCTAAGATTGTGATTACACAGCTATGTTAGGCTGGAAGAGCCCATATATGGAAAATGTAGAAATGTGTGCAGAGAGGTAACTAAGTGTTACAACTATCACCAGACTGACTCAAGGTTGGATTAAGCAAGAATGGATTGTGCAAGAATGAAGTAAGGATTACAACACAGGGATTGTGCAAGAATTGAGTAAGATTGTGTAACACTTGTGTAATACAAGGGAAATGAGTCACCAACTCTGATAATGGAATTGTATAAAGGTAGTCACACACGGCTGTGTGTTACCCTTGCTTAGCTGATCGAGACTGGAGAGGGAGAGAGAAGCTGACATGTAACCGATACGAATAAACAAACCTCTACGGAGAATTTACGGCTCTCTGTCTGTTTGCTGGAACTATAGGCTGAGAAAGGAGGGGCTCCTGAAAGGTGCTGAAATGGACAGCGATGAACTGCTGACAGCCAGAAGTAAGAGAGACACAGAAGCTTGTATTTTTCCTCAGCACGGAGAGACGCAACTCTGCGACGAAGATTTATTACCAACGGGAGGGTACCTGACACCCCACCACCCCCTAACAAGCTACTGGTGAGTATCTCACTTCTAAAGTGATAAGTTCTTCCTGGGTCATACTGGTCTGGCTGCACTTACAGGTTGTACCATGTGCAATATATGGTTTTGTGGTGTGATCTATGGCTGAAATGATGGCTATTCATCATGCCTAGCAGCTAGCCATTTCAGCTGGTTGCTCATGAACTGGTGTCACATGTTGTCTGATCTGGTACAGCAGGGGGAGAGCACTACTGTACCAGGATGCATGTTTCATAGGCATATTCCTGTCATCATAAGAAGACCATCTTATCATGACCTAAGTCATATAAGTAAATGTTTTGGGTACTGCCTTAAATAAGAGAAGTCACACAAAAAATGCAAGATCATCCTGATCTACAAGGGATAGCAGTATTGCTGTATAGGTATAAATACAAACATTGTGATATGTAGTGTTGTGAAAGATGGAAACAAAAATACTATTGGTAAGTCACTAGGATCTTGAACTAGCTTAGACAGTTACTGGATTGTCTAGGCAACTTCATGAACATGTCTAAGTCTGGTTCCATAACAACAACTCTTAGTTCACAAGTTGGAGGTCACCAACAGTAATACATTAATAGTTCTTATAGGGCTGTTTTTACTGAACACTTCTTAAACCAAAAGAGTAATGTGACATCATCCATTCCAAATATTTTCTGTATGGCTGAAAATTAACATAAACCATGTTTTTTAGGAGTTTGACAGCACAAGTATGGCTTGACTCCAACAAACTGCAGTGTAGTCCAAAAATGTGCTATGCAGCTCATTTGCAGATAAAGAACAGTGGGGGATAAGGGGAATTGTGAAGGCCCAGTCAATGGTCAGTGGTACCTCAGAGGCCAACTCAGAAATGTCCTCTAGAGTTTTAAGTATACAGTTTCTACACATATAAATCTGTACTCAATTTGCAAAACATATTGAAGGAAATGTATTGAGAATTATTGCACAGATCGGGAAATTGAACAATGATAAAGACATAGAAGCAGTAAAGAAAAAAAAGAGATTAGCATACAAAGAAGAAAAAAGGCAAAGCTTTCTTTAAAAGTACGTCGGGGTACAAGAGCGTGATGTGTGACAGGAGGGGTAAAAATGAGACAGTTAGGAGAAAGGAAGTAAAAATGAAGAGCACAAATTAGACAAGACATTCATTTTAAGCCCTTAACAGGATGACTCTCATAGTTGTCATCAGACAGAAAATGTCAGAGTTGGCACTTCTGTTTTTAAATGCCTTTTACTTTTGCTTTCAAAGAAGTATGTCGTACAATACATAAAAAGTCTATTTGTTTTAAAGAAAAGCGTGTCTCAGTTTTCTTCTCCCCCCCCCCCCACTATTCAATTCTTTAACAAACTTCAACTCAATTATGTTGGTAACTACAATAATTATAAGGTTTAGCACAGCCATTATATTTTGAGATTTTACTTAATGCTTTAATAGAAGTGGAATTCTTTCTTAAATATAACTAAATTTGACAAGGAGCAGGACTTGGTAGTTTTTCAACTCTGTAAAGGATGAGGAACACCCTGGGCAAACTGTATGGAAGACACAGGCATGTCCACCATTACAGCACCAATACAAAAACTGGAGCTAGGCATTCAGCCTGTCAAGGCATTCAGGGATCATCTCTCTTCTGAAAACAACTGTTATAATAGTTTAAAAGGTACTGAAAATTCTGTAGTGTTTTATACTGCAATAAACAGGTCAGTCCTTAAAACAGCATAACAAACAACGATCTACACTTCTACTGACACGTCAAGCCACTAGTAACTAATGCAGTATCAGTATGATATGGGTTTCATGTCAATACTATCAGGAGATTCACAGATGAAAGTGTTCTAGATTAATTATGGTGGTTAAGGCAACCTCAACAAAACCGGCAATCAATTTGACAGGCAAATAATTTCAGAACACAACTGGCTGTCCTTCTATTTTATAGAGAGAATCATGGTTCTAGGCTGACCCTAGAGAAAAGAGGGATACAATAAAGGCCCATTCCTCTACCCCACCATTTTCCATTTATTGCTGCAGAAAGCATTCCAACCTTCAAAGCAGCTTTGTAGAGGGAAGGAAAAATCAGAAGAAAAAGAAGAAAATCTCTTCTATCTTGTTTCATAATAGGCAAAACTTCACTCATTTCATTCTGTTATCAAACAGAAGACAACTATTTACATGCCCTGTGATTACTCTGGGGGTGAGTGGGAAGGGAATGGAGCTCAATCCACATTACTCTGCTTTCAGGTTTGATGCACACAGTATTTCAAGTGGGCTAGTCTTTTGGTATGGTCAAGTGATTTAGAATTCTTGTTGGGGATGCAGCCTGATAAAATGTCTGGCATCTAAGATGAGTCTATGGCTCCAGGTGGTGCGCTTAAGGCAAAGGTAGTTGATATGCCATCATTTTCCCCTCACAGAATTAAAAGAACACCTTGCGATGGCTTGGGATATCTGCCACCGTGGGTCCTTTTAGATTTTTCCCAGAGTTGAGGTTCTTCTAACAGAGAGAACAACAACACTCAGGATGCGCTGAGGTTTGCTTTTCTTATTGAATTTAATGGAAGTTAACTATTTACAGTACTGAGGACCTCAATGTCTCATTACCACTTCACCAGCCTTTCACCAACCCTCCTCTCTCCTCTCTTTCCAATTCCCAACACTCCCCTCCAACTTTCACTTCCAACGGTCACTTCTCTCCTCCCTACTCATCTAACCCTCCCCCACATTCAGTAACTTAGCTTTCTGTAATCAGGCCTGCCTCCTGATTCATGGCCAATGATGGACCTGTAGAAAGATCCCCTCAATTGTGTTTATATTTGAATGAGAGGGGTAAGCTCTTCTGCATAGGAGCAAAGTAAGGTTCCAGCTTTGTGTCAACAACTACCTAGCCACTAGCATCCATATTATTCCCTTCTTTCTCTGATTTTGTTCTGTAAATATTTATTATTATTACATTTGTATCCGACTCTTTACCTGAATGGCTCAGAGCAAGTCACAGAATATGATAAAACATACAACACTAAAACATATTTAAAACATAACTCACCCTCCTTCTCTTCCTTTCTGGCAGGACTACATTCAGAGACCTAGGTGGTGTGTTTTAACCAGGTGCAAAATACCATATAAAGTTGGCAACTGACATTCCTCCTTCTGCTGGGAGGCTATTCCAAACCTAGGTAGCTGCCACAAAAGGCCTTCTAATGTGCTCCAACTCTTCAGATGTCTTAAGTTAGTAGATTAACAAGAATGTACTCAAGTTGTCATCTTAAGACATGGGCAGGTCTATATGGGAGAATGTTCTTCTTCAGATATTTGGGACTCTGGTGGCCACTCAGGTCTTTAATGAGTTAGGCCTATGTTTGTTACCTGAGGGGACATCATAGGTCTATCTCCAAGCAATTCCCGAAGAAATCTCTTGAGTCTTTATTCAAACTGAAATTACTGAATTTATTCTTAGGTAAACAAAACACAAACAATTTCAGGTTCTCTCTTAAGACAAACGAAACAAATACTTTACATGTCCCTCAGTTGAATACACAGTGGACTCTGACAGGAACTTTGAAGCTCTGGCTCTTTACTTTGTCTTGGTTTCAAAGTTTCCGCTGTCTTTGTGCCTTTGTATGTTGCTTTTGATGGAACTTGCTGTTATTTGTTGTTGCCTAATTTGTATACCTAGTAAAAATACCTACAATATTGATAAAGATGGCCTATCTCTCTAAAACTCTCCTCAGAAAACGTGGAATGTACCAAAGCTATGGGGGTGTTCTGACAGCCAGGGCCAATACATTTGAATCTGAACTGAGGGGTTTTCACTTTAGAACTCTGGCTTTAAACAGCAAATTGGGCAGGGCAGCAGAACCATAACAGGGACTCACATCATTTAGGGGCTTTATATGAACACCTTGAATTGGGCTCATAGCCCAATGCAGGGCAATTCCAGTACAGTTTCTTCAAGACCAGCCAGAAACTCCCATCAATAGCTTTCCGCTGGCATTCTGCACTAGTTCCAGCTTCCAGACTGTCTTCCAAAGTGGCCCCAAGTAGAAGGTATTACAACAGCCTAGTCTGGAGATGACCATGGCCAAGTTCTCCCTATCCAAGAAAGGCCAAAGCTGGCAAAACACTCAAAGAAGGTAAGCACTTCTGGCTACTGCTGCCACTTGGAGAAGAAGATTTGGTTTTTAGACCCTTAAGGAGACTCAAAACATATGACAAACCTTCCATTCTTCTCCCCACAACAGACACTCTGTGAGGTAGGTGGGGCTTTGAGAACTCAAAAAGCGAGTTGTGACTAGCCCAGGGCCACCCAGTTGGCTTCATGTAGGAATGAGGAATTGAACTGGGAGACTAGCATATAAGAGTCCGACACTCTAACCACAAGACTAAATTGAGCCTCAAGTGACAGCAGTGAATCCCAAAGAACCTTGAGATCATGCACCCTTTCTTTCTGGAGCTGGACAGCCATCTAACTTCTTAACAACAGGCGTAATTTTGGATCCATTTGAATCAATTGTCCTGTGGCACAGCTTACTCCCTTTATAATCTTTGCCCAGAATCTTTTTTATTGTTGGATACCCCTCCCCCCCAAAAAAGCCTTTCTTTTAACCATGAGTGGCAGCATTAGTATATTAATCCTTCTGCTGTCGAGTGGCTATAGTGTGCTTTAGATATGTATTTTGATTTATTGAAATAATGTCACGATAAATTGCTTTGCCAAGTAGGATAACAAACTGCTACTAGCATTTGAAATTATTGACTAATATCTGGTAAAAGTGACTTTAGAAGATGGCATATAATGACCATAATGACATAGAATTAATTACTCTAGCATAGGAACAACCTGACATAAAATACTAGAAAAAGAAAATTCCTGATGGAGCCATTGCTGAGAATTACTTAGAGTCACATGGAATCCATACAGGCTTTGATTTCCCCCAAGGATTCATAAACAAGTGCAAAATAATATAAAGTGACAGGAAGCAGATGACTGAAGTCTAATTTAATGTCATTTTAAAAGACAATGTACCTCAAATTGGCCTTAGGAAAATTATAGTTTACAGAAAGAAAGGACAGAAACATTTGTTGGATAACTTAAGGTAATCTTCTGAACAACTGAGTGCATGTAAAATCATGAGGCTCACAAATGCTGCTAACTTAGGTTGGCATTTCATATATGCATAATGTACAGTTCATTTAAAATGACAGTGTCTTTTAAATGGGAAAAATCACAGGATCTTAATGTTTACTTGGATAGGAGTTTCTGAAATTATTTTTTATCGATAATTAATAGTTTAAAAATGCAGCTTTTATACGTGTTTTGAAACATGTTTAAGACAAACTGTAATATTAATTTCAGTCAATTATCTTTAGGGGGAAAATATTTATACATATTTTTACAGTATGAAAGTTGCCTATTATGATTCTGCACCATATTGTGGCATGGTCTAATGGACACCAAGATTGACAACTTATTCAAGCCTGCAATTGCTTCCAGGGTCTCTTCTGAAGATAGAACAAACTGAAGCCCCAAATAGTTCCTCTGAATAACCTCTACCCTCCATGAGAAGCAAAGAAAAGCTTTCTGTTTAGCATCTATGACAAGTCCTAGGGAAAGAGTACGCCAACGGTGTCTCCCCCCATTAGACTCTTGAGTGTGATTATCCACAATGACAGCCTCTATTTCAACAGGTACAGCTTCTGCCATTTCCCCTCTCAATTACAAACTGAGCCAGTTTAGTCTAGTGGTTATCTGGGGAATACTGGGTTTGATTCCGCACTCCTACATGAAACCAGCTGGGCAAACTTGGGCTAGTCACAGCTCTCTTCTGAGCTCTCACAACCTCATCTACCTCACAGGGTGTTCTGTTGTGGGAATAAGAACAGAAGGTTTGTCAGCTGCGATGAGTCCCCATGAATGGGTGAGGAAAGCGAGGTAGAAAAGCTCCTCCTCTAACTCCTCCTCCTCCTCCTCTTCTTCACAAACCATCTAGGCACTCACACCTCCTGGCCTGGGTCTTCCCATTTTGTACGTGGCTGGGTAATTAGGTAACATCTTGCCTCAATCTCATTGGGTTCTCCAGAATTAATCCAGAACTACTTTCTAAGAGAATGAAACTCTGATACATCCTAAACTCCCCTACTTTTCAAACACAAAATCCTGTTAATACACAATCTCTCTGTCTTATCTGTCTTAACTTTCAGTTTATTGGTTTGCATGCACCTTATTACTGATTCCAGATAAAAGTGAAGCACCTGGACTGTTTCTGCCTATTCAGAGGGAATACTGAGATAAGGCTGATATCACCATTCACAACAGCACCACATAAGTGTTTAAGACTGTTGGGGACAAAGTTGAACCTGAAGATCTTCCCTCTATGTGAGTTCCTACTGAATGGGAGAAATATCTATGGTACCCTCTGGAACTTGCCTTGAAGTTGGGAACAGAACTACTGCAATGCAGTTCCTCCTATTCTCATAGTTTTTCGAGCAGGATGCCATGGAAAATGGAATCAAAAGAAGAAGAAAAAGCCACAAGATTCCACTCCCTTTCTTTCTTCAAACAAAATCAAGGTGACCAAGATGCCAACAAACAGGATAACTAGAAAGTGGAATGAAATGGGTTGATATGCCAGTTCCTCCAAATTACTATGACCCTCCTCAAAACACAATGACCAAGGAGGGGATATCAGCAATTAGGCAATAGGTTTAAATACCTGTGAGTCCAGAAATGTCCCATAAGGAGGATGGCACATCACAGCCTTCCCAAGAACCACTGGATACATATTCACATATTCCACTCATGCCTCTTTGGCTACCACTCTTGAGTTATAAGCAGGGACAAAAGAGGGTATAGCTGTCTATACCATTAGCAAGGAAGCTATTCATATTCCCAGGCTGCACTAAATAAAATCGGATCCAAAATAACACATCAGATTATGACCTGGATATTCCACATGCCTACCTTGAACAATAACAGCTAATCCCACACGAATTATGCCTTACAAAAATGTCTTACAAAATGCTCACAGCAATGACAACACCTTTCAATCCCAGTTCATTGTCACTGGTCCTTTTACTTAGAAAGTCTTTGCTGGCAACTTTTAGAGAGCAGAATGGTGGCAGAGAAGTAAGGCACTGTCTTTGTCACATGGTAGCACAATAATGCACATTAGGTCAGGCACTGTCTTTGTCACATGGTAGCACAATAATGCACATTAGGTCAGAAACATATGGGACATATGGTATACACATATGTTTTAGCTGTTGACTGTCCCACACCATTGGCATAGTTTCTTGGACTTTGAAATTGCTTTTCAGACAGAACACTTGTAGTATAATACTGTCGGCACTACCTACCTCAGAGTTCCAGAGTGAGCCACAATCATAACAAAGATGCAAGTGATAATATCTCCAGAGCATTCAGAATCTAACAAAATCCCAAAGTCTCCATATCTTACTGTCTGAGAAAGTTCCTGATCTTCGCATCAACTTGCTATCATTGAAATCTAAATATAATCAGGTAATCATTCATTTATGACAATTTACCACAAGTGAACCATTACATGACAATCATGAGGCCAAGGGGTGTCCCACCACATATATTGGACAAGTAATGTACTTTGAGAGTCCCATAGATATCATGGAGTCCTTGAAAACTTATGCTCACCCACTGAAAGTATCCTCAACATATAGTATTGTAGAAAGAGCATCCACTGGTAAGTGTGATACTATATATGTGGGCTCAGATAAGTAAGCCACTGGACAGTGTATGAGAGGTAACCCATCAGCAACCTTATTTTGTTTCTCAGGGCCCGTCTACATGTAAAGAAAAATCTGTTAAAAAGCTTCTTTTGCTTCTGAGCATCTGCATGCAGAGCTTTTCTCCGGGCTTCCAGCACCACAAAGGAGGAAAATCCGCGGAATAAAGACCCCCCTTTAAACAAGACTACCAGCGCACTTTTTGGTAGTCATGGGTTTTCCTAGCAACATGGAGCATGTAGACGCTCCATGGCAAAAGAGGTATTGGGGGTGGGCATTGCTTGCCAGAGAGATCATCTCTCTCTCTCTCTTTTTGCCTCTCATCCACAGCCAGTATTCAAGATCTATACTAAATGCAAGAAAACAGTAGGCAGGCATTCCAATCACATAAGATACACTGTAATGAATTGCTTCCGCCTGCAATTGAAAGTGTTGAGAATGAATGTGTGCACAATTGCGCGAGCGCTGGCTGCAGCTGCTGCCTTTGCCAGCAGGGGAGATGTTTTGGCAGACAGAGATCTTGTGAATAGCATAATGAATTCCTTCCGCAATTGAAAGTTTGATTGCGCTGCAGCCCGGCTGCCTTTGCAGGCAGAGGAGACGGACAAAGAACTTGTGAATACCAATGGCTATTTTTCTTTTGGACATGTCTTCCTGGTTGTGCCCGTGCAGATCGCAGTCCCTCCCCGTTCCCACCAGCACCCTATCAACCAGAGAGAGGGGTGGCGAGAAAAAGATGCGGGCAAACAAAACACGCTTCTATGGGGACGGTAGGTGGGTTTTAAATGTGCATTTTGCTGAGCCTCATGGGGATGCTTAATTTGGAATTGAACATGCATTTTAAAAGTCTGCTGCAACAGAGGGACAACAGAGAAACAGAAAAGTACCATGGGGACTCACCCTCAGATCTATAATCAGAAACAAATTGAAAATCCAGTCACAGAACTTACTGGGAATTTCTGAGTAGAAGAGATGGAATCTTTATGGTCTGTGGCAAGTGTTTGGACAGGTGTTACACTGAATACACAGGGGAAGCTGAATGACCACTAGAACTCCCAGCAACTCTGTCCACATCTCAGTAAGGTACATTAGGTTGGCCTCCTCTTTCACAATCAAACTGTGACTGTATTTTGAACCAGCCAGGTCTTCAGCAATGGAAGTATCAGCACAGTAAGGTGCCTGACAGACATCCTGAAATTATGACTGCGAGCTTAATATCTCTTTTACACCACTTTTCTAAATTCTTCTATATTCCCAGTATCATACCTCCTCTTGCCCACCAAAACTGAAATGAGGACCCCAAATGGCTTATGTTTCCCTCCTGACATACTTCAGCACATTATGTCCTTCTCTTTCAAGACTCCCATTGCTAGGACAACTGTACCTCCTCACAACTTTCTAGTGCTGTGATCACCCACACTCCACCCCAGAGAAATTCTGGAAGCCACCAAAATGACCCTTCAATCTGGGTAGATTTTCTCACTATCTCCTGACTCTTCTTTCTGGAGGTCAGCCTCTTGCTCTGACCTCATAATTGTATCTGCTGTGCTGTATCAATATACTGAAAGCTAAGTGAAGAAGTGAGATCCTCACAAGCGGGTATTTGGAGTTAATTCTGTCTTATCACTGCACAGGTAATGGGGCAGCCCCCACTGAAAAAGCAAATAGAGACATATTTCCAGCTCCAAATACATAAAAACTCTCACTCCCTTGCTGCCTTTAGACTGAAGCTTATATTTTTTCCTCATGTTAATAGATTTCTGCTTTGGGGGTACCTCTGTACAGTCCATTAAATCAAATATTCACTTCTAGTTTGGTTTTGTTGTTAGAGTGCTGGGTTCATATCCCATACTCAGCGAGTTTGATTCTGCATTCTCCACAAAGCCAGCTGGGTAACCTTGGGCTAGTCACATCTCTCTGCTGAGCAATCACAGCCTCACCCACCTCACAGGGTGTTTGTTGTGAGGAGAAGAACAGAAAGCTTTGCCAGCCACTTTGAGTCTCCATAAAGGTGAGAAAAGCAGGGTAGAAAAGCCAACTCCTCTTCCTCCTCCTCTGTGATCCAGTGGTGCGTTTCTTCCAACTTAAACAAATTAAAGCCACAAAACCATTGCTAGAATCTAAACTCACAGCTGAATAGACCGACGACACTTCTAAACCAAAAAATGGGATTCTGAAGGCCTGCTGCTGCTTTCTGTGGCCCAGTGAGAGACCAAAAAACATAACTGTATTTTGAAATTTGTGGAGAGTGTTTCAGACACAACCAGCACACTTAGGCCATGTCCCCATGCACATTTGGTATGGTTCCGAATGCGGAATTGGCAAGGGATGCCTCCATGTGTTTTGGATTTGGTCCGAGGAAAGCAGACCAAATCCCCCCAAACCGTGCCAGAACAGGGACAAATTTGATACCGGAAAATACAAGTCTTGGCATGGTTTGGGGGTCCAGCACCCATTCATTAGCGAGCCAATCCCAGGCTAACCAGGGAGGAGATTGGTGCTCACATCATTAGGAGGTGGGATGTGCTTCCCATTCCTGCTTTGTGCATTGGAGATCACAGCTGCTGGCATTTTAAAATCCCGATCACCAAGGAAGGCAAGATACTGGCTTAATCTTTGTGCATTTTCCATGGAAATTTCCAACCCCGTTTCCCAATTGCCAAGGCAGGTTGGATAATAGCTTGATTTTTGCTCCAATTCCACAAATTTTCAACCCCCGTTTCCCCAATTGCTAAGGCGATCATGAAATAAAGTCTAGATTTTCTCCCTTTTAAACTTGGCGGGCATTCTCGTGGTTCCCAGTGGAGCGGAGGTGCACAAAACTGCTCAAGTGCCTAACGGCCATTAAACCTCAAAACAGCTTTTGGTCTTTTAAAATTATAAATTTATTATTATGAAATAATCTTTATTTTAACTTTTTTCCCATGCCTCTCAGCCCAGTCCTGGCTTTCAGTGCTGCTAAGGAGGCGGGGATGCAACACAGGGGTGGGCTGATGTCAATCAGGCTTCCAAGGAGGAGAGAGGGACGGAGAGGAGGTGGTGCTGCTCCCCTGTGCTAGGGTTCGGCACGGTTTGCATGGGGACGCCTCCATCCACACCCAACCCATAGCTGGCCCACGTTGCCAGGAATGACATGGGGATGGGCTGGGAGCATTCTCAGTCCCACACCCAGCCCATGCAGGCCCAAACAGCGCCAAACGGCTTGCATGGGGAAGGAAGGTTGAGAACCGCTTATCTAAACCAAAGGTGCATTTTCTGAGTTAGATAATGGGTGTTTTTCCACCGGATTCAGAGAAGCACCCAATGTGTTTCCACAGGAGGTGTAGCAATGGGTGCTAACCCCTCTGCTGTGGAAACACCTTTGCACCCATGTGGGGAATCCAGATTGAGCCACAAGGGGTCTGCCTGTCACCCCAGGTGGGTACTTTCTGCCAGTGGAAAAACACCCAATGTCAAAAGAACATTGCTGATGAGTTCTCTCAGTCTGAAAGTGGACTGAAGCTGGATAAAAATTTAGTGTGGACGCAGGGTCTGATGGGCAAGTGGAAAGCGGCTGTAAACAGGCATTGAAACAACTGGAGCTGCACCATGGAGCATTCTTTATGGCCCTAAAGGTGGCTAAATGATCCATTGTTGTCCTGGCACAGGCCATCACACAGAGTGCCTGAACACGAACAGCTGGACTGTGCCTGACTTCCTGGAGAGTGCTTTCTTCATACTCTCCTTCTCCTATTCTTTCTGCTGTTCTGGAAGAGAATGTGGATGACACCAGGTGTCCATCAGCATCTGATCATAGCACTACAGCAATGAAAGTTGCCAAATGTTTTACAGCATCTGAACACAGACTAAGACACAGAATGAGTTTATATACAATAACTAAATGCTTCACTCATAAAGACTTCTTCACTCCTCCTACCCTCCCCCTTTTTTGTCTCTTTCTCCATCCTTGGGTAAAGGATAGCCCTATTTTTCCCCTCTCTACCTTCCTCCTTAGTGCAGCTCCACCACCACCCCCATACCCTTCTCAAGCTGTGATGAGATGCAGGAAAAACAGCACCTTTAAGTTGTCTCTGAAGCAGCTTAAGGAAAGCAGCAGCAGTAGCAGCAGAAGAACTGGCTTTTCTACCCAGCTTTTCTTCCCCATTTAAGGGGATTCAAAGCAGCTGACAAAGCTTTCTATTCTTCTCCCCACAACAGAACACCCTGTGAGGTAGGTGGGGCTGTGAGAGCTCAGAAGAGAGTTGTGACTAACCCAAGGTTACCCAGGTGGCTTCATGGAGAAGAGAGGAATCAAACCCAGTATTCCTAGATAAGAGTCTGGCTCCCAAACCACTAGACCAAACTGGTTCATGATGGGATTGTTTATGCATCAGTCTGCCCCTCCCTCCTTTCCTAAACATTCTGTGCTAGAAAAGGTGGATTAGAGAAGACTTGGGGACACAAAAGACACATCCTCTCTCTCTCTGAGGCACCCCTTTTGTTATATCTGAAAACAGCCTCTGTTATTACCACCATATGGGAGGGAAGCCGACAGTGCTGTCTCACCTCCCCCTCTTTCCAACCATTCACCTCTCCCCAAACAAGCACACCCTATCCTGGCTCCTCTCACTGATAGAGGAGGAAAACATAAACTGGATTTTTAAAGGGGAGAATTACTCATCTCCAGTTATTCTAGCTGGATCTTGTGGCCAATAGATTGGGGTAACTAACTGCTCAAAGGCATATTGCAATTGGCTGGTGTGCATTATTAAAAGAAGGCAATTATTCCAAGGCAATAAAATGCAAAAACAACAATATTAAAATTAATAAAAAGGAAAAGAGGCAATTTATTGAGTGGCTGCAATAGCCAGCAGCAAAGAAACAGGTTTTGGCAATAATACAGTGAGCAGGCAATGATCAAAGATGCAAAAAGCAAAGTTACATTGGAACTACACAGTGGCAAGGATACTCTTAAGGAAAGGTTAAAGACATTGCTGAGCTAAATGGAAGCGACAAGTTTCTTGGTCTCCCTGGGTGTGCACATGGTACAACCTAACAAAAGTCTCTAATAATTCTAAACGCTTTCTCCCAGTTTTCCCAGTTTTCTGAGTCCCTTCTCCCATCCTGAGTAATGTCTATAACACCACCCTCAGACTCACTGCCCTGCCTGGTCCAGCAGCCATTTTCCTGATATTAGCAAGCTTCTTTTAGTTCTCAGAGACTCTTTGCACTGGCCATTTCTTCTTACAGTTATAATTGTCAGAGGTAATTCATTCTGCAGACATGTGCAGTCTAATACTGTTGCAAGGATGTCACATTTAGCAATACATTCACGAAGAAAACTTAACTCTAGTAATGCCTTTCCCTGTGCAAACTGCTAGTATGCGTGCTCAATCCAGATTGAGAATGTGTTACAAAGCAAAGTGATAAAGTCTCACCCTCTTTGCTGGCTACTCCTGAAAGGGGAAAAATTGCATTCTAGAAAAAAAAATTGAGACAAATTAACACACATTTTAAAAAGGAGCTTAAACACTTATCATCTAGTGTAAAAACACCATTTAATGTTTTTTTTGAGATGGTTTACAACATAGATTACACTAAAAAAAGTGTTTTTGCTTAGCATGGGTTTAAATCATCAAAATTATTAGTCATTTTAATAACTCATAGAAATGTATTAATAAAAAAAATATGAAGTGTAAACTAGTATCTTCTTACAATGTCATATCCTCCAACATGGGGAGCCCAAAGCTTTTATTTTCCTTTTTTGAAGTTATCTACCCGAGGTCTGATTTCTGCAGGAAGGGGAGAAACAGTAATACAAAGAAAGGGATTTCCCCCACAATGAGTAGCCCATTAATTTGTAGCACCCCTACTCCATGCTCACTGTCTAAAAACCTGAATAAAGTTCTTAATGCTGGACAAGCAACCCCACAGAGCACAAACGCTTTTGCTATCTGCATCAAGTTTCAGTTTATATGCCCACATGCAGTCTTTTTTTCTGATTTCAGGAACATGCTTACTGAATTTAAATCTCTTTATTTAACTTAATGGTTACAGGTTGACAAACAATTAATAGAAGCATATTTTTCAGCAGAAAGTATCTAACTAGGCATTCAGTAAGTCTGGAAATCAAATTAATGCCTAACTGCTTAAGCTTCCACTGTTAGCATTCTTATTCATCTTTAAAGTAACAGAAAATAAAATAAAGTTTATATTAAAAAGCTACCTATTTAAAAGACACAATTCTGAGATATCAAAACAAATGACAGTTGTGGGTTGGCACTTTCATCCCATAATCAATTTATTCTCATGCATTTTTATACTTGAGTATGATTAATTAGAAAAGAAGGCGTAGAATACTGTTGATAGTTTTTCTTGTTGCCTTTCTCTTCCTTCTTAAAAATGTGGCTTCAGTGCAGTTCAGACACTTAAAACAAAAACAAAAACACTCATATTCTTGTCCATTCACAGAAGCCTCTTCCTGTCTGCATTGTTTTGGGAGGAGTAGGTGGCAGGCAGGAGGCCACTCATACTGATAGAATAGATAGGATGTCAGGTGAAGATGGAAAGCTATGCCCTCTCTAACCAGCTGAAGACTCCGCATGATTGTTTTCTTACAAATAATACCTGTGGGTGTTGAAGCTGTTCAAGGAATCTATCAAGCTCACCCTTTGCTGCTTTAACGATAAAAAAATTACTCTAAATTCAAAAGAGTCAGAGGCAATAATAGCTGTAGGTGGTTGAGTAATTGAAAGGAAATATGTCAAATCCTACTCTCACAGACTTAACTGAAGAATTCTCTAAATTACTTTCAAGGCCCTCAAATGAAATAATGTGTTTTTAGCATGGTCTAAGTTTTAAATCTATTTCAGCACCATTCCAAAGATTTAAATTAAAACCAGTGAAAGTGATTACTTGTCACAGAAGACTGACAGTTGTACTGAGTTGACTTTGGATTCACAGGAATACTTGCAAGTGGGCATTACATTCCTTTAACACTCAAAATTTCAGAAACAGAAACATGGTTTAGCACTGCAAAGATTATTCCCTTCATGCATGAATTTAGTAATATATAACAATTCCAAATTATTCTGGGCATGAATATTTAGTGTTAAAATAAACTTTATATATAGTCTTTAAGGAAAGCCCCCTACTCAAAACTACAACATATCGGCTGTGAATGAAATTCTACCTAATTTATTGTAAAGCACTCTGCTATCTCAAGTGTTTTTTTACCACAAACTATGCCTGGTATCAAGAGATATATTCCACCTCATGAACATGAGGAAGAGTTAATGAAACAGGGTCCTGAGGCCAACCTTAATTGAGATTCAGAGCTAGGTGACTGTATGAAACGGAGGTAAACAGAGATGTATTTATTTATTTAGTCAGTTATTAAGAGCATGAATTCTAATTATCTTGAAGTTTCTTGAAGATATTTATAAAAAACATTGAACTAGTAAGATTTCTTTGATTTATGTGAAGGTGGTTGACAGACTGTTTGAGGAAACTCCATTTTCTTGTAGCCAGGCTTGTGCACTCTGAGCTCTGAATTACTGGGGTGGGGGCAGCTGCAGCTTCTTCAATGATATTGGCAGCCATTCAGAGCGCAGATGTATAGTTTAGACAAAAACCTCTGCCTATGTTCTCTTACCAGATAATTAGCAACTTCCTTACAGTCAGATTTTTAGGCCATCTAATTCAGTAAAGTTTTCAGCACAGACTGCATGAACTAGAAGTGACTCTTTGGGCTTTGAGACAACAGTTTCCTTCTGATATTCTTTTAAAATAAATAAATAAAACCTATTGCTAATGCTGTTGTAGATTTCTCCCTGACCAATGTAAAGCTAGCACTTAATGCCTAAATAAAATCATAATATATTGCGTTTTTATCACAGCTTGAAACATGTTTCCTAACTGAAAACTAATTTCAAGCCATCAAAATGAAGATTAGTTGTGCTCAAGATTATTCAGAAGTTGAATGCCTTCTCCATTACTTAAGCAATTTTCTGAGAAAGAACTATTTCACGTGTAAGGTCATCACTGACCAGATATGGAAACACAGAAAGAACTGCTGGGTTCATTGGAATCTTTTCTATTACGAGAACTGCATATGCACAAACTCTAGATGGCAACATTGTACTTGCTGTGTTTCAAAGACAAACTATTACAGCTAGTCCCCACATATCCTCTTTATCAACATTTTATGTGCCAGAGATCTATAGCTCCTTATTATAAGTGTAATGAAGCAGAAGTTATTGAAGCATTTTATTGATTGCTCAGATCACAAGTTTACTGTCATACTGAATTGGCACCTTAGTCGCTGAAGCAAACTGCTGACACCTTTTTTAAAAAGTGACAACTACATCTATTTCATGACCAGAAATCCATTTTCATCTCTATCAAGACAAGAATGCAATTTTCACTTCATTTAACTGATGTTAGGCCTGCTCAAGGCATGACACTTTGGAAAGACACAAGTTTAAGGTTCTTAAAATACTTCTAGTAACTAGCAGGAAGCTTGGTTGCATGAGAATATTTGGGCAAAGCTTAGATCTATATAAGCACCTTAACTTACTAAAAATCACTTACCAAAACCTATCAAGCAAGTGAATTTATTTTCAATTTCAGACTTCCAGAAACACAAGTTCAATGGTATTTTCATATGACCGGTAATGGATTACCAGTTTCGTATAAACCTGGCAGTTCAATAATATAATTTGTTTTAATAGTAAAATATTGTACAAAACATTATTTTCTTCTACTTGACATAAGCGAAAATTCTGAAATCTTGATAGTTTTCTTTTGTAGGTGTAAAAATTCAGAAGCCCCAGGATTTAACAATCTGGTTAATCACTAGAATCCTTTGTTACTTTTTATTACTTTTTAAAAGTCTGCTCTCTATGATTATTTCAAGTAGTAAGCTATCCAAAGAATGATACAGAACTCCATTACCATAGACATTTTCAGAATGTAAATCCTACAGTTGAAATAAGTTAATAGGGTGTTGATTTTACATAGCTAGAGTTAACTTTTTGTATGAATATACATATATAAGGTTGTTCATTTTGATTGTATATTTGTTGTTCCTCTGTTGGGTAAGAGGGGTGTATAATAATAATAATAATAATAATAATAATAATAATAATAATAATAATAATAATAATAATAATAATAATAATAATAATAATAATAATAATAATAATAATAATAATTTAACATAGTTCAATAATGCAAAATCTCTCCAAAGTAATCTTCCACAAAGAGCTTTTTTTAACTATTCATAAAGAAAAATAATCTGCATGTGTGTATGTGCATGTGTGTCTAATGTTTGAATTATATGAACAAAGTCTATGTGGACTCTTCCCACTACTATTAATAAAAAAATATAAGGATCAATTTTTAGAATGAAAAATCCTATGTAACAACCCTCCTTTTAAATATGAAATTATGTAATAATAAACACAAATTAATGTTTGGCTGCTTTCACCATTAAAAACTCTCTGGATCTTCCTGTCTTATCCTCAAATTTACAGCAATTCAAAAGTTACATGCAAGTTTCATTCTGTTCCTGCAGACTGGTACTCCAAAGTAGCTTTCAAAAAGTTTGAAGAGTTGTGTAAGTGAGGAAGAGATTATGCCTTTCTGCCTCCTGAAACAAATCCTGGTTTCCGTTCCATATGCAAAACTGTAGCTATTTTTCTTCGACAGAGTGAGAGATACAAAATGGCTGTGCTAATATCTTTTACTGGGTCTGCCACTTATCCTTTGTGTCACCTTACCCTTGTTGTGCGTCTCATTGATCTCAGTGACAGACAGAACTAATTATTTACTTTGTGATTCTAAAAGGACAAAAATGGTTGAGAATCATTAATATCATTTAAAAAGGTATTTCAGTCTTCTCTTTCGCCTCTGTTTAGCTATACGAAGTTGTGAATGACAGCTTCCCTGCTTGAAGCACAGGGAACGCACAGCCTTCCTTATTCACTGACAGCACTATGGCCTTTTCACACGTTCCTTCCACAGCAGTGTTTGTCCCCAAACACTGGGGCTGAGCACAATGACATTCCTGTTCAACACCCTCACCAACAGCCCAACTACATATCTGGAATGCTAATGAGACAGGACAGCCCCTTCACTAGAAGTGTTAACTGCACTTTGTGCCTGCATGTTTATGCTGTTTCCACACTTCCTAATGAATTTTAATATTCTTGACAACAGCTCTCAGGACTTTCACCATGCAGTCTTGGACTGCAGAAAATAAATGTAAATAACAAAGCGTCAAAGCAAAGTTATTAGCTATCCTATAATATTCGTTGATTATTTTAAGACTGATACACGTATCAAGAATGCCTGTGAACACATGCCTATTTCAACAAGATACACACAGATGAAAATGCTTTTTGTTCATCGCACTCAACTTTTCTGGAATTTTCAGACTGAAATTTTTTTTTAACTCAATATTCTTGGAGTACAATTTCCTAGATAATATAGTATTTTAATGACCACAAAGCTTTTCTTCGCAAATACCATCTTCTGTGCTTCCTTTGACCTGCCTTAAACATCTTCTGAAGAAAGAATATAAAGATTATTTACACTTTCTATGACAGACCCAGGCACAGATAATGGTTCTGTTGTAAGCCAAGCATTCTATGATCCTTTCTGTTGAAAAAGAGATACAACAGGCTGCCAGCATATACACTAATGCTGGCAGATTAAATTACTTCTAGGGGTAACAATATGTCATGATTACACATAACATGTATTAATTGGTGGGCTGAAAATTAGAGGAGTATTTTAACATAGTTACAAAGGTTTTGATTGCATGCCCAAATTTACATTATAAGGACAATTGGAAGTGGAGAGTATTTTGCTTAAGCCTTAATATTACTTTAAAAAAACCATAAAGGATATTGATTAGAAAATAAAGTTCATAAAGCAACCAAGGTATGTTTTGATCAGTACACACATGCCTTTCTTATTTTAAAGCCATTCTCTCTAAGACAAAACAGCAGATATAACAACTTTTTTGGCCTATGATGCTAATTAATCAAAAATAAGGAAAACATACTATGAAAGTGTTGATTAGACAATCATGCCATATACCCACTGGCAACAACCGTACAGTGCCACACATAAATTGATAGTCTGTGGGCTGACCTGGCATGCTACCTCTACATGTATGGTTAATTCTGTTTCAGACAAGCCTAAACAAGTGTAGCAGCAAGTGTGTAAAGGTACCAGTGACCTTCCCTTTCAGTTGTAACCCCATACACACATTGAAGTTGAGCTTTTTTGAAACTTTAATAGTTTTACAGATAAATGCAGCTGAAAAATGTCTGTAAAAATAGTTGCAGATCACTGCATAATATCAACTGAGATGTTCAAGGATATTTACCCTTATCCTGGGTACATGTTATGCAAAGAGGGAGTGAGGCAAGGGAGAAGATACTGTATAGCATTCTATTCTATTGTACTGCACTGCATTAGTGCCTGTCCTTTATCCAACAGTCTCAGGGCAGATAGCATTTAACCAAAAGGAAGAAAGGACTAGAAAGTTATGTGATTCTTTTTTTTAAAAAAAATTGAGTTTTATGTTATTTCAATTAGTGCAACTTCAATTAGTGCACTATTAAATATTTTAAAAAGTGTGTCAAATATTTAAAATGCATGCTTAAAAGCAGTAAGAAATATAAAAAAGAATACTAACAAGCACAAGTTTCAGGGATATTTATTACCCTGCTCTACAATCAGAAATAAACAATGTACATAGCAAATGCATTTCTTTAGCAGATATGACTCAGCAATCTCAAGGACACTCGGTACTATTTTTGTACTTATTTCAAATTTTTACTGTATAGAATTGTCAGTGTCTTGATTTCAAAGCAGTTGCAAAATCATATCTAAACTTTTACTTTAATTAGCTGAGGCTTGTTAAACTCAAAATGGGTGTTTTTCCACTGTCACTAGAAGTACCCATTAAGTACCCATTAATGGGTATGTAATGGCATTTTTGTACCCATTAATGGGTACCTAATGGGTACTTCTAGTGACAATGGCAAAACACCCAACGTTAAAGAAGAGCACAAAACGCTTTATCTCCTTCCCAATTAAATGTATTTTAGTTCTTTGAGGTGCTTCTAATTTTACACTGAAAATGTTATCCTATTGGTAAATTTCTTGTGTATATATCAATACTTAAATATTATCAAGAGAACAAACTGTGAAATTCTTAGTGTGGTATATGGGAGTGTTAAATATACACTTGTAAGGATGTTTTTTTTTAAAGCCTGGCAACCAATGCCACAGTCCAACCACTTGCTTCTACACAATTATTATTGTAAATCTTTCCATTGCATTTTATTTGACAGGCACTTGTTGCTACAGAAAACACAGCCTTTAAGAGTTCCTACTTCTGGTTTGCATTGTGAGTATCTCACAGATGAAACAAATGTTTTTTTCCTGCAGTACTATAAGAGCTCAAGCAGTTGCTAGGGCAAGCTTGTTTTCTGCTGCTTTACATGATTCTACATCCCTGTGTACTTTTTGAAGATCACCATTAGCTCAGGACCAAAACAGTTTCTTCTAGACTAAATACTTTCTCTTTATCTGTTCGATGATAGCAGGAAGTGCTGTATAATCAGAAGAAGCATGACTGACATTTATTTCCCCCTCCCCTTACACCCTCATGAAGACTGAAAGCACCAGGCAGGCATTCTTCTTTTAGAATACAATGCAAAACCTCTTCACAGTGCTCAGTTTAAGACAAGGTATACATTCTGATGTGACAAATATATGCATTCTGATGTGACAAATCTTACTATCAAGGACTTTAACAGCTTTCAAAAGATAGAATACAACAGTTGATTTTTAAAAATAAATACAAGAAAGCGACTGAAAAGGCATACACACTCTTCATTCAGTTTAAGTGAACTGTACTCATATACAGGTTTATGCACATTTTTTTTCAAAATAATTCAGAACAAACAAAATACAAGTTAATTTCATTGGATAGCCTTCATGCACATTATGGACCTTGGTACTGCAGTATATATCCCTAAAAACCTCATGCATTGCTTGCAAGTTTTTAAAGAACCCTTCAAATTAAAAGATTAAGGGGAAAGAAATTTTACATTGAAAAGATTTCTAATAAAGTTGAACTCTAGCGATTCTAACACTGGAAACAAAAATGAAACATTATGAAAACATGCATCTGCTTTATTTTTACTGACTCTGTCCATTTGTATTTTGAAGTGTCTCTGCTATGCACAATGCAGAGCAGGAAAGGATGACATGAATAACAGTCAGAAAAAGATACACAATTATTTGCATTATGGTGCACTTTGAACCTATAGAAAGAAGATTCACCCATTCACTGAAAGAGTTTATGTAACACATGTCATGCTTCCTTAAGACACAATGCCAATCACAGCTTTACTACACAATGTACATTAAATAATGAAGTAGAAAAACCAGCCATTTAAAAATGTGGGATAACTCACCTGTTCACAGTAGTTTTTTGCAGCCTTCAATCGTTGGTGCAAGGCCAGCAATACTCCTTGGATATACATCTTTGCTCCAGAGGGGCTAAAACCTTCTCCCTTAGATACCCAAAGAGGTCCCCGTAAAGGTGTGATGGAATTTTGCAGACATTTGTCAAGCAGAGGAACTATACAAGAAGGAGGATAAAGAAAAAAAAGATATTCTTTTGACCCAGCTGAAAATACACAGTCTGAAATGCATCCCCAAGCCCAGAAGTCTTAACATCAATTATTTAAATCTGACCTGGGTTAAGTCGTAGAAAAACAGATTCTGTATTTCGAGTGGCCACCATGAAGGACGTATTTATATTGAGACACCCCCCATGTAAGACTCATAAGCCTTGTGAGCACACCTGAATAGTTTTGAAGTGTGTCTAACTAGCTGCACAGAGTGTCATGGTGTGCACTGATTGCCTTATCTTCTCATTTATCACAGATGAGTTGGAACCAACCTTGCTGAAATCTACTGGCATTGTCCTGATAAAATTGCAAGCTCCATGTTGTTTCAGTGCACAGCTTCCTGTCAATGAGTGTATATGTTTATAGATCAAACATTTTACACAGTGGATAATTATTAAAATACCAGCAAGAGTTTTTTTAAAGGAAATCTTATTCTAACCTACATCAATGCTTACATTTAAAACTGATTTTCCAACAAATAAATATTTTCAATATAGATTTTCTTTTAAAAGTGAAAATAGAAATAGTGAGGAATATATGACCCTGCAGAGCACTAGGTAGCATAGTGCCTATTTTACTTTTTCCTATCATTTCTCAATAGAAGTCTGAAAAATCTGGTCTTTTGTAAATTGCAAAAATGTTGCTTAGCTTATAAATACTACATATGTCAGTCATATAGCATATTATGATTCATCAATAAATCCTGATTACTGTTTTTGCATCAGCTCTGCAAGACAGCCAGTAGCAGAAAATTCCACTAGATGAAGAAACCACATAGTACCTTAGTGACCTATTGTGCTAATAAATGGGGAATGGGAGCATTTCTGCTGCTGCAGAGCAGAACTCTTTTCACCCCAGAACATAAATAAACCAGGGAGGTCCCACATTTACATTTCACAGCATCGTCATCACTATGTCATCATTGTCACTGGAATCCATTAAGTGACTGACGCGCAACAGCATCAAAAGGGCATCTTTCCATTATGCAAATGCCTGTGATCCCAGGAGATGGGGGGAGGGGACTGATGTGGGAAAAGAATCACATCAAGAATAGAAGAACCAATTTCTACTGAAAGATAGATTGGTGTTTTGAAATAATTTGCTGGGAACAAAGCCAAAGGTGTTAAGTGTCTTATTTCTAAAGAGAGAAGTACTGAGACTTTAATGTATTTTTAAAGAAAGGTTATGTCTTGTTCCTTTAATCTAAAAATATGTGAAAAGGCTTCAGTTTCCTGGTAATGAGTGAAAAGCGTTTGCTCCATAATATGAAATACATGGAGAAGAGAAAAGGTGCTACAGCTCATGAGAGAGAAGAATCACTCTCTGTGTGGTGTGAAAATGCACTGTTCACACTGATCTCCTTATCGGTTGACTGCAAGATTGATAGTGATCATTTTCCAATCATACTTATTCCAATCAAGTTACAAGTCCTGAACCAAGTGGCCCATCTAAAAGGGAAAGCAATTCCTTCCTTGATGATTGCACAAGTTCATTAAAGATAAATTAATTTCCAGGGCCTCAGCTGAAGTGCACACTCTGCCCCAAACTTCTTAACTGCTGAAACTCTAGCATTTTATTTAGTTCTTGGGTGTTTTTCCACCATGCTCCTTTAATCTGGATCTAAGAAGATCTGGGGAATGGGTACTTCCCTTAATACAGATCTAGTAGGAAGTACCCAATGTGTTTCCATGGGTGGTCTACCATCCAGTAGCAATGGTGCTAGCCTCCCTGTGGTAGAAACACCAGAGCACCCATTTGCAAATCCGGATTCACCCACAAGGGGTATGCCTGTCACCCCAGGTGTTTGGGAGGACAGGGGGTGCAATTGCCAAAGTTGCCTTCGGAGATTAGCAAAGGCTCCAAAGTCCCTCCAAAGGCAACTTTCGAGAGCAATGCAAGAGAGGTGCATAGATGAGCTGTCCTCATTAATATGCACCCCTTTGCATGCCTGAAGGTAACAGTATGAGTCAGCCTCATTAATATGCACCTCTTTCCATGCCTAAAGGTAACAGGCAGCTCCCAGCTGCATTGCTCTCCCAAGGGGTTTCTCTGCAGAGCCTTTGCTAATCTCCAAAGTTGCCTTCAGAGGGACTTCAGAGCCTTTGCTAATCTCCAAAGGCAACTCTGGAGGGATTTCAGAGCTGCCTTCGGAGGGACTCCAAAGTCTTGACTTTGGGCCCTTGCCCCATGGGTGCCTCGCCCCCTAAGCCACCTCCAGATCCCATTGCCAGACTGTAGTGGAAACAGGCTCCATACAATCCAGATTTTCAGGCTGAAGACCCCATTGTAGACCCCTTTAATGGGGTCTACACGAAATCTGGATTATAGGTCCTGAAGGACACATTATGACCCGGATTTCCCTAGCTGTGGTGGAAACAAATGTGTCCCTAATGGGGTCTGTGGTGGAAATGGGGTCATCCATCTCTCAGCCAAATGGGTCCTTAATGGGTGCTAAAATGGGTACTTAGTGACAGTGGAAAAACACCCCTTGTCAAACAACAACCACTGCTTTGCATAATCACCTCAAATAATGGATAATGACAATTCAAGGATGCAACACAGTTAAATTATATCAAAATTTCTGAAGCATAAGGCTCAGAATAGGAAAACCTTTCCTCCAGATTTACCACAGCTTAAAAATGAAGGATTAACAAAGAACAAAAATGAGATCTTCAACAAAAGCATTGCTCTTCAGTCAATAAGGCAACAAAATCTAACTATATTGTCATCTTTTTAGTAAACCTCTCTCAGTCTCCAAGGAACTTTTCTCAGAGTGATATAGTGCTAATGTAATCTATTCACTGATCTGCATTTTCCATTATGTCCCTGCTTCAATAACTGAAATAAATCACTGGTGGCTCACCTACAAAATATCAAGTATTAATCATATTCCTCTTGGACTCTTTAAATCAAGTACTGATGTGGGATCACCCACACTCACTGCTTTCTTCATGACTATTGTCAAGACCTACAAATCCTTGCTCACTGGATGTTTGCAATCTCCATTCATAAGAAAGAGGACATATTAAATCCTGCCAATGATTCTCTTACCATGTTACATAATGTAATAAGCAAGATATATGTTTGTCATCTGTGTTGAAAGGTCCAAGAGTGATTTGCTCTCAATAATATCCTGCTTGAGGAGCATGCAGAGTTTAGAGCAGACAGGTCAGATATTGATCAATGTCTAATTTTCAAAAATTGGGCAGGAAAAACAACTCTCATCACTACAGAGCATTATACTCCAATTTGGTCTTGTGGTTAGAGTGCTGAACTCATATCCCACACTCATGGGGTTTAATTCTGAAGCCAACTGGGTGACCTTAGCTTAGTCACAGCTCTCTTCTGAGCTTTCACAGCCCCTTTGGACCAATGTCTGTTGTGGGGAGAAGAATAGGAAGCTTTGTCAGCCCCTTTGAGTCCCCTTGAATGGGTGAGAAAAATGGGGTAGAAAACCTAACTTCTGCTACTACTCTTCCTCTTCTTTTTTTATTGGTTTCAAATCTGCTTTTGATACAAACAGCAAGAGGCCACAGGCCATCTAGTCCAGCATCCTGTGGCACACAGTGGCCCGCCAAATGGTCATGGGCATCTCAAACAGAGGCAAGGACAAACCTTTTCCTGCTCTTGAATCCCAGCAAATGGCATTAGAAGCGTCCTGCTTCTACCTCCCCCCCAGACTAAAAGATGTACCTAGGCATTCATTCTAGTAGCCATCATAAATTTGTCTAACCCTACCTTGAAGCGATCTAGACTGGTAGGTGTCACCACCTCTTCTGGCAGCACATTCCATAAGCTGATGACCCTTTGGGTGAAGAAATACTTACCCTTGTTGAATCCAACTCTCCTACCCATCAGCTTCATAGAGTGCCCCCTGGTTCTAGTGTTCTACGATAGAGAAAAGAAATTTTCTCTATCCACCTTTTCTATACCATGCATAATTTTATATACTTCAATCGGGTCCCCTCTTAAACGCCGTCTCTCCAGACTGAAGAAGCCTAGACATTGCAGCCTGATTTCGTAAGGGAGGTGTTCCAGACCTTTAATCATTCTGGTTGCCCTTTTCGGCACCTTCTCTAGTTCCACAATATCCCTTTTGAGGTGTGGTGACCAGAATTGTACACAATATTCCAAATGTGGCCTCACCATAGATGTATAGAGGCAAAATGACACTTGCTCACTTGTTTTCTATTCCCTTCCTAATTATTCCCAGCATTGAATTTGCTTTTTTCACTGTTGCTGCGCACTGGGGTGACACCTTCATTGAACTGTCTACCAAAACTCCGAGTTTATAGACATAATTTAGATTTTTGGTCCAGATGTGCATTACATTGCACTTGTTGAGATTAAAGTATATTTGCCACTTGGTTGCCCACTCACCCAATGCTAAGAGATCTCTCTGGAGCTCTTGGCAATCTCTTTCGGTTTTTACTACCCTAAATAATTTCGTATCATCAGCAAACTTTGCTATTTTACTATGTACCCCTTCTTCTAGATCATGGATGAATAAATTAAAAAGCATTGGTCCGAACATTTGAGCCTTGAGGAACCCCACTTTTTACCTCTTTCCACCCTGAGAATTTGCCATTTATTGCTACTCTCTGCTTTCTGCCCTGTCCTTTTATTCCATGGCTGATGAGTTTCCATTGATGTGGAACTTTGTCAAAAGGTTTTTGCTAGAAGGTTGGCAATTTCGCATTTGAGTTCCTTTAGGACTCTTGGATGAATTACCATCTGGTAAAGGACCTCTTCCTTGGTTATCTCTGTACAGTTAACTCTTCAGAAAATACGGACTCAGCTACTGGCATGTATCCTATGTCTTCCTCCGTAAATACGGAGGCAAAGAATTCATTAAGTCTCTCTGCAATCTCCGTGTCTTCTTTAATTATCCCTTTCTGTCCTTTACCATCTAATGGTCCAGATGCTTTCCTGGTTGGATTCCTACTTCTGATATTCTTATAGAAGTTCTTGTTATTTCTTTTGATGTTTTTAGCAATATCCACCTCAAAGTCTTTCCTAGCTTTCCTAATGGTTATCTTGCATTTGTGTCGCCAGTGTCTATGCTCTCTCCTGGTTTCTTCTTGGACCTAGAAGTCCCCTTTCTTCTTTTAGGTATGCATTTTAGTTGCACTTCCATTATTGTGTTTTTAAATAGTCTCCATGCATTTTGAAGTGATTGAACTCTTTTGACTTTCCCTTTCAATTTCCTTTTTACTAATTTCCTCATTTTGGGTCTCTGTGTTAGACTTAATTAAGAACTTACTCCCTGTATTTAAGTTGAAGGTTATTGCATTGTGGTCACTGTTCCCAATTGGATCAGCTACAGTGACATCCTTGACCAGGTTCTGAGCATTACTTAGGATCAAGTCCAGGACTGCCTTTCCCCTGGTTGGTTCCATGACCATTTGCTCCATGGAACAGTCAATTATCAGGTCTAGGAATCTTCTCTCTCTCTCTCTCCTGAGTTGAATAGGAGTTCACCCAGTCTATGTGAGGATAACTGAAGCCCCCCATTATAATGACCCTAGCTTTATGCAATACCTCCTTTACCTCCTTTTCCAACTGTTGATCTCCTTTGGGCATTTGGTTGGAAGGACGGTTGCATGTCCCTATTGTTAGGCTTTCTTTTTGGCTTGGTATTTTTACCCACACTGTGGAAGAGTCAGCCTCACCTAGACATTTCAGTTGATAAGATTCTATCTCTTCCTTAATATACAAGGCACACCACCTTCATGGGCCATGAAGGAACCATCTTGCCTTGGGAGAGGAAGAGAGAAGGAAGCTGGGTGAGCACCTTCCATCAAGCTCCCAGCATTGGCCCCTCCCTCCCAACTGCCACCAGACGGGCCATGGAGGAACCATCTTGCCTTGGGAGAGGAAGAGAGAAGGAAGCTGGGTGAGCACCTTCCATCAAGCTCCCAGCATTGGCCCCTCCCTCCCAACTGCCACCAGATGGGCCATGAAGGAACCATCTTGCCTTGGTAGAGGAAGAGAGAAGGAAGCTGGGTGAGCACCTTCCATCAAGCTCCCAGCATTGGCCCCTCCCTCCCAACTGCCTCCAGACGGGCCATGAAGGAACAATCTTGCCTGTGGGGAATGGAGGAGGAAAATAAAATAAAAGTTTTTACCTTTGCAAGGACTCTGCTGCCGCCAGAGCACCCCTGTTCCCTCCCACACGATTTTCCTTTTGTATCTTGTCTCTTTAGATTGTAAGCCTGAGGGCAGGGACCTGTCTAAGATTAATATAATATTGTAACCCGCCCTGAGACCTTCGGGTATAGGGCGGGATAGAAATACAAATAAATAAATAAATAAATAATAAATAAATACTGCCCTTCCCTGTCTTTCCTGTACAGTCTGTAACCTGGGATGACTGTATCCCATTGGTTTTCACTGGTCTACCAGGTTTCAGTTATGGCAACAATATCAATCCTATTTCTATAACTAAGCTTTCTAGCTCCCCTATTTTAGCTTGAAGGCTTCTGTTGTTTGCATCAAAACAAAACAAAAGGTGCTGTATACAGAAAGGTGCTGGCAGAAATTGGACGAGAGGAGTGAATATAAATGTATGTATGCAAACAACAGAAAGAGCCAACAAAGCAAAGTCCCTGATACAAACACCCAAAGTGAAAACCTCAAAACAAAACAAAAGGTGCTGTATACAGAATTATATAATTACTTTAAGGGTAAGATATACCCCACTAGAAATATGAAAGAATATATAATAAAAATAAGAGTGTACAATAATAATAATACAAACACTGGTGTGAGCTGTATAAAAATTGTATGTTAAAAAGTTTTTTTTTTAAAAAACTATTTTTTATAAAACTATTTTTAAATAATTATAAGCCACTGAAGAAGACCCACTTCTAGGGTCGAAACGCGTTTGGCTTTCTTATTTTATTTTATTTTATTTTGCATTGTTTTTAATAAATATTTTTATTATTATTGTACACTCTTATTTTTATTATATATTCTTTCATATTTCTAGTGGGGTATATCTTACCCTTAAAGTAATTATATAATTCTGTATACAGCACCTTTTGTTTTGTTTTGAGGTTTTCACTTTGGGTGTTTGTATCAGGGACTTTGCTTTGTTGGCTCTTTCTGTTGTTTGCATACATACATTTATATTCACTCCTCTCGTCCAATTTCTGCCATCGGTGAACATGTGAATCCTTATACTGCCTCTGGCATCATTCTGTTTGCATACTATTGACTAATCCTCCACTTTGCTCAGCATTATCTGCATATTTCCAGCCCTCCTCACTTGAGGGTGCACTCTCCCGAACCGGATGCTGCCCAGCTTCTGTCGGCTTTCCCCCAGGGATCAGTTTAAAAGCTGCTCTGCAACCTTTTTAATATTAAGGGCCAGCAATCTGGTTCCCTCTTGGTTCAAGTGTAACCCGTCCCTCTTGTATAGGTTTGGCTTGTCCCAAAATGTTCCCCAGTTCCTTACAAAGCTAAGCCCCTCCTCCCGACACCACTGCCTCATCCACGCATTGAGGCTCCTGAGCTCTGCCTGTCTGGCTGGTCCTGCACATGGAACAGGTAGCATTTCTGAGAATGCAACCCTGGAGGTCCTGGACTTTAGTCTTCTACCTAACAACCTAAATTTGGCTTCCAGGACGATCCGTCTTGCATTCCCAACGTCATTGGTACCGACATGTACCATGACCACTGGCTCCTCCCTGGCACTGACTACTAACCTATCTAGGTGCCACGTGATGTCGGCAACCTTCGCACCAGGCAAGCAAGTCACCATGTGGTCAACATACCCATCACAAACCCGGCTCTCTATATTCTTGCCAACTGAATCACCCACTACAAGAAGCCCCCCTTCCACTACCTGTGGAGGACTATCCTCGGTGTAAGAGGATACATCCACTGAGGAAGGGGTCCCAATTAAGGGATTCTGTCCCTCTTTCTCGGTTTGATGTCCTCCCTGCCTGAGGCTTCCACTCTCTGAGGGAGCTGGAGGGCTGCTTATCGTGAAGTAGGATGCTCCTACCGCATCCCTGAAGGCTTCACCCTCAGCCCTGTTTCTACCTCCTTCTCCAGGTCTGCTACCTTGGCTTCAAGGGAAGAGACATGTTCCCTGAGAGCCCGGAGCTCATTGCACCAAGCACAGACCCAGGACTTCTGCCCAATGGGCAGGTAGTCATACATTTGACACTCTGTGCAAAACACTGGGAAGCCCCCCTTCCCCTGCTGGCATTCTACCTTCATTTTATTAATGGACTTGTTCTATTCTTAAAGATTTTAACTTGAAAAGTATTAAATAATTTTTCTTAAAGATAAACTTTTCCAAATTAATAGTTTGTTATGATATAGTATGTTTATTCCTTGCCTGAAACCAGGGAATGTAGCCTCCCAGGAATTGACCTGGAGTAACCTGAGCTAGCTACCTTCACATAGCAATTCTTAGCTATGATCTACACAGACTACACGGATTTTTTAAAAAAGAAGCTGCTGTAACCCTCAAAGGTTGCTGATCCAATAAATCATGGCATTGGTGTTATTTAAACCTTTATATGCTATTTCCCTTAACCTCCCAGTAACTCCAATGCCCATCTACAACGTCCCTCAATCCCCTCTTTATTATACATGGATGACATGTATGTTCTTTCACTTTTAGCAGTTGGTCTGAGAAGAGCCTCAGTATATTTGTCAAATTTAACTATACACTGTGTTACAACTAAGTCATATTTTGCAAAGGGCATACCAGACATACCTGGCATATTAAATAACCATATCATTAAACAGGATAAATCGTACAGATGTTTAGGAATTGTTTTCCAAAATACTGGGATGACAAACCTTCAGACACTGCATGTCAGAGTCAGAAAGAATGCATTCCAAGGGTTCAAAAATCTGTGATATCTCGCTTGGAAAAAAATTAATCAAAATCTCTAAGAGCAACTTTGGGTTTTCCCATGCACTCCCAATAGCACTCTGCATCTGGAGTTAGTTTTTGTCATCTGGCTAAACATTTTCTGCTATCAATCCACATGAACAAAAATTCTAGAATCTGTTGACAAATGGGTCTAACACAGGCAGTCATGGTGTCAAGAAAAGCATCTGGGAGATAAAAGTTAAATAGTCAGATGTCTTGCCAGCAGACCCTTCTAACCTGCCAACTTCTACAGACTCTGCCCATCTTAGAACAGTGTAGAGCTTCCATGCTCATTAAATTAAATGTCTTATCCTCAATCCTACTGTATGGCAGATATAACCGGACACCGTATGCTGTGCATCCCAATAGTTACACTAAGTGATACTGTACTACATACATTATAAATACATTTGAGCCACATACATTTTGCTGGTAACGCAATTTCCTGGTAATAAAATAACCTTTTAAAATATTTGTTGCTGGCAGATCACAAAAAAGGTATCACAAGAAGTATACCTAAATTTTGTTCCAATGTAATTTCCACAAAGATTCAGTAGATTGGGTATTCTGGATTATGAACCATTTGGCTAATACTTTGGGAGTCACCCGTTGTTTAATTGCTTAGATTTTATATAGTTGTTTTATCATCAGGGAAAGCCACCATATATTTAGGAAATCTAAGAAAATCCTAGCGAACCTTTTGAGCTCAGTGTGTCAAAATTTGCAAGAAAACCTAGCTTAACTCGGGTGCTGTGTCACATCTAGAAATATCCATAATTTTGTGATATTTGTAGCTCTAGAAGTTATTTTTTGATATATGTATTTTATTAAAAGCAAAAACAAATAATTCTTTACATTTGCTAAATCTTCACTTGAAAGTTGGTATTTTGTACACTTCAAGAACAAGCAAGCACTACACGCCCAGGTGCCAGGGCGACCATGTGTGTCACCCAAAAGGGCTTGGCGTGTCACCTCTGACACTCGTGTCATAGGTTGGCCATCACTGTCCTAGGCTCTGCACTACTCACTCATAACTATGGGTGTTTTTCCACTGTCAGTAAAAGTACCCTTTAAGTACCCATTAATGGGTACGTAATGGCATTTTTGTACCCATTAATGGCTACTTAATGTGTACTTCTAGTGACAGTGGGAAAACACCCTATATCAGAGTTTGCATCCAGATGAAAGAGAAGACTGTTTTCATCAGTCATAATGGAGTAATTTCAACTTTGCTCATTACAAAAGTAGAAGTTGAAGGAATCAACAGGTCTTACAATGTAGATATTGTGTTCCAGACAATTTTTTTTCAGAATTGCAAGAAGACAATGCTACAAATTACAGAAGGTCCAAAATTTATTCTGAAGCAAATAATAACTTCAGAGAAGTGATTTTTGGCATAATCGTTACAGAAACAAATGGGTAAAAATCACATACATCAACACTGGATCTGCGCACAAGTTAGGACAACACATTAAATGAGATTTAAGCCTCAGTCCATTTCAGTACTGTGCATACATTTAGGCTGTGGTCACACTTAATGTTTAACCCAGCTTCAGTCCACTTTCAGAGTGAAAGAGTACATCAGCAAAGTGACAGGCTGGGTTTTTTAAATGTTAAATAACATTAAAATTTTCACCTTTGGGATAAGATAATGTGGAAAGAAAATTATTGATCATTTTGCTTTTGTGTTCTGTCACTCTGAAAGTGGACTGAAGGTGGATTAAATCTTAGGTATGACCACACCCTAAGTGTCTAGTGCATTCCTGGTTCAGGTAATCCATCCCATTCCCACCCAATACTCCCAGCTCCTCTGTGCAAATCAAGCTGACTGATTGTTCTGTGAGTCAAAATCTCACAGGCTTTTTTAAAATGTTCAGTTTGTGCTTGCAAGACTTGCTTGGTTTTGATCTTACAGCAGTTGACTAGTGGAAATCAGGAAATGGTTTAAGGAGCAGAAATTATTTCCTCCATACACATGCTCTGCCAAATGAAACACTGATACTTTGCTGACTCCTTCCTTTTGTACAACAGTCAGTTGATCACTTCTGAACTTGATTGTTCGAATGAAGGGCTGGAGATTATTTCTCTGCCCTTCCTTCCTACTCTCACACAGACATACATCCACACATAGAGACTGACAGAGCTTTCCTGCCTTCAGTAAAGGCATTGTATCGAGAAAAGTGTGTTCAGCTGAGCAGGATTGGTTCATTTTTGTCTGGCGCACATGCGTCTAATGACCGCTGAAGTGTCTTAGGATTTAGGCCTGTGTTCTACTACTTGAGGTGACACCGAGGCTTGTCTTCAAATAATTTCTGAAGAAATGCTCTGGGTCTTTGTTCAAATAGGAATTAATAGGATTTATTTTAAAGCAAACAAAATACATAAACAATTTGTTTCTTTCTCAAGGCAAGCAAACAAATACTTTATGTGTCTGAAACTTTGAAGCCTAGGCTCTTTCCTTTCTCTTGCTTCGAAGAATTCAGCTTTCTTTGTGCCTCTTTGTCTTCAACTTGATGGTTCTTGCTATTGCTTTGATAATGCTTTGTTGTTGCCTAAGTTGCTTTATATATACTTAAGTAACTAATAAGGATGGCCTAAATGCTGCCTTTAACTCTAAGAACATAGGCCTTTCTTACTCCCTCTCTTAGTAAACTCTCCTCAAAAGAGAGTTGGAATGTACCAAAACGTAACCAGCTATGGGGGTGTTCTCACAGCTCTACCCAGCCAGGACTAATACATTTGAAGCTGCACTGAGGGGTTTTCCCTTTAGATAGAACTTCTGACTTTAAACAGCAAATTGAGGCAGGGCAGCAGAACCGTAACAATGTGTATGAGCATCTGCCAAATGAAAGTATGAAGCATGCTGGGTGCAAATAATGCTGTTTACCCTGAAAAAGAAGAAGGAATCCTTCTTGTTTCCCACTTCATAATCTTAGAAATCAACAGCTTGGCTCAAATTTCACTTCTTGCTTAACTTCTACAATGCACACTGCTGTACTATCTCCCTCCTTCAAGCTCATTCATAACCACCCCGTTCTCACACACACATGTACACAGTGCCTCTCTCCCCATCCCCCTTTGCACTGGCTCACATTGTAAAAAATGTACATTGAAGAAGAGACTGAAATGACAGTGACTATTTCTGGAGTTACTATTGTTATTTTATTAACAGCTTTTTACGTTCCTCTTCCCTAGTTTTTACAGAAAACTGATGCAAAAATATCACTTTGCAGAAAATATGGACTTCTACCATTGTTCTGTCAATCCTACAGGATTCATAGTAGGCCAGATTTGGACCAAGTGCACAGTAAATTACTGATGTAAGCAACTTCCAAACCACAGTTATTATAGTCCATACTACAAGCCACTGCTATTTACTGTTTAAAACAACTGATGTTAGATTATTTATTTATTTATTTAAAACATTTACATACTGCTTTTCATCTTTAAAACATCTCAAAGCAGCTTACAAGAAATCTTAAAAACAAGACTAAAAACACACACAGAATAAAAACATTCCTTAACATTCTCTCAAGCTACAGTGATTTGCTTTATCTCTTTTTAGCATATTCAACTGAGATCCAGCATACTGCAAGTCCATATCTGCTGCTAGGTCGGAACATTCTGGTTGATTGCCTCAGTCTGATTTTGATGGGATTTGGAAGTTCTACAATATGAAGGTTAACCTTTTCCATTAGGGTAGACTCAACCATAATTTTACTGGCCCTGCCACAGAGATATGGGCAGTCAACACCAAACGCTTAAGTAAGGTGTCATCATTGGAGGCAGAGCATCCTAAGATTGGGTCTTACCCATGTTCCCTTCCTTGGCCAGGACTGAATCATTTCCCAAAACTGGCAGCAGGGGTGGCAGATGTAAGGTGGGTAATTGCTTCGAATGAAGGCAGTAATTCTGTAGTAGTGGCAGGTGACTGATTTGGTTTAGGTTTGGTTTAGAGGTCTGAGTCCCCTTGGCCCTTTGGATAGTGGGTGAAGCTATCGTGTTTGGGCATTCTGCTGTCATGTGGCTCACCTCTCCACAATACTTACAGAGATCCTGTGAACATCAGTGATTAGTCAAGTACAGCAGACGTAACATTAGGAGATGCTGCTTCACTGATAGTAGTTAAATTACAAGGTAGGTTGTAAGGATTTTCAAGTTGGGTGATGTGATGCCCACACTAAATTTCAGTGCTGGGTGAAGTAATTTAAAAACTGTAGTGAAGGTGCATTCAATGAGGAATAAGCAAGAAAGTTCAAACAGACAGCCTGAGCAGGTAAGGAGGGGGCGAAACCTCCCTAATTAAGATAACGTGAGGGGGAAGAGAACACTCAACCAATCAGGCGTCGAGTTATGTCTGGTGAGAGGGTATAAAACCTGCCTGCCAGAAGAGAAAATTGTCCATGCTTTGGGGTTCTGGGGGGAAGACAGGTTAAACTGTCTAGTTCCCTCAGGGGATAGATCCCAGCATAGGTCCAGACCTTCTAGGCCAGGGATACAGCCAGAAGGGGTAGAAGGAAAAGGAATTGTGAAGTTAAGGAGTTAATTTGTGTGCCTGTGAACTGAAATACTTGTATTCTTCTTCAAAACACAGTTGTAACGAATAAAGCTTTTTATTTTGTTTCTCTGAAGAGACTTTGCCAGCTTCTCTATAGTCTAACCTAGAAGGTGTTACAGTTACAAAGTCCTCTATCTTCATAAACAGCCAGTAGGCTGGAGAAAAGAGTTTTGAGTGTCAGGCAGGTGGGGTGAATTAACTAAGCATTGCTGGTGTTCGCTTGCGGGCACGAGGCTTGAACAGACCACAACATGCTACCAGAAATATAAAACACGCTACCAGGATTTTAAAATTATAAAAGCCCCTTACAGGAATAGAAGACAGGGGTAAAGAGTGTAAGACAGCTCATGCTGGGGGAGGGGAGGGGCCACAGGTGATTATCCCTCTAAGCAAGAAGCCAGCTGAATCCAGCCCTCCAAAGCCTGGGAATCTCCATAATGTACTGTTAACAATTTTAAATGTGGGCTTAACCCATCACCTAGAATAGCATGGGTAAAAAAAAATCCTACAGATTTACCATTTCTGTGTCCACTGCTCAAAACTGAGAGACATATGTAATCAGGCACAGCCTGTTATCACAGAGCTTCAAAGATGGCAGCACAGTGGTCAAGCTGATAAATCTTACCAAACCTTTCTTTGTTGCTCCTGCAGGTCCTGATTCATGGCTCACCCTTGGTTTTATTAACGGATTAAAACCCAAACAAAAACAGAACAGCTGAATTTGCTAACTTGTCATTACTCTATTTTGTTAGAATTGCAATCAGCACTGCTAGGGACAATGTAATAAATAGGAGTTAATAAGGAATTAATCTCTTTTAAAATATATAACAAGTTTAAAAAGAGTGCACCTTGGTGAAGATGCACCCTGGTCTTTAGCTGAGGGAATAGCATCCCCCCCACTTGCAGGTACTACCATTGTTTTATCTGTTTTTATAGTGAATTTACTGTAAGCCATGCCATGCTTACAGAAATATAACTAAATATTACCATTGACACAGGACTATTAGCTCTAAACAGATAAACATATAGATTTCAGTTGAACCTTCAAATTGACTACAGCTCATAGGTTCCAAGTTTGTTTTTTAATACCTTGGGTTCATTAAAATTGATCAAACAGTTGAAAATCAATTATACTGTTTTTTCCAGCTTTCTAATATATATTAATTTTGTTATTTAAACATTTATTTAATGCTTCATCACCTTAAATATATGAAGCAATTTATAATATAAATCTAAAAACAAAGTAAAAAACAGATATTAAGATATTAGGATATAATTAAAACTATAATTAAAACTGAACATTCATTCATACTGAAAATGCTTGGGAGAACCACAAAAATTTTAATAGGTGCCTAAAAGATGAATAACACGCTGTTCTTAAATTCATTTTCAAGGAACAGTACAGGATACTGAAAGAAGAAACATTATTTCACTTCTGTTGGTCATCCTGATCATTTTGTATTGCATAAAAAGTTGGATATGCATTCTGTTCTCTCACTCTAGCCACAGACATACATATGTTTTATCATTTAATTGTTAATGCGAGAAATTTATTTTATAGTGAAACTAAATGAAAAATAAATAAAAAGCTGGCAAATCAGTTGGAAATGGAGGTGAATACTCCTGGCTTCTGAATCCACATGAGTCAAACTACAGCAACAAATCCAGAAGCACGCTCAGATTACATACTCATTTTTTATGGGGCACAATGATCTTAATTTCCTGGACTACAGATGCTCTGATTCACAGTATCATTGTCTTGTCTGGATTTAGTTAAAATTTATCAGTCCGCAGAAACAACAGAGATGATGGCACTGTTCACCAAATGGAGCATACAGAGGGAGTCTGAGAGTTAAGCCCTTGTTTGAAACCCAATTGAAATGTGTATAGATAATCTGTTTCCTCTAAGCATGTCTGCAGTTGAATATAAAGTCTTAAAGAAGCATCTTCCTTAAGCACCACTGGCAATTTCCCCTCCCACAGGAAGACCTTCTCCCATATCGACCTGCCCGTGTTCTAAGATCTGGAGGGGAGGCCCTTCTGGTGATCCCTCCGCCTTCTTTAGTTAGGCGGGTGGGTACCCGGGAGAGGGCCTTCTCGGTGGTGGCCCCCAGGCTGTGGAATGGTCTCCCCCTTGAGGTGCGTCAGGCCCCTTCTCTGTTCTTATTCAGGAAGGCGGTGAAAACGTTCCTATTCACACAGGCCTTTGGTTAATGTTCCCCACACTTCCCCTCACTGAAAACTGCTGATGTTTTTAACTGTTTTGTATTTATAAAACTGTATTTTTAAATTTGTTTTATTTTTGATACTGTTTTTATACATCTGTTTTAAATGTTGTGAGCCGCCCAGAGACCCTCGGGTATGGGGCGGCATATAAATTGAAATATAAATAAATATAAATAAATAAGACATTTTTTACTCCCTGGAGCCACCTAGCTATCCCTCTCTGGTTAGCTTTTCTCAGCCATGAAGTACAAACATTAAGAAGAAAAGTTGTTGGGACAACCCTTTAAGCAGCTTGTCCATTTTCTCAGCCTGCAATAACTGAAACTGATCCAACAGAGCAGGATTAGATGGTACTCGAGATACTTTAACTGGACTACTTCCAACTGTGAAATCCACTTACATGAAAATTTGAGTAACTCTGTCCTGAAGAGCAGGGAAAAACAGATACCATAAGCCAAACTTCAGCAGAAAATGATCCATCTGTCATGACCAATGCATTATAAGTCAGTCTGCTTGTAACTGAGCCAGCCCTATAATTGTCTTGGAGTCCATGAAGTCCTAAGCTGCTCTGGAAAAGGTACACAATGCATGGAAATTGATATTTCCCAACACCACTATGCAGAAGGCCTCCCACATGACATCCAGTACAGTCTCCATCAGCTCAAACAGGAAAGATGTTGGGCAGCAAGTGAATGGTACACCAACAGCAATTCCATTCTCTCTCTCTGGTCTAACACCAAGAAGAATCTCCCAACCCCAGTCAAAAGGTGAATACAAAGAATGATGAAAGATAGGTCTGTTATGGACTATGGCAAGTCCTTACAAGCCTGGACTGGTGCTACACCAGGTAACCCAAGGGGGGGGCAATCACTCACCCAGGTCCCTAGAGCCCTTTCATCCACAATCAAAACATGGATGAAGGATTACTTGTTTTGGACTGACTTTTTAACAAAAGCACCACCAGGTCATTAAGGAAATTAACAGCTGTCTCCACATTCTGAAGGTCGGGAGGCAAAATAGAAGGAGTAACAGCCTATATGATTTAGTAAATATTTATTTGTTTTGAGTATGTATTATCTTGCCCTTCGCCCAAAAGTCTCAGGGCAGGTCACAACAATAAAAGCATAAAAACCATAAAATGGTATAAAACATACAATAAAATATAATCCTCCTTCTCCCCCTGGCAGGACAACACTTTGAAATTTTTGGATAGTTATTCTATCTTGTTTTATATTAATCACTTTTTCTATTGTCTCTGTACTGTTTGTACATATTTCCTTGATCTAAGTCCATAATACATAAAAAATTCTTTTATCTACATGAACTAGCTCCTACAGAACAAGGTGGGCTGACCTGACTAGATACTTGCCCTTGGTTAGGTAAAGAAGCAGACAGACCAAGTCAGGAGCTAAATGAATGCAACATACAGGAGCTTTTGCTTCCAGTTTCACTAATTAGGGAGATTATTTGGATATAATTTACCATGCCACTCATTTTTGATGATGAAACAGAGCTCTCTTTTTTTCTTTAACCACAGATTATTGAGAAAAGGGGTGCTGGTTATGATTTGAGAAAGGTTGTTTCAGTACCACATCAATACTTTTTTGGTGTCATAGTCTTCTATCAGTTACACTGCAGATTTACACTAAATTACATCAGAAATAGTTTACAGGGAACCATCAAGAAATATTGGCCCATTTTGCAAGGGTCACCTGAATGTGCAGAACACTCTATGATTCCCCCCTCCCTTTTGGAACAAATATTACAGACATAACTGTTAAATGTGAATTGAGGGCAAAATCTCATATCACTACACACCAGGAACATTTCATTCAGAAACATTTCTTGAAATGCTTTACAAGTTTCTTGTCCACTTCTGTTGTGTATACCATATTATCAACTTGCAGGAACACTGCAGTTCAGTATATTAGTCCGTGTCCCAGTCAAAAAAACATCTACACCTTTTATTAGCAGGACAACCAAAAACTAGGTACAGTGCTAGTGGACTTTGAGAAGGACCACTCCACACCGGATGTCAGTTTTTGGGAAATGGAAAAGATTATTTACCTATTGAAAGTAACAGTCTTGCTTTCTTGAGAATGAACTCAGCGCCACTCCAACTGTCCACACAACACTGAAGGCTGGTAGATGAAGCCAGTCACTCATGTGCAGCTGGCACACATGTAGGTGGTTCAGTCTACCAGGGCTGAGGAGCCTGTTGCCATTTTATTTATTTATATATTTGTATATTTGTGCACCATACTTTCCATAAAATGCTCAAGTTAGTTTAAAACTTAACACTAAAAGAAACAAGGACATTAAACTATACTCAAAATCCAATACAGTACAAATAAAGCACAAATAAAATCCAATAAAAATCCAATAAAAACTTCAAATACATCACAATGATAATGAAATATAAAATGCATCAAAAACAGCAAGGCAGAAAGCAGGCTGGCTGAAGCCTAGCAAAGCATCCAGAGAGGGAATGGTCTCATTTTCACTGAGAAAATGAGTGGTCTCATTTTTCAGTGCCATAAGTGTGATGCTTCTAAGGCATTCAGCATGGGCCATGCTACCTAGCGCAGGCTAGCACAGTGTGGGATAGCTCATGATGAATGATCAATAAACTAAATAATTAAGTTGAAAATATATACTGTGTGATGTAGGGGAATTGTTAGTTTTTCTTGAATCAAAAACTATTATTAAAACGATATTAGAAACTACAGCTGTGTGTTTTTACTGCAGCTTTCTCTGAAAATTCAACACTCCCTCCTCCTTCATTTTACTTAGGATGTTTTGAGCTATTTAGACCATATCTATTTTAAAGGCTGTAGGTATTCAGTTTTACCCACCTCCAAGCAGGTGACTACATGTTTGCTATTTCAATCTGCTGTGTAGAAGAAACCACCACAAATAAATTTAAAGATTCAAAATTATTTTTTTTTCACCTTCTAAACTTAATTTATATTGATCTTCTGGAAGTTTTTGTATTCAACTGTAGAAAAGATTCAGAAGAAACTTTCAAAGAGGGAGAGAGGGAGCAGCTTTCATCAAAGTTCTGCATGGATGCTGTTCTTTATATGGCTATGGTGGGTTTGTAATCAAGCATACAATTAATTAATTTATCAAATACTCTCCATAGTACTTTGGTATTAGTATTACAGCCCAGGGGATCACAGCAATTGGTGCAAAAAATTCAATAGCATGGTCTGTAGACCAAGTCTAAGTAATGAATAGAGCACATGCTATATTTAAATGATCCCAACGCATTTTACTCACACAAAACTAATCTAACAGCTGTTGTGTACTTTTGTTTATGTGTTACATGTCAAATCTTGTTGTCCCCAAGGTACTTATGAGAGCTGCTTTAGCATTCATCCTTTAAATAGTGATGCCTACCCGAATTTGGATTTTTCCACTATTGAACAGAATGACAAGCACACGATTGCTGTACTTAAAGCAATCTTTCACAGCTGCCTTGCTTCTTCACTGATCCCATTAAACTGACGGTATATGCCTGTAGGGTCCACAGTGTTACAATACTGAACAAGATGCTGATTTGTACTGTGCAGGCTAAGAGAACGTAGTTCTGCTACTGATGGTGGGAAATATTGAACCTTTTTACATTACTATTATTTAATTTACACGCTATCCCCTTGTTCCCTACCTTAATTGTTTTGATGTTTATAAACCCCAGTGCTCAAATGTTAGCTTCAAATCCTATGAAGTTCTTTCCTTTCTAAAATGCAATATGACTCATGTCTTTTCTAAAACAGAGTGAAGTTGTTGTGCGTTAAATATGCTGCCACATCTTCTGCTTGAGCAAGTGGACCAAAATGGTGTGAATTGTTAATGCCTTGCTGCTTTGGTTCACGGCTTGTGATTGATCATTTGTAACTATATCTACTCCTTGTTCCATGAAATCAAGTATGGAGTAATGGGTTCATCAGATTTTTGGGTTAAATTGAGAGTAAAGAGGTACTGTGTGTGGAAATAAGAGTTGCCATGTTCAGGGCTGGCCTTGTAACAGCATGGAATCTAAAGGCGATATTCAAAACCACTCATCACACGCTTACTGATTCTGAATAGGACCCATTTGCAGGAGACCTTTAGTAGTTTTCCAATAGACTTTATGCCTCTTTCCTACTTCTAGAAGTCTACACCAGTTGTTACAGAAAAAGTCTAAGAAGGTTAAAAGAGAAAATGTGTTTAAACATGTTATATGTGCAAGGAAACTTTCTTAACCAATGTGCATCTTTGTATCATTAAGGCATGGAGACATTTGGACTCTTAGTATTTTTTTAAAGGTAATCTAGCACTAATGGAAAAATAGTGTTTAATATCCTTAACTATGTTTCTTCAGGTATTTTAATAAGGTGGAACACTTATGGGTGGTGACCTCCTACCAAAATATTTTAAGTAATTATGCAGATATGTGGAATCAAGGCAAATAAAATTAAATAACTGGAAATGATGGTTCTTAGCAAGAAAAGAAACAGTTGTCATAATCTTTTAAGTTGTGTTATGCTTAATGGAAGGTATGTAAGCATATGTTCTTCGTATGATAAAATACAATTAATTGCAACAATGGATACAACTGTCAGAAGAATTGTGAATGCTGCTTTTGTATTTTAGAATTAGTAAATATGGTAAGAGCAATTTTGTTCTGTCCTAAATATGCTTATGTCATTGCTTAGTTCCCAAAGATACTCAGAATCCTTACTCAGGTTTTCTTTGCGATATAGCTATATTCTTTCACCATATTTTAACCTGTAGCTTTGCTGATTCATGCATTTCCAAGATTTAAAATTAATTTAAATGAATCAAACTACTGTGCATCTCTTGTAGTACTAGATCATACTAGTACCATTCCGTGATAGCCATATGGAAGTAATTGGATGACAATGACGATACAATCGCCAGATATCCAGTCATAAGAGGAACACTAGAAGAGCCCCTTCTGTAGAACTTCATTTATACCTGAAGTTGAGGAATAGGAACCAAAGTGCTGAGCTGGAACAGTAACAGTGTAAGTTACTGTAAGATGTATGATATCCACTGCAGGGGTGATGAACCTTTTGAGATAGTCCACCCTAAGAGACTTGTGAAATCTGATAAATTCCTGACAGCTCAGGGATAATTTCCAGTTAACATCGTTGGTTCTAGCCAAGGGGGACTGCAAGAGGGGGAGGTTCATAAAGTGCTAAAAATATGGTGCATCAACTACTTAAGAGGTCCTTCCTGGATCCAAAAGTTCTGAATAACTATTATTTAGGCAGGGTGTTAGAGTGGTGGCTACCTAGCTGCAGATAAGCTTGGAGGAAATGGATTATCTAGATCCATTTCAATCTGGTTTCTGGTTAGGATATGGCAATGAGACTGCTCTGGTTGTCTTGAAGGATGTGTTTATGTGTAAAGGAACAGGAGTAAAGCAATCCTATGGTTCTCCTTGATCTCTCAGCAGTTTTTGGTACTAATGACCATGGTATTTTGCTGGAATGACTTTAGGGACTTGAAAGGCACTCTTCTACAGTCGTTTTCTTCCTATCTCTGAGTTTTGTCATCTGTGCTTTTTAACATCTATATGAAACTGCTGGGAGGGGTCATCAGGAGATTTGGCATGAGGTGCCATCAGTATGCCGATGACACTCAACTGTATCTCTCCATTCCTTCAGAGACAGAGGAAGCAATGGAGGTGCTTGATTGCAGAAACAGTAATGGGCTGGATGTGGAACAATAAATTTAAATTCAGTCCAAAGCAGAAAGAAGTACTGTGTGTCAAAGGTTCTGAAACTCAGGATGATAGAGGGCACCCAATTCTGGATGGTGTAGTTTTGTCCATAAAGAAGGGTGTGTGGTAGGTACTTCAGGCTCGTGTAGTAGCCAGATGATCTTTCTGCCATCTCCAATTGATTTGTCAGCTTTCCAGACTAGACTACTATAATGCCCTGTACTGAGGACTACCCTTGAAAACAGTCTGGAAGGTAGAACTAGTGCAGAATGTAGCAACAGAATGTAGAATGCTGATGAGAGTCTCTGTCCAGAAGCATATCATGCTAGTCCTAAAATAAATTCTACCAATTTGCTAAAGAGCCCAATTCAGGGTGTTGTTGTTGACATATGAAGCTGTAAAGGCTTGGGCCCCAAATATCTGAAGAAGTATCTTCTCCCATACAGACCTGCCTAGCAATTTAGATCAGAAGAGCAGGCCCTTATTGTGGTCTAGCCTTCCTCTGGAGACATGCCAGGCACCTATATTGTATGATTTCTGGCACGCTGTTAAAACATATCTCTTCTAGGTCTTTGATGCTTAGATTCCTCAGAATGTAGTCCTTGCCAAAAGGGGAGGATTATATTTGGGTGAAGGGAGAGATATTAATAAATCTTAACCAGACTCATTCTCCTGATCCTGAGAAGTAATGGGTTAAAATAACTGTTCAAGAGGAAAATGGAAGTGAGACCTGACTGGACCTAAGGTAAAAGTCAGCTTGCTACATGACAAAGGTAGGATCAGGAGTCTGTAGTAGGAAACAAAACTCCACATATTTAGCTTAACACTCTTATTAGAGGATGAAGCAGGATCTTCATTTAAAATCTCCATCTGTGAAGATTTTGATACTCCAACAATTTATGTCTCTATATGCCTCTCTGTGTGTTTAAAAATTGGAAGGGGAAAGGGAGAAAACAGAAAGTAAAAAAGGTAGGCAAATCATCTGAAAAAGCAAAGACCTTACTTAATGATTGCAAGATGCTCTGCAAAGCAAAGGAAGTACAGTATAGGAAGCATATAGTGGACTTTCTGTCAATGAACTTAAATCTTTCAGCTCTTACATAGATAGTTCCAGTCATGTTCTGTGGAATCTTTCTATAGAACTGTGGATTATTCCCTACATAATGACTTTTTTTTACACATACATAGGTCTACCGCTGTTGCATATTTTCCCCCAATGTTCTCTTTAAAAAAGCAAACAAACACAGAGATGCTTCATTAGATATGATCAATTACATTAATTTAAAAAAATAGCAAAAAGTATAATTTTTATTTACCATTTATGAGATCTTCAATTTTTTCTCCATGGATGCTGTAGAGAAATTTTGCTGGCGATGAAAGTTTCAGTTGTGTGGTACAACTATCTAAAAACTGAATGTACACACATAAAAAATTACCTTTATTTGCAGCTGCTCATAAGCAAAAGTTCTGCTCATTGCTCCTTCAGCATTATTTCCCCTTATGTACCAAATTTATCAAATCAACATGGAATTGCACTATGAAATATATGTTTATATACATATATTTCTAGCTTACCGTTCACCTGAAGGTCCAAGGGTAACAGCACAAAGGAAAAAAGGGGCAAATGTATATAGGACAGAATAAAAAAACACTGATGTGTCTTTTTCAGAGGTCTATACTTAAGAGATCAGTTCAATTATTTCATTCCATAAACACAACTTGACAAAAGACAGAGTAGCAAAATTAGAAATCTAGGTATGACTCTTCCTTGGAATCCATGGAAAAAATGTTTGTCCTTTTCTTAGAAAGACATCTTCCAGTCTCTATAATAAATAGTTCTTGCAGCCTTATATACAAGGAAGCTAGGAGACTATTCCACCTATTTTACAGCCCCACAAGGAAATCCAGAATTGCTGCAGATGAAAATTTGTTCCACTGGCATGTACTCTCTCTAACGTTTCATATTATGAATTGTTCTGGCTTTTCTGAATAGATTCAATGAATCCAAATGGGGCAATTGTAAAATAGGACACCCAAAGAAAACGGTAAGGGGAAAATGTTACAATGCCTAACTGCATTTTCCCGGTGACCTTGAGGAGAAAGAAAACATATATTTTAAAAATATCTTACATTAGCCTTATAATTAAAAAGAATGTGTAATAAGAATAAGGCTTTTGGGAAAATGGTATTTTTATATATCTAGGCTCCGTCAAATTCATGATTACCTTTTCAGTGTGGTTCAGTAGTGCTGGTATAGCAAAACCATCCTGTCCCATACCATTTTTAAACACTAGAAGTCTGATTGTAGGCTTGTCTCCAAGTTTCTCTATGTGTTTGAAAAGTATAGTCTTGGTTTTTCCTCTTTTGACATCTCTAGGAAAGACTATGCCATTCAGAGTCCAAGCTGCATCCTTCATTAACAACAGATGGTCTGGAAGGAAAAAAAAGGTAAAGTCAATATTTGGCTTCAAAATTAAAAGCGAACACATCGTGCTCCCTTTCCCCTATTACCTTAATAACACACTGGCTGGTATCCATATAAAAGCTGGTATTTTTGGAAATACGACCCCATCTTCCCACAAACCGTGACATAAGCTGTAGCAAGCTGTCTCTACTGATAGCCCGCATAAATCATCATTCCTGAAGGGAACAGATGTTCAGGGTATGAAAGAGTAATACTGCAATTTAGTCATAATTAAAATTCACCTTAGCATGCCTCTGTTGAATACTGTACTTCTCATCTACAAAAATAAATGCTTTTTATCATCTTTGCTTCATAAAAGCAAAGGTTCTTGTCACTGGTTCTTAACCTGCGCTGGCCTTGCTTCATGTTGCTCACAATGCAACCTACGTATGATTCATTTAACAGTTGGCTTCCTAATTTGTTTCCTTCGTGATCCTAAAAGAATGACTCTCTACATAACACTGAAGAAATAATGGTGAAATCAGAAATGACGGTTTGATAAGTATTTAGCAGATTTTTAAAGTGACAGCCCAAATGGGGATGAATTTGGCTGAAAGACAGGGGAATTTTGCCACTAATGGCATTCCCAGGCGTCCAGCTGACTACTATCTTGAACACACGGCTATACTAAAAACTTCAGAAGTTTTAATATGAAAATACATTTAGTATCAATCAAAAGGTCCAACTTGTGAACAGTCTTTCAAGTTGTCCAGAACTCCTTAGGTCAGTTTTAAATGGGAAGATAGAGGAAGTAAGAAATAAGCATTAAGTTTTCATAATTTTCTTAATGAAATACACAAGGAATTCTGTAAAGTTAACTGGACTGGCCTCACTTCATCCAAGTCAGACTGCAGGATGGTATAAGCATTAACTGATGTTTTCCTATTTTTGAAAGTCTTTTTCTGTCTCCAAAGCTTACAAGGACACACAAACAGAAGCTGAGCACAGAAATAAAAGAAAATGAGATAACATTTATAATATGGTTTCTGGAGGAGGCTTCATTTTAGATAAAATGAAATGACTTCACAGGCAATCGTTCTGTCAAATTCCTAGTTTATTTTATTAAAAGGGTACAAAATTATGAAGCACTTTTGCCCAGGCAGTGAACCTCCACTGAAGCCTCCATTTGCTCTCCCGGAAACTCATTTAGATCTACTGTACAGTGCCTGACAAAAGTTCTGTCGCTTATCCATGTTGTTGAAACCAAAGCCTATAACCTGACTTAAAATTCATCCATTGGTTTTACAAATGACTCATATGAAAGCTGAAACCCTCCCAAATGAGGTTTTTAAAAAGAAAATAAATTTGCTTCACTGCTGAAATATTGATCATTTAATGAACACAGAAAGGTCAGATTTTGGCTAGACAAAAGTTTTGTCGCCTTGTCATATAATGCACCTAATCCTAGTTTACAGCCTCACCTGTGCTCACTAATTGATCAGATAATTAGTGGGTGTGTATAAAAATAACTCCAGCACTCAAGACCTTCACTTGAACTGCAACTTGACCTCTGACAACATGCCAAAAATCCACCCTGCGACCAAAGCCTTGATTATCAGGAGACTGAAGACCAGATCCTCTGCAGAGGTGGCTGGCAAGTACAAAGAATTACAAAAAGATTTGAAGAGACTGGAGATGTTTTTGACAAGCCCAGGTCTGGCAGACCCCGCAAGACGACTGCTCAGGAGGAACGTTTGTTGGTTCGAAAATCAAAAGCCAGCCCTTCTTCCACTGCAGCAGAGCTCCAACAGGCCTGGTCACCTCAAGTCCCTGTGTCAACTAGAACAGTTTGTAGGATTCTGTCTCAAAATGGCCTCCATGGTCGAATCAGTGCCCAGAAGCCAGCACTAAACAAAAGGCAATTAAAAAACCGTGTGGTATTTGCCAAGGCCCACAGCCTACTAAACGGATGGACGCTGGAAAAGTGGCAGAAGGTGGATTTCTCAGATGAATCTTCAGTTGAATTACACCACAGCTGCCACAAATACTGCAGGAGACCTACTGGAGCCCGTATGGATCCAAGATATACCCCGAAAACAGTTAAGTTTGGTGGTGGAAAGATCATGGTCTGGGGTTACATTCAGTATAGGGGTGTGCGAAACATTTGCAAGGTGGAAGGCAATATCAATAGCCTAAAATATCAAGACGTATTAGCTACCTCTTACATTCCCAATCATAAAAGGGGTCAAATTTTGCAGCAGGATGGCGCTCCATCTCATACATCCATCTCTACATCAAAGTTTCTCAAGGCAAAGAAGATCAAGGTGCTCCAGGACTGGCCAGCCCAGTCACCAGATATGAACATCATTGAGCATGTTTGGGGTAGGATGAAAGAGGAAGCTTGGAACACAAAACCAAAGAATCTTGATGAACTCTGGGAGGCATGTAAAACTGCATTCTTTACTATTCCTGATGACTTCATCAATAAATTGTATGAATCATTGCTGAAACGCATGGATGCAGTCCTTCAGGCTCATGGAAGTCACACAAAATATTAAATATGGCTCTAATAGCACCACAACTTCATTCACCAATGTTATGAAACATATCTTTGTATTTGAAGTGAATTATCTGTTTGATTTTCACATTACTTTTTGTGGGCGACAAAACTTTTGTCTAGCCAAAATCTGACCTTTCTGTGTTCATTAAATGATCAATATTTCAGCAGTGAAGCAAATTTATTTTCTTTTTAAAAACCTCATTTGGGAGGGTTTCAGCTTTCATATGAGTCATTTGTAAAACCAATGGATGAATTTTAAGTCAGGTTATAGGCTTTGGTTTCAACAACATGGATAAGCGACAGAACTTTTGTCAGGCACTGTACATAAAAATGGAATTTGGGAAATCAAAGAAAGGCTTCTAATCCATGACTTGTAATTCCCCCACTGTTGTAGAGGCCCAGCTCCATTGTGAGTATATGTATAAGTGCACTTTTGTTATTTATTCCTAAAAAAGAGTTATTAAAGACAGATATGCCAATTAAATTGGAAAAGTCAGCATTATATCCTTGTCTCAAAAATTTATACAGTATTTGCAGATACTATACACCAGATGCTAAATCTTCCATTATTAGATTGTAGATCAGATAATATAAAGTTCATTGATTTGTGGATTTTCCACCCTCCCTTTGGACTTTCATGAATGGAAAGTCCAAAAATAAAATTGATAGAAATGAAAAGGTGTGAACAGCCAGATCTAAAGATGGTCTGAAGTAGGCTTAAAGTGAAGGTATGAACACAGCCTTAGTGTTAGATAATGCAGATTATTTATTCCGTTGCTTCCTCAGAATTAAAATTATGCTCTAACACTCAGTCACCCTGATCCACAACTAAAGTTTTCTGAAAGATGTAAACATCCGTGTACAGTATATTTCTAAATGTATCTTCTCGGTAGCAAGTTCCATTAGGCTCGATGGGACTTCCTCTCAGGTGAAGTTAGAACTGAACTGCACTTGTTAATAACTAGTTCCATTAGCTTCAGATACCCAGAGTGATTCTTCACTAGCCATACACTAGACGAGCAGTTTTACTAGCAGCCTCCCTTCCACACACCCATACAATTCAGGACCTCCCTTAGACTGTACTAATGTTTGAAAAGGAGGGTTCTAGTTCACCTGCTAGTGTGGTATACCGGACAATGCAGATGCACCCTCAGTCATAACAATTAAGAGCTGGTGCAAAGGATATTGCCAATATTTATGTTGCATGCCCAGCACTACCCACCCACTGACACTAGGTAGTTCTGTCCTTAATTTATGGAAGGTATAGGTTTTTAAATATTGAAACGTGTATTGCTTATATACTCCTTGTATCTTCAAGAGTCATCTAAACATTTCACAAATGCAACTGTACTGTGAGGAAGGAAATTATTTATCTTTAGCAATTTCATGCTGTTATTTCAGATGGTAAGTGCTGTGTTCATGCTTGCTCAAAGAAGATTATAACTCTATTCAACTTTTAATAGAATTCTAAAAAGGCGAACATTAATTTTTAAAAAATTAAATAGGCTAGATTTATTTTATAATCACTTTTATCAATATTAAAATATACCTTAAAATATAATCCATTTTAATAGGATTGCATCTTCCTTTAAAAAATACAATAATTTGCAATGATTATAGCCAGGTCACATTCCTGTGTTCACTTTTAGTCACTCCCTTTTCTCTAAATACTTGACTCTGTTTCTGCATGTTCTAAAGTACCATCATTTATTGCCACAGGCACAATGATTATGTTTTTACTAGCAGTGAAAGGAGTTGTCATTAGAATTTAAATTCAGAAAGTCACTCTGACACACGATCTGAAGTATGTCTTAATTTAGAATTTGATTAAAATTACATACATCCCATTTATATGCCAGTCAAACTGTTTTAAACCCTTAGATGAACTTTTCTATAACCTATTACCATGGGCAATTAATATCAAGAGGCATTTAAATATCTTTTCAGACTATAAACAGACATTTTAACAGAACTTCGAATATAACTCCAAAATGTGAATTTATCTGTAGCAAATAGATACTCAATGAAATATCAAAAATAATTTCTATCAAAGCGAAAACTTCGATATCATTCAAGGCTGAAGTACGGTGTTGCCTTATGTACAAGATAGTTGTGGTCTCTGTTCACACATGAAGCATTTTCTTTCACAAAACAAAAGACCCCTGGATATATACCACTTTACATACATAACATGTTTCTGATTGTTTATTCTACTCTAGTAGTTTCTTTTCCTGGAGTTGGAGCTATAAGCAGGGTACAAGCTTTTGAAGCAAATAAATCTGGTTAGCTATGCAGGCCTTGGTTACAGACTAACATTATCATTTTTTTCAATTGAATTAATAATTCCAAACTCAGTATTTGTTCAAGAATTAGAGAAATATAGCCATTTACTTGTGCTTTGCTCAAGACAAATTTACATCATTTCAGATCTCAATTTCATATTTTGTGGGAAGACAGCTTTTGTGGGTTGTTTTGCCTCAGAAAATCAGGTGCATGACCTGGGAGTGCTCCTGGATTTATTGCTGTCATTTGAGTCCCAAGTGGTAGCGACTGCTGGGAGTCACTACCATTTTCTCCATCTGGTCCGCCAGCTTAAGTCTTATCTGGATCATGATAATTTGGCCACAGTGATTCACGTTCTGGTAACCTCCAGATTAGACTACTGTAATGTGCTCTACGTGAGGCTACTCTTGAAAACGGTTCAGAAGTTGGAATTGGTCTAGAATGCAGCAACTCAACTGCTGATGGGAGTCTCTGGCTAGACTCGCACCATGCCAGTCTTAAAGGATCTGCACTGGTTACCTATTCATTACTGAGCCCAATTCAATTTACACTAACGTATAAAGCCCTAAACGGCTTGGGCCCTGGGTATCTGAAGGAGCATCATCTCCAATATAGACCTGCCAGGGTACTGAGATCTCAGGAAGAGGGCCTTATTTTAAAACAAAAATATATTCTTTATTAGAAGGATTTTCTTTTACAACCTAAAATTTATAATTAAACATTAGTATCAAATAATAACTCTCCATCTTCTCGTTGGACTGTTGAAGACTTCCTCCATTTTTCCAACATCTCCTCATTTCTCTTCTTCGTCTGCTCCCCTGTATGTCTCTTTTTGTTTATGAGCTGACCATTTAATTATATCACAGAAACATTCATAGATACAGCAATTCTTTGTAACTAGTTGCTGAAGAGATACTAGTCTTTCACCATCTTATCTGTCCTATCTTATAGAGAGAAAAATAAAAGGGAAAATTTCTATTCTATTAATATTTTTTACCATAACAATTTGTATTAATTTTTTCATCTTACAACTTTCTTTAATTATATCTCTCAATTGTATTTTCTTCTTGCAAGATTACTACTATTCCTATATTAAAAATAATATTAAAATATTAATATTTTCTAAACTGTAATCAACAATTCTTACCAAAATAATTGTTCCATTATTTACCCTTACTCCAATGATAACCTTATATCATCACACCATTTCTACACATCTTAATACTATTACTAGAATTTTGCTATGTATAGCCACAAGGTTAATATTTTTTAATTGTTTTACTATTCAATATGTTTTAATTTCATTGTAACCCGGCCTGGGACCATTCAATGAAGGGCAGGATATAAATTTTCTAAATAAATAAATATAGCTTACCAATAAAATTATCTTTAGCATCCTTTTAAACTATGCAATAGTACAAGCATTGAAAAAAAAAGTATATTTTAGCATCCCAATAGAATCTATAAGCTTGTAGCAAGTGGTTTCAGAGTTTGGTTCCTTTTTGTTGCTTAGAAATATCATGAGAGAATTTAAATCACAACTACTTACATAATTATTAATATTCTGTGTTAATATAAACTGCAAAAAATACTAGAAACTGGGAAATGTTGTTTAAGTAAACATTTTATGTAAAAATCTCTTTATTGAGGAAACAATAGTGTTCTGAGTTTTGTTAACTGCATACATGTGAGTTATGCATCACATTTATACAAGATGAACAAAATAAAAGTCATATTGGTTCTGACCAATACTCTTTCTACAGTGGCTAATTAGATGCTTCTTGCAAGTCTTCAGAATTACAAATAAAAGGAGATGGGAACAAATAAGCTAATAGGCTCCTTCCACAGTCACTTTGCTTGGAGTCATTTAACCATTCTGTGTCAGACTGTCCTGAACCAAGCACAGCAGGTTCTGTTCAAATAACAAGATGAGGACACAGTCTCTACCAGAACAACATCAGCAGCAACGGAAGTGCCACAGCTGTTTTGACTCACACAACTGAATGTACCAACACCTGTCAGTGATTGGCTTAGTCCCACCACTCATATGTCACATCTGGTGTACAAGAGTTGGACTGAATAGTCTTTGATGGTATATAAGCTTCAAAGATGGGCTGTGACATTTTCCTTGTTCTGCACCAGATGCAGAAGTGCTGTACCCTAAAAAAAAAAGGTTAGTATGGTCTAGACTTCTGCAAACAGATCTACAGATAATCTGCAATTGTCTGTCTGTCTGTCCGTCCGTCCATCCGTCCGTCCAGGTAAGCATAGAATTACTGTCAAGCAGTTCCTCCAAACCCTAAATCTGGAAGTCCTTCCAGGTTGATAATATAGTCAATTATATCAGGTCTAAGAGGATCAACAAGGTAGCATTACTCCTGTCCCTCTATCAACAAAGGTCATCAGCCAAATGATTTTTGGTTGCAAAAGTGCCTGCAGTTGGCCAGCCACCACTCTCTGAAGCATCTTACCCATGAAAGGGGTACTGACTACAGGCCTATAATTATTCATATCTTCTCAGTCCAGACTAGATTTCTTTAGAAGTACAACCTCTTTAAAAGATACTGAGACTACTCTCATACTCACTAAGGCATTTATGGCCTTCTGAACCAAAGCTGATAACCTTCCCCTGCTGGATCTAATCAGTCATGATGGGCCATGGTTAAGGATACAAATGGCTGGCTTTACTCATCCAGTGTTAGGTTGACATCTGCTCTACCACCTCACCCTGTGTCTGAAACTGGGCCTTCTCTGTTGGCTTTCATCACAGATGCAGCATTTTCTTTCCACCAAGAGATAAGGAATGCTTGTTAGTTTTAATTAGACTAGCTCTGCTTCTCAGGGTTGAGCTGAAGAGATGGCATACACTGGAATGTTTTTGCAACATTTGAATACACAGTTTTAATAAAAACTAATCTACATTCTACATTCTATATTAATGCTGAGTTCCAGTGAAGAGGGTAAAATTTCAAATAAATGTCAAGCAATTTCCCACAATGAAATAATTTGCTATGGCAGGTTTTCATTGACAGCATTATGTGTGAGCATGTTTAAAACAGACCAATTTCTAGAAACAGAAAGTGTCGATGAAATTACAGATTCTCAGTACTCTTAACTTTCTAATTATTGTCAGATTTGGAAATATTTCAGTTCCAAGTAACAGTATAACACTTTATCTCATAAACACATTGAAAATTAATCACTCTTGTCATACTTTATTTTCTCAAAAAACACCAGTTTAACAAACTTGGAACTAAATATATTTTATCACAGATTTTTCACTTTCCTTATTAATTAGTCCACACACATGTGTGGTGTATAAGTTATATTAGGAAATATGTATTTTCTTAGGTTTATGGTTTCTGCTTAAATAATTCTTAACAATAAAAAGAATAAACAGTTTATAAACAGAATATGTCTGTATTGTTCAGTGCAGCCAATCTCAACAAGATGAAAAATTCTGGAGGTCTTAGGATAAGAACATAAGAACATAAGAGAAGCCTTGCTGGATCAGGCCACAGCCCATCTAGTCCAGCATCCCGTCACACACAGTGGCCCACCAAATGCTCATGGGCATCTCAAGCAGAGACAAGGACAAACCTTCTCCTGCTCTCGAGTCCCAGCAGATGGCCTTAGAAGTGCCCCAGTTCCTCCCCCCCCCCTCAGCCTGAAGGATGCACCTAGGCATTCGTTCTAGTAGCCATTGATACATCTGTCATCCATAAATTTGTCTAACCCTACCTTAAAGCCATCCAGACTGGTAGCTGTCACTACCTCTTCCGGCAGCACATTCCATAAGCCGATGACCCTCTGGGTGAAGAAATATTTCCCCCTGTCAGACCTTATTCTCCTACCCATCAGCTTCATAGAGTGCCCCCTGGTTCTAGTGTTGTGCGATAGAGAAATTTTCGCTATCCACCCTTTCTATACAGTGCATAATTTTATATACTTCAATCAGGTCCCCTCTCAAACGCCGTCTCTCCAGACTGAAGAGGCCTAGACGTTGCAGCCTGGTTTCATAAGGGAGGTGTTCCAGACCCTTAATCATTCTGGTTGCCCTTCTGTGCACCTTCTCTAGTTCCACAATATCCTTTTTGAGGTGTGGTGACCAGAATTGTACACGATACTCCAAATGTGGCCTCACCATAGATTTATAAAGGGGCAAAATGACACTTGCTGTCTTATTTTCTATTCCATTCCTAATTATTCCCAGCATTGAATTTGCTTTTTTCGCTGCTGCCACGCACTGGGTTGACACCTTCATGGAACTGTCCACCAGAACTCCGAGATCCCTTTCCTGGTGTGTTGCAGAAAGCTCAGACCCCATCAGTTTATAGACATAATTTGGATTCTTGGCCCCAATTCTCATTACTTTGCACTTGTTAAGATTAAAGCACATTTGCCACTTGGTTGCCCACTCACCCAATGCTAAGAGATCCCTCTGGAGCTCTTGGCAATCTCTTTCAGATTTTACTATCCTAAATAATTTAGTATCATCAGCAAACTTTGCTATGTTACTATGTACCCCTTCTTCTAGATCATTGATGAATAAATTAAAAAGCATTGGTCCCAGTACTGAGCCTTGAGGGACCCCACTTTTTACTTCTTTCCACCCTGAGAATTTGCCGTTTATTACTACTCTCTGCTTTCTGCCCTTAAGCCAGTCACAAATCCAGGACAGAACTTGTCCTTTTATTCCATGGCTGATGAGTTTACTCAGTAGCCTTTGATGTGGGACTTTGTCAAAAGCCTTCTGAAAGTCCAGATAGACAATATCTACTGGTTCACCTTTATCCACGTGTTTATTGACACTCTCAAAGAATTCCAATAAATTTGTGAGGCATGATTTACCTTTGCAGAAGCCATGCTGGCTTTTGTTCAGCAATGCTTGCTCCTCCATATGCATACTAATTTTGTCTTTAATAATAGTTTCCATCACCTTACATGGAACTGACGTTATGCTAACTGGTCTGTAGTTGCCTGGATCACCCTTGGATACTTTTTTGAAGATTGGTGTTACATTTGCTACACTCCAGTCCTCAGGTATGGAGCCTGATGTTAGGGAAAGATTATACATTTTTGCTAGAAGTTTGGCAATTTCGCATTTGAGTTCCTTAAGGACTCTTGGATGAATACCATCTGGTCCCGGTGACTTGTTCACATTTAGTTTATTAAGACATGCCAGGACCTCTTCCTTGGTTATTTCTGTACAGTTTAACTCTTCAAAAAATACAGGCTCAGCTACTGGCATGTGTCTTCTGTCTTCCTCCGTGAATACGGAAGCAAAAAATTCATTTAGTCTCTCTGCAATCTCCGTTTCTTCTTTAATTACCCCTTTCTGTCCTTTACCATCTAGTGGTCCAACGGCTCTCCTGGTTGGATTCCTACTTCTGATATTCTTATAGAAGTTCTTGTTATTTCTTTTGATGTTTTTAGCAATGTGCTCCTCAAAATCTTTCTTAGCTTTCCTAATGGCCGTCTTGCATTCGTGTTACCAGTGTCTATGTTCCCTCCTGTTCTCCTCATTTGGACAAGCCTTCCATTTCCTAAATGAACTCTTCTTGTTTTTAATGACTTCATCTACTGCATTTGTGAGGCACATTGGTTTCTTCTTGGACCTAGAAGTCCCTTTTCTTCTTTTAGGAATGCATTCTAGTTGTACTTCCATTATTGTGTTTTTAAGTAGTCTCCATGCATTTTGAAGTGAATTAACTCTTTTGACTTTCCCTTTCAATTTCCTTTTCACTAATTTCCTCATTTTGGGGAAGTTTCCCTTATGAAAGTTTAAGGTCTCTGTGTTGGACTTTATTAAGAACTTACTCTCTGTATTTAAGTTGAAGGTTATTGCATTGTGGTCACTGTTCCCAATTGGATCAGCTACAGTGACGTCCTTTACCAGGTCCTGAGCATTAGTTAGGATCAAGTCCAGGACTGCATTTCCCCTGGTTAGTTCCATGACCATTTGTTCCATGGAACAGTCATTAAGTAGGCCTAGGAATTTTCTCTCTCTATCCTGAGTTGAACAGGAGTTCACCCAGTCTATGTGAGGATAATTGAAGTCCCCCATTATAACCACCCTATCTTTATGGGATACCTCCTTTACCTCCTTCTCCAATTGTTCATCTCCTTCGGGCATATGGTTGGGAGGACGGTAGCATGTCCCTATTGTTAGACTTCCTTTTTGGCTTGGTATTTTTACCCACACTGCTTCTGTGGAAGAGTCAGACTCACCTGGACATTCCAGTTCATAAGATTCTATCTCTTCTTTAATATACAAGGCTACACCACCTCCATGTCGCCCTTCCCTGTCTTTCCTGTACAGTTTGAAAACCCATTGGTTTTCACTGGTCCACCAGGTTTCAGTTATGCCAATAATATCAATCCTATTTTCCGTAACTAAGCTTTCTAGCTCCCCTATTTTGGCTCGAAGGCTCCTGGTGTTTGCATATATACATTTATATTCACTCTTCTTGTCCAAATTCTGCCGTCGAGGAACATGTGAAACTAATCCCGCACTTAGTTCAGCATTTACTGCATATTTCCAGCCCTCCTCACTTGAGGGTGCACTCTCCCAAACCGGATGCTGCCCAGCCCCTGTCGGCTTTCCCCCAGGGATCAGTTTAAAAGCTGCTCTGCAACATTTTTAATGTTAATCGCCAGCAATCTGGTTCCCTCTTGGTTCAAGTGTAACCCATCCCTCTTGTACAGGTTTGGCTTGTCCCAAAAAGTTCCCCAGTTCCTTACAAATCTAAACCCCTCCTCCCGACACCACTGCCTCATCCACGCATTGAGGCTCCTGAGCTCTGCCTGTCTAGCTGGCCCTGCACGTGGAACAGGTAGCATTTCTGAGAATGCTATCCTAGAGGTCCTGGACTTTAGTCTTCTACCTAACAACCTAAATTTGGCTTCCAGGACACTCCGTCTTGCCTTCCCAACATCATTGGTACCAACATGTACCATGACCACTGGCTCCTCCCCGGCATTGTCTACTAATCTATCTAGATGTCGCATGATGTCTGCAACCTTTGCACCAGGCAGGCAAGTCACCATGCGGTCAACACGCCCATCACAAACCCGGCTCTCTATATTCCTGATAATCGAATCGCCCACTACAAGAAGCCCCCCTCCCGCTACCCGTGGAGGACTATCCTCGGTGCAAGAGTATACAGGCACATCCACTGAGGAAGGGGTCCCAACTAAGGGAGCCTGCCCCTCTTCCTCGGCTTGATGTCCTCCCTGCCTGAGGCTTCGACTCTCCGAGGCAGCTGGAGAGCTGCTTGTCATGGAGTGGGATGCTCCTACTGCATCCCTGAAGACCTCACCCTCAGCCCTGTTACTCTCTATCTCCTTCTCCAGGTCTGCTACCTTGGCTTCAAGGGAAGAAACACGTTCCCTGAGAGCCCGGAGCTCATTGCACCGAACACATACCCAAGACTTCTGCCCCATGTGCAGGTAGTCATACATATGACACTCAGTGCAAAACACTGGGAAGCCCCCTCCCCCTGCTGGCATTCTACCTTCATTTTATTTAATGGATTTGTGTTACTTTTGAAAAATTACCTTAAAAACTCTAAAATACTTTCTTTAATATAAACTTTTCTGAATTAATATTTTATGTTCTGATATAGTATGTTTCGCGCGCCGTGGCTAGTCCTCTTTGCTAATGCTAATGCTTTGCCCCTTTTGTTATTCTGATGTGATCTCTTAGGAATCTGCCTAGAGTAACCTGAGCTGACCACACCTAAACTGACCTAGGTGTTATTTGAGCTGGTTTCTAAAAGCGGTCCCCCAAAACTGTCTAAAAACCAGAGGACTTACCTCCCAAACTTACCACAGCACAGCAGCAGTTTTCCCAGGTTATTTTATCAAAATCCCAGTTATTTTCTGGTTAGTTATAGCAGAGAGCTGTTGCTTCCACAGCGATCTCTCTCAACTGAAGTTCAAACTGAAACTAAGACACTCCCACAAGCTCAGGAGTGGCTAGCCCTCTTTGCTAATGCTAATGCTTTGTCCCTTTTGTTATTTTGATGTGATCTCCTAGGAATCTGCCTAGAGTAACCTGAGCTGACCACACCTAAACTGACCTAGGTTTTATTTGAGCTGGCTTCTAAAAGCGGTCCCCCAAAACTGTCTAAAAACCAGAGGACTTACCTCCCAAACTTACCACAGCACAGCAGCAGTTTTCCCAGGTTATTTTATCAAAATCCCAGTTATTTTCTGGTTAGTTATAGCAGAGAGCTGTTGCTTCCACAGCGATTTCTCTCAACATCCAGGATGAATCCTGGATTTAACTTGGAATAAAAGTCTTAGACAGCTATGGCATTGCTTTATTTTCTTGTATAGAGTACACAGGTTAGCATGTGATGAAAGGTTCACAGCATTAACACTCACAACAAGTTTTGTTTCTCTCTTAAAGAGTTCCTTCAAATACCAATACATTGAAGTCATCATAGAGAACACCACTGTGTCACTGTGTATGTGTGTGATCTTGTGGTCATCCCTCAATGGAGTGCAGAGGAGGGATGATTTCTGCATTCACTCCACGTTCAGCTATAATGACTTCATGTTTGCACACCAGTTCTCTTCAGCATGTTGTCAGATCAGCAGAGGCTACTACTGATGGTAGTATTTCACATACTGGGGTGTGCTGGTCCTTATCCCACGGTGCATATGTGTGCAATACCTGCAGATAGTACTGGGCCCAGATCAGCTTTTGACTGGGATTCATTCCCAATGTAGCCACAGTTGAGGTCCAGCCTCTGTGTCTGTCTGAGGCCCAGCTTCAAGATTAAATTCAAAGATGATAAAGGAAGCTTGACATTTTCCTTCTATCCCCAAAAGAAGCACACAATTAACCACTTTTCAATTTTTTTCTTGCTACCTTACAAAAAGAAACAACTTTCTGTTTTCAGGGCTGCCTGGTAAACAGAGCAGAGAAGGTCTAACTCACATGGCTGGTGTTGTGCAGTTGTGTGCTGAGTGCTCTGTGGCCTTACCCAGACTGCAAAAAGTGGGGTAGAAAATCCAGCTCTTCTTCTTCTTCTTTGAAAGACCACAGTCGGTGTTTTCTTCAAGCTTACTAACAGCACTTCGGGAGTGGAGGACTACAATTCTTCCCAAAAGCCTAGCACATGTAATCATGTAGGCCCAGTGGGACACAGCCTGTAGACATGATGGGGGGTTCCTGAGTGCGTGATGGCAAAAAGGGAAATTGTAGGGTGTGACCCAAGGGATGATGAGACAAGATAGGGGTATAGGGGAGAAGACATGGTGTGATGTCTGTGGGGAAATCAAAACAACAAACCATATTCCCTAGGCTCCGTTTACTTTGACCCTGGACTCCAAACTTTTAACAGGATTTCAACCAACAGCAAACTCTCTAGTTTCACTAGAATTGGTTCTTGAACATCCCTATAGATCATTAGGTTTCACTAATGCAGGGATTCAGATGGTCCTCCCCTGAAGAATTATTCATTGCTTTGCAAGATAATATCCACAGGACTTGGTCAAGAATCTGGAAAGATGGGGAAGAGAAAAAAAGGAAGGTAGGAAAAATACCTTGGGAGTGTATATACAAGTCCTATTATTGGGATTCCTATAGAAATCTGGTTGGCTACTCTGAAGGGAATCACTTGCAGTGGAGGAACCACTGATGTAATACAAAATTATAACATTCTATTTTTCTGAGTGAGAGGACACTGACTTTACATGCTGTCAAAAATAAGAAGTTTCATCTGATGAAGTAGGCATGTCTTCAAAAGCTCACACCACAACCTCTTTCTCATTGTTAGTCTTCGAGGTACTACTAGAACTCCCTTTTCTTTGGATTATCCAGACTAACACAGCTATATCTTTGAATTCATCAGTACAGTATTAAATGGGTTGTCTACTTATGTGATCTCGACAGATGATAGCAGACTTTACATAGGATGATGTCCAGAGCGGCAGCTGACCATGACTGATAGGTGGAACCCAACTAGATTTTAAAGGCTGTGCCCTTCCTGGTTGGACTCCAGTTCGTCCGAAAGTTAAGCATAAGGTAACTACGAAACAAAAAGAACAGATTGGTATTGGGTAGGGTAGTCTGCTGTCATCCGTCGAGAACAGGAGCTCACGTAAGTAGACAACTTCCCGTTTTCCAGCGGATACAAGCAAACTTTACATAGTGATGTACCAGAGATTCCTATAGGAGTACCCGTCCTGGAATACCCATCTCACAAAGGCTGCATCTGAAGACTTATACACATCCAACTTGTAGTGTTTGATAAAGATGGATGGTGAGGCCCACACAGCTGCTTGGCAGATTTCCTGGAGGCTGGCGTGTGTGGCAAAGGCTGCAGAAGTGGCCGCAATTCTAGTCAAATGTACCTGGATGCCCTTTGGGCAAGGAACCTTGTGGTTCTGGTATGCTAGAGATATGGCAGCTTTAATCCAAGTGGAAAGTACCCTGGAAGATGCCTTCTTACCAAGGTAAGCAGGGTGAAAGCAACCGAATAACCACTAGACCAAACTGCCTCACAAGGAGCACCTTCCTGCGACAGTTTTGGCACTTGCATGAGCCAAGATTTGGAAAGAACCCTTTTGATACCATCCAGTCTCCTTTTGTGTGCCACAGGCAAGTTGGGGGATGATTGCATCTCTTTGACCCATTTAATGACCACCCTGATGGAGAGAGAGGCAGTTGCAGAAGCTCAAGATGCAAGGGAATCACATTTGAAAAAACGTTTCAAGAGTCCTTCAAGTTTTCAATCTGTATTGTCCTTCAGTTTGGCCCCAGTTGGGATGAGGTGAGTAGAAGCCAGTTGCAACATGGGTGGGTTAACTGCAGATAGATGTAGAGTGATTTGCCAGTAACAAAGAGTTTCTTGAGCATCCCTGGTAACCTTTTAGTATAAAGAGGCTCAGGAGGTCTTGGAACAATGAAGGAATAGGAAGGACATGCTCCTGTGGTGGTGGAAGCATCAGGAGGTCCTTGGCTTGCTTAATTTTTTCATCAGGAATATGCTTGTCCAAAGTAATATTAAGTGTAGTGGTGATGTCACTCACTACAGAGCTGACATGGTCATAATTGAACAGCCTCAATGTAGTTTGAGTGGTAGCAGCAGTGGAAGACTGTGGTTCCTCCTTGTCAGTGGAATTGGTCGTATGCTGAACCACTTCAGGTGAGTGAGGAGTCTCCACATCATGGGTATGTGTGCTGGATGAAGCAGTAAACGCACCAACATCTGAGTGTGCATGAGCAGTGGCACTCATATCGCCAGTAGCAATCTGTCCTGTCAGAACTGAACTGCCTGGTATCAGAAGTCTGTTTGCATTTGCAGGTTGAGATGTGTGACCTGCCAGCCCTACAATCCACTTGGGCATGTCAATGATAAGAGCTTTCGGAAACACGGCCCCTTTTCTGAAGGTGAGTAGACTTACGATAATCATGAGATTTCTAATGTTTCCTCTTCTTGGAGCGATGCTTCATTAAGGTGGAAGCCAGTTTTAGTTGAATTTTGGTGTCAGGAGACAAAGCACTAGATGAAGGAGACTTTGATCCTGAAGGAGTGGTAGATCTATGAGTTGTAGATCTATGACTTCTAGATTTATGACATCCGGAATCGCGACTTGCAGATATATAATTTTTATCTCTATGACTTCCAGATGTATAACTGGTAGGTCTATAGGTTGTAGCTCTATGACTTCCTGAATCACAACTCGTAGATCTATAACTTCTAGAGCTGTGACTTCTGTGAGAGATGGGAGGTTTTTCTTTACTGGTGCAATTTCCTCTTTGTCCATTAGGTGGCATAGATCGCCAACCAGCAGAGACATGCTTGGAAGATGTGAGGAAGATTGTTCAGGCGAGTGGGAGGCACAAGTGTTGCCCATGTCGCCTAGTTAAGCCCTGAGAAGAAGTGTGGGAACTATGGCAGGAATCGCGGTCCACACCCTCGTGCTCTTGGCTTGTTCATTGCCTGGGACTGCGCTCGCAGCTGGGTCGGGCACATTCCTAGTGTTTCTTAACAGCCTGACCTCTAGGGTGGGAAGAGCCACATTCTGAGACCCCCTGGCAATAGCGAGGGGGCTAAGGGGAGTGTGCAGGAGAGCCCTTGTGGCCCGATGGGGCTCCTCGGCTTGGGGAGAGTGCGGGTGAGGCGGTCCTTCGCCTTTGGCTGCTTACTATCTTGAGCAGGGGTCGGGGCCCGAAAAGGGCTGCGGCAGTGGCTGGAGTTGTGCTCCGCACAGCGATATCTGCACCGATGATCCCTTTGCTGGTGAAGGGAGAGGTTGTGGGATTGTTCCCCTTTAGCCACAAAGTGGCTGGGTTTAAAGCAGAAACGTTCCTTGGCCATGTGAGGGGAAGGTACTGAACCTGTAGGGTCTGGGGAGCCAATTTTGGAATACAGCAGAAACTGGAAACAAAGGCTGCAGTCATGCCTTCAGTCCATCTTATTTATTTATTTATTTATTTATTTATTTATTTATTTATTTATTTATTTATTTATTTATTTATTTATTTATTTATTTATTTACCCCAACCTATACCCAAAGTTTCAGTGCTGCTCACAATAAAATAAGCATAAAAACAGCCCAATTGCAATGCTCACACTTTTTCATTTCTGTTTTATTTGTGGACTTTCCACACTCCATTTGTACTTTCCAGGGTGGAACGTCCATGCATAAAATAGATGGAAATGAAAAGGCATGACAGCTGCAATCAGAAGATGGACTGATGGTTCAAAGTGAATGTGTGACCACAGCTTGAGAGATGTAGCTTAGAGCTACATTTTCTTCTTCCTTCCCTCTGCATACTTGACAAGAGAACTTCAGCAATAAGGATGATGATATTTATAAACGATACATTACTGTATCGACAGGTATATCTTTTCTTTAAACCATCAATAATAGCATCCTTTATATAGACAACTGAATGTGGGAATGGAAGGAATAAAACTGGATGGACATGGATAAACATGTCTTCTAGATATTACAGCAAAGTAGGATGGTTTTCTTATTCTCCCCCTTTTCATGCACACAGCTTGATCTCTTATGATGTCTTCTATACTGGAGAAACTGTGCACCCAAACACAAAACTGCAAAAGGAAGAACATTTTACTTTAAAGCTTTTTCAGCCTGAAAGTTTTCTCTTGTGTATTTCCCATCACCTGCTTTAAAAAAATAATAATAACTTCATATCAGAATTGGGTATGTTCTTTCTCTGTGATTTTTCTGGTCACTTGCTTATTGGATAGCACTGAATAGCTTTGGCCTTGATTGCTTATTTTTACCAACCTATTAGATGTATTCCCTGCAAATTCTAACTATAGTCTTTCATTTCAATTTGAAAACATTTTTATTTTTACTAATTTCCTGTTTGAATGTGTCAGGCTCTTACATTCAGGACAGCAATTTCTGATTAACAGTATCTATTGCTGTTACATTTAAGACTGACATCTCAGTGGCTATCTGCTCTGATGGAAACACTGTAGAAGATACCCAGGCTGCCATTTTCATGCTTGAAATTCAGTTTTATTTTTCATCTATAAACCATAACAACCTTAATAGCCAGGTGCACAGAAGTGGGGTGGGCATTTTCTACTTTATGCTCTAATAGGTTTGAAAGTCAATTGAAGATTTTGTCTATGGAGCTTTATCGTTGCTTTCTACAGTTCCATTTGCTAGTGATAAACATGCAACAGAAGACCCAAACAAAAAGTATACCATTCAGAAACAACACTAAATTAGAACAAGCTCCACTGAACTTTGAACTCATGTGCCCTCATGTTCCTCCTCCAAAAAAGACACAAGGATAAAAAGTTTTTGCCCATTTTTAATTAGCCTCTGATCTGCATGTCATTTATGTCCTAAACTGTGATTAATCTTAACATCAACTAGTTAAAACATATTGACCTGAAAGGTTGGCTTTACTTGTACTGCAGCATACAGAAAAATATCAATAAGGCGTTCTCTGTTGACGTATCCAGCCTATAGAACTGTCTCCCCTGTAAATGCAACAGTTGCTGGCTCTTTTTTGGTGAGTATTTAAACACACTATAGGCTACTGACTTGGCTGGTTATAGATTATTGTCTTAATTTTCATTCGATTTATCTATTTTAATCCATCCCTAAATCCCATTTAAAAGGTATTCAGAGTCTTTTCCAAAATATAAGAAAGATAGGTCACTAACCAACAACAGAAATCTTTTTTTAAAATGAAATTATCAAATAATCTATGTCATAAAAGAAAATAAAAAATGGATTTTTACAACCTTTGCGGGATAGCAATAAAATATTTCATGTGAATAACAAAAAACAAATAACTAAATAAAATAAAACTAAATTAAGCACATAATGCTTTTTGCAAAACACAGAACAGAAAACTCAAACTGGCCCACAGATTGAGAAGCTTAATCAGCAGAAAGTTTTCAGTGATCAGCAAATGAATAAGTGACACAACATATAAAGGAACAATGAATAATTGAAGAAGAGTTGCAGTAGTACAACAAAAGTACTAACAATGGCCTAAATTCCACAAAGCCACACTTCTGTTGTTGAGTAAAAATTGTAATGGCAACTTGTCATGTATTTCCTTCAAACTGAAATGCTCACAGTGGGCCAACTGTGAACCCAATAATCAGGATCCAAAATTAACAGCTGACATCAGTCAAAATATTCTTTCTCCTATGCTTTTGTGCATTAAAAGAAGAGAATGGCCACCCATATAGAACACAAAATAAAATAAAATGAGTTTACTTGTCCAAAATTAAAAAAAAAATCCTGAGTTTTCTTTCCTATTATTATTCATGTCTGTTACAATCAGAACTACCACAGACATTCAGTTAAGACACTCAGAAAAACTAAAATACTTTTTAAAGTTTAACATTCACAAATTGCAGACAAAAATGAAGTTTAGATTTCATTAAAGAAAGAAAAGTCAGTGAAGTCTTTAGGACCATCTGAAACTATTTTAATTCTATTTTATATTACTAACTTTATTCTTAAACTTAATGATAATATGGTGGCATCATACATATTATCACTAAAACTCAAGGTTGGACTCAGATGTTTTGTTTTGACTAAAGTGACCTGAATAGGACTATTCTGCATCACCTTGGTAACCATGCTGAAATCACACAGAAATGAAAAGCAGAGACATTTAAAAAAGTTTGTTATATTCTTAAATTGTTATAGTCACAAACACTGAAACTTTCAAGACCATTCTTGGCTTGTATAATGTCTCAATAATGTCAGGATGTTAGCACAAGGAGGAAGAAACCAGCACAATTCGCATAATGGCAATAGAAGATGTCATCATTTTGAATCCATGCAGCAGTTTGGATTCCAGTTTCTTAGGATTAGCCCAATCCATCCAACCAATGGCACTTGGAAAGTGAGGAGCTCCAGACTCCCTATTTTTAAAGCTTCTACTCAATCTCCTGTTCTGACAACCACTACACCAAGGGCCCATGCTCTCAAATCAACCTGATACTTTAGACAATTCTCCTAAATATTATTCATTAAACTTCAAGCCAGAAGCAAAATTTTAGTCCTGTATTCCTCAAGAAAGGGGTAGAACTTAGAAGAATTGTTATTAAGGTTGTTTAGCCTCAGACTTTGCAAGTTGCTTAATTGGTGCTCGTTTGACTGTTCTGTACCTTGTGAGTGTTTGTCAACATCAAGAATCGACACTCACATCCATATCTGAAACAATTTACCTCATCAATCACAATCAGTCATGATAATCCTATCATAACCTTCACACAGAATATAAAACTCAATTCAGATTAGACTTAAGAGTCTTAAGAAGAGGATAAGCTGAGGCTGGGGTGTTGCCAACCTGGAGTTGCATCAGGGTCCTGACTTAAGTCTGTACTCTAGTTTAATGGATAGAAGGCCAAATAACTGAATTCAGGAACTTCACAAGCATCTTCTACTGCAAGACAAGAGTCTGGCCCTTTTAAAATCTACTTTTTAAGGAAGAGAACAGAAGGCTAAGACAGCGACTGGATATTCAGTTAGGGTGTTTTTCCACTGCAGCCCTTAGATCTGGATCTAAGAAGATCCGGATCTAAGGAACGGGTACATTTCTTAATCCGGATTAAGGGAAGCACCCAATGTGTTTCCACAGGAGGTGTAGCACCCATTAGAAATGGGTGCTAACACCCCTGCTGTGGAAACAGCTTTGCACCCATCTGGGGAATCCGGATCGACCCACAAGGGATCAGTCCATTACCCCAGGTGTTTTGGGGGGCGGGGGGGGCAGTCTTCGAAGCAACTTCAAAGTGATTTCAAAGTGACTTCGAAGTGATTTCAAAGTGACTTCGAAGCTAATATCGGGGTGTGTCAAAGGTGCATCCCCTCCCCCTAGCCTCCTTTGGACCCCATTGCCTGTTTCCAGTGGAAACAGGCTCCCTTTAATCTCGATTTTCTGGCAGAAGACCCCATTGTAGACCCCATTAATGGGGTCTACAGAAAATCCAGATTAAAGGCCAAAAAGATCCAGATTTCCCCCACAGCAGTGGAAACAATCGGGTTCAAAATGGGTGCCGTAGTGGAAATGGGATCATCCGGCTCACAGCCAAAAGGTACAAAAATGGGTGCAAAAATGGGTACAATTGACAGTGGAAAAAAACCCTTAATGTCTAACTTTGGTGGTTGTTCAATAAGAGCTGTCCACAGTGCTGCAATCTCCAGGCTTCCTTGGAGCAGGTTACTCATAAAGATTGCATTCAGCTCTGAAAATAGCAATCTGCCTTGATATTTCACCAGCCTGATTATATTTTCTGCCATGTTTATCTCACTATTTTGGAGAGATCCAAAAAATCTAAATACTTTTGAAGCCTTCATGCTTCCATGCTGAATGCAGACTGTTCCATCCATGTGTCTCTAGAACAGGTAAAAGAGTGTTTCTGATACATGAAAAGACAGCATATGCTGAGTCCATATTCCAGCAGACTTAGGCTGACCTTTACACTCACTCATGGCCAGCATTCAGCCAGAAAAGAGCTGATACTGGTGCACCTATGAATAGGGAGAAGGATTAGATACAGGTATCTAGAAATATGAACTACTTTGTTGGATAAGTTAATGATTTCATGTAAATGGTACTGAGTTGTGTTCCTCAGAGGCTTACAGTATGTAAGGACAACAATCAAGTTTTAGCTTCTAGCTTTATAGGGAATTTATTAAGCATGATCCACAGTAGAGATGAGCATAAACTCAAAATGCTGACATTTCTTAAATATGGAAGGATTTATTATTAACATTTGAGATTTTATGGAGGAGGTTATCACTTCAGGACCTAGGAAACTGGAGAGGACTGGGACAAAGTGCCCCACTGAAGGCCAACTGATTTGTCACCAGATGGCTATATATCCCTTTGGCCTAACATGTAAATAAAAAAGAAGGTACAAGAGATGCCTTGGGATAGCAAATAGTTTATAAGGGGTATGTCTACTGTTTTAACTTGGACTTAATAGCTTTACTCTATTACTTACATTCATCGCCAAGCTATATCACAGGGTTCCTCTTTTCTCACCCAAGTTAGCAGACAACCCTGCCAGATACTGTGTACAGCAAGGTGTTTATGGATTTATGCACTGAGGAATTTCTCAATGACCCTACAGATCTAGATTTTCTAATCAAGTTCTGTCTCCTTGTCTAGGATCTTATCAGCCAGGCAGGAGTTCTACCACCTTGTTAGTGCTCTTATCAACCAGGAAAGACTATTCAAAGGATCTTAGACAAGCTTGCTTGTATTCCTAAAGCACTGACTCTGCCTGCACTGATCCAGCTTCAACAGACAACTGAAGGACTACTGGAGGGAAGATATCAGCTGTAAAGGAAGCCAAGGTTGCCCTTGACCACTATGTATTTACCCACCCATACAAAGAAAATGATTGAAATTGGAGCGGCTCCTTTCCATTTTACAGCAGATGAGTAGAAGTGCCGGGGCATCCAAAGTATGAGTATGCTCTGTGAGTACAGCTGAAGTTCCAAAAGGGTAACCAGCTTTAACCCCTTGGTTCCAACCCAGCTGAGTCTCTAGGTTGGAACTTGTTGAAGAAAGAAGGGGCCTCCTTTCAACATCGTTATCAGGAGGATCTAATCTTTTCCATCATGGTATGATGCCAAGGGCTCTAATATTCAGCTTGAATATTAATCTCAGTGCTACCTTAGAAGACGCCCACTTAGAAAACTTCTCTCTCTCATTCTCTTTCTCTCAGGATTTTCTTGTGGGAAAGCAAGGTTTCGGATAGCTGAGGATTTGATCATTAGAAATGGATAAAAGTGTAAAACAAGTGTGCAAATGTCATATACCATTCAGACATGATGCTAGGCAATGTTTAGGAGAGGGCAATGGTCATGATGCATATGGGCACTAATGATGTCTAGAATATAACTGAATGGTCATAGAAGGGAAATTTAGGTTGCTAGGCAGGAGAACAAAGGCCAGGACCACCATAATAGCTTTCATGTTCCACACATAGGGTCAGATAGGTAAATGCTGTTCTGATATATTTGTGAGTCATGTTCCTGGGAGCTCTGAGAGCTGTTTCTCAGCATTATTTGTTCTGATCAAAAAGCATATTATATATATAAAAAGCTTTGAATATGAACTTGGTGAAATTGATCAGACAGAAATTTATTTTTTTACCATTGCTATTTATGACACATAAAGTATATGCAAACTTTTGTGATTAAAAAGAGATAGAACAGTGCTTTGTACAAGTTAATGGATTCAAAAGCAAAAAACCTTCAATTAATCATATATGTTGGTAGATAAGAAAACCTAGTTCAAGAAATGGTACATTACAGGCAGGTGGTAAGAAGTGCAATTCATATATGACATATATGTAATAAAAGTTGATAGCAAACAGACTTACTTTAACAGTTCCATTGTCTCTAAAATATTTACAATAAGAAAAAAGATACAATATTTTTGTATGTTCTAGGCTGATGATTAATCTAGTGTTTAGAACTGCATTAAATATTCTCCACTGTGATTTTTTCACAATTTATGCATGATTACTTCATTAGCTACATGCATATACTTGTACTGTATAAGAAGCTTATGATTTTTCAGTTAAGTAAATATATATATATTTCTTTTTCTAGAGAAGTCAAATGCTAGAAAAAGAATGAGATGATCCCATATTTAATCTAATATGTCTAAAGTATCTCTCAAATTCTTGGCAAACTAAACAAAAACATGGATAAAATAAATTATTTTTTTACTGCCAACCCAAATGGATCTTGTCAAAACAGGACACAATTAACAGGTTAATTCATTTGATACTCTGAGTAGTAAGCTGAAGCCACATGAAGAAATTTATGATAGCTGATCTTATCACTGCAATTGTTTATCTGATCTGGAAAAGCTTGTTTAAAAATATTTTGTCACCCTGGGTTCTTTCTGATCATCTGTCCCCATTCCCTGAGTCTATGGGTGTTTTTCCACTGTCACTAGAAGTACCCATTAAGTACCCGTTAATGGGTACATTAATGCCATTTAATGGGTACTTCTAGTGACAGTGGAAAACCCCCCTACGTCTTGGAATAGAAGAATAGGTGCTTCTCCTCCATTCAAGGGCTTTGATTCCCCCCAAGTCCACTCTACCTTCTAGATACAACAAAAGCTTGAACTCTAGTCCTAAGCGTACTTTGAGATCCACTATCTCCTTCCTCCAGCATATATTCATAACAGCAACTAGTTGCATATGGAAGGTCATAGGCTGGTCATAAATACATACCTTGTTCTTCTCATAGCTATTCTTTTTTTTTAAGGTATCAATTTTTTATTTATTTTCAGTAAGCATTTATAACACAATTCAATAAATAATTATAACAGATTCCATTACAACGCTCCAAAATTTTCCATGGGACTTCCTCTGTTTCTCAGATTCCATGGGACTTTCTCTGTTTCTAGGATTCTTCTTCTAATAAACTTTTTATACCATGCTCTGTGGATATACCTGATTCTCTTTCTTTTGAAGGCCAAAACCTTCCAACAAGGCAAGGTTCTAGAGAGGGTTGTCGCTGTTCAGCTGCAAGCATGCTTGGAGGAAGCTGATTATCTAGACCCATTTCAATCTGGCTTCAGGCCCAGTCATGGCACAGAAACCACCTTGGTTGCCCTGGTTGATGATCTCCTCCAGGAAAAAGACAGGGGAAATGCTACCCTGCTGGTTCTCCTGGACCTCTCAGCAGCTTTTGATATCATTAACCACAGTATCCTTCTGGAGAGGCTACGGAGTTTAGGAGTTGGAGGTAAAGCTTGGTATTGGTTCCGCTCCTATCTCCAGAGCCGATCTCAGATAGTGGTAATGGGTGAGACTGATTTGACACCCTGGGAAATCTTATCTCCCATATTATTTAATATCTACATGAAGCCACTGGGAGAGATCATCAGGAGATCTGGAGTGAGGTGTCATCAATATGCAGATGATACCCAGCTCTCTCTGTGCGATCTGAATCTGGAGAGGTGGTTGAAGTGCTTGACAGGTGCTTGGAGGCAGTAATGGGCTGGATGAGGGCCAATAAACTGAAACTGAATCCAGACAAGACAGAGGTACTGTGTGTTACAGGCTCTCAGGTTGCAGTAGTTGGGAGATACCCTGTCCTTGATGGGGTTGCAGTACCCAGGAAGGGACAGGTGTGAAATTTGGGGGTACTTCTAGACTCTGCACTAACACTGGAAGCTCAGGTGGAGGCCGTGGCCAGGTGTACCTACTCCCAACTACGGTTGGCACATCAATTGAAACCTTTTTTGGACAGAGATGACCTGGCAACAGTTATCCATGCTCTGGTAACCTCCACGTTGGACTATTGTAACGCACTCTACATGGGGCTTCACTTGAAGACGATTCAGAAGTTGCAGCTGGTGCAAAATGCAGCCGCCAGAGTGCTAACCGGAACAGCTAGCCGGACACATATCACGCCGGTTCTAGAAGAATTGCACTGGCTGCCAGTTCCCTACCGAGCCCAATTCAAGGTGCTAACTCTAACTTATAAGGCCCTAAATGACTTGGGCCCCAGATATGCCAAGAAGTAACGGAGCTTGAAAAACAAATCCAGAAGAATCTTCTTAAACGTCTAATTTGCAGAATTGTGTTTATAAGATGATAGCTCTCCTTTAATCTTCCCAAAATATTAACAATTCATTTCATTTCACTTATCTTTTTACAAAGTTTGGTCCGAGACCTTATCTCGCTGTCAAGCCGTCAGGAAGGATGCTAAAATTCCTCTTCGGTTATAAAGCATAACCAAGATTAGAGGAGTCCTTTAGGTCATTCTGTTACTCAGAAGACGATTGCCCAGTTAGAAGAATGCTTACCCAGTTTGCATTTTCTGGTGATAAAAAGCTGGGAGCCTGCCGAGAGAAACTTCGACACTTCAGCCTCGGCTCCTTCTTCTTCTCGGAAGTCCCAAAACATTCCCTCATAGCTAGTCTTTAGGTGTATTTTACCTTCCATTCTGAAGAAAATCACACAGTCAACAGGGCTAGTAGTAGCCACTTAGAGTCCTGTCTATCATGCACTAGTCCAAAATGGTTTGGATTTCTTTTTTCTCTCTTGGCTCTTCCACAGTTTAGCTTCATAAATGATCTCTGGTTCTGTTGTTTGGAGACATCTCACTACCTTTTGGACAGTCATCCCACCATCTTCTGGAAATAAGTTCTTTCTGAATTGGATATTCCTCTATGCCAGGCAGCTTTCCCCCTCAACTTCAGTATAAAACATGTTCTCCTACCTTTTTAAGTGCCAGAAATTTGATCCAATTTTGGTTTAAGTGGAAGCCAACCCTTCTATATAGGTCTTGATTCTCCTAAAACATTCTCTAATGTCCTTAAAATGTAAAACCCTCATCCCAGTGGTACCATCTTATCTACACAATGAAAAAAACCCCTCTTCCTGCCGAAGTTGCTCTGTAGGTTAAACAGGTAGCACTTCAAAAAATGCCCATTTTACTTGCTTGCCTACTGACCTAAATGTAGCTTCTACAATCTTCCGATCATTTGGTGCCCACATGCTAACACAACCAGAACTTCCTCCAAACATTATCAGATTGTGCATGTTATTCATACCAGGCAGACAAGACAACAAGCAGCTGGCATGCCAATCACAAGCCCAACTGTCTCCATCTCTAATTATTGAATTATTTATTACACTCATTTTTAAGGAGAAGCCTCAGTGTGAGAAGAAATCTACTCAGTCTCTAAGGAATGGAAAGAGTGCACTTCAGATAAATGTTGTCCATACCTGAGGCCCTTTGTGTCCTGAATAGCCAAAGAATATTATCATGCTGCAAGGGCTCCATTCACCTCTCTCTGTTTCTCCTGATGAGCCACCTGGTTCTCAAAGGACTAAATCTGTTCCATTTCGACAAGGAGGTCACTGCACTGAGTCCACACCAACAATAGCCATCCAGAAAGCAGACAGTCATGTATGTAGCACTCAATATAGAACATTGGTTAGGTCCCACTCATGCTTTCTTTCTGCATATCTGTTTTTATTTCATAATTAAAGAGATTTAAATAAATAAATATATTTTTGCTCTCTGTATTTGTCAGTTCCCAAAGGAACAACTTTCCTCACTGAGGAATTTTTCTGAGGAACACGGCTCCACCCACTAAACTAGCTAGTATCCTGAAAAACTGCATGAAAATTTATAAGGTTCTGTAAAGCTACTATTTAACTTTAATGGTATTATGTTGGTTCTCAAATTCCTTTAGACTTTCCCTTCCCAGAATACTTTTGTTTGCTGATATCTCTTTCTTGAATGTGATCAGGGAACTTTTGGCTCCAGCTCATAAACACAGGAAGATTCAAACTGGTTAAAATATGATTATGGTGACAGTCATCTATTAAGTAGATTACTCACAAACAGCTCCTTCCTTTATACACTGTATTCTGTTTATCCACTTCGGCATTATATTTTATAACATAAATATATGCTATAACTTCCCTTTATAACATGAGTTTTATCAATATAATACTTTAGTCAGAGTAAATTAATGCAAATTCTTACTATAATCCTTTAAAAAATCTTTGTAGACAATTTGGATCTTTTTAAAAAGCTGATAATGCTATAACTATTTAGGGAGTACATTCAAATCACTTGAGAAAAACCCACAATTCTGTTAAGCCAGATTGGGGGGGAAAAGTACACTGGATATACTTGGTGGGTTTTCTATTTGTATCAGTGACTTTTTGCTGTAAAACTTACCCTAGCAGAGCCCTTGTAATGGACACACAATATGTTACGCTGTGCCCAAGCTCACCTACTCTTTCTTTTCTCAAAAGACAAGGCACATCTGCCACCTGCTCTAGTCTGAGTCCCAGAAACAACTGTCGAGCAGGAAAAAGATTGATTATCAGTCAAATACTATTGCAGTACACCAGATTTTGGTAGGTTAAGCTTGCTGATCCAGCAAGAGTTGGTGTGAAATTTTCAGCAGTCTGTGCCAACATTTTGGTGCTAAAGGAACAGCAGTGCATGTCATGAAACACAGCCAAAAGATGCAAACAAAGCAAAGAAGTTTTTTGTTGGACACAAATGAAGTGGAGAAAGAAAGAAATGCATCATGAATCTGAACCCCTAAACATGAGTATGCTTGAAAAATAGCAGTGCCTTACATAAAAGCATTTCATAGGCTATAAAAATCACCGTAACAGATTCATTCTGATAACCTCTAACACAAGACAAAGTATTTATTGGTTAACACTATTTAAATAGTTGGAAAATCCTCAATGCTTTCATTAATTAAGAAAATAACAAAAGCGTCTTGGCTAAGTTTATTTGCTTCTCATTGTTGGGTTAATAGATGAAAACATATTCAATGGATCATTTGGACTGAATTCAAGAAGACTGTCATATCATCTGTAATGCTGCATGGTATGCATAATTCATGAGCTTCAGGTTTTGAAGAAATATATTTTCTTTTAGAAACACATGGCTAAAATAATGGGATGAAGTTAAATATTCTTCTCATCATTTTAAAATCTTTATTTAAATAATATTCAAAGGGATTTCAGTAATGGGACATTATTATAATGATCTCTTATTTTTGTTTTCCAGCACAGTTTACTTTCCTTAAATTATTTCTTTAGCAAACTAAACCATTTTTTTACTTAAGTCTTTTCAACAAATAATACAAATATCTTTAAGAAACAGCATTTTAGTTCAGTGAATTGACTTTCTAACACAAATAAAAATCATTGTTCATTTTAAAAAATGAATGTTTGCACTACTTTTAATTCTCCAGGAGCACAAGTAAGAATTACAGAATGTCCGGGAAGATTTTTATTTAAATTCATAGTTGAAAATTTACTTTTACCTTTCTCTTCCAGTAATATTTTTATAAAATTCAGTCGAGTACCATATTTTAAAATGATTGGGCATTATTTCCACTCATCTATTGACAAGAAAATAAGCTCTTTTTCACTTATTAGGGTCTAATATTACATGTTGATTCTACACTTCTGCTAAATGCACAGATCTCATTAAAGTTTGTTTACTTTTATATTGCAGGATCATATAAAAGAAAATTTTGGATACAAATATATTTAAAGGATCAGTCATTCAGTCCAGTGCAATACTCCCTTAATAAATTTGCAGCACATTTGGCAAACGCAGCAATAGGAAATTCTTCACAATATTCTGAAGCTTTATCCGAAACCATGATATTATAAAAATTACTGACATCAGACAAGATTAGAAAGAACACACAAAATGTAACATTAAAAATCCATACTTCTGTGTAACTTCAGAATAAATATTTCACATTGCATGTGCAGCTTCATAATTATTTGAATGCTTTGTCTTAATAAAGGTCAAATGACTAAATTAATAAAGCACTCAAAACTCTGAACTATTATTTTTGTTAGTGTAATAAGCCTAATGAATTGTGTCTGTTAGATGTCAGTGAAACTAAACAGTAATTCAATAATCTCTGATTTAATTTATTATATTTTCACCATTTAACCTCCTGCAGGCTCCCTAATGTCTATTCAGATCTATATTAAATTAAGCACCAATGCTAATGAAGGGCAATAAACGTGGCTGTCAGTAGATTTTTCTTTCATTAAGCACATTATCCTCTTACTAAGCTGTAAATGAGTAAACATTAGTTTTGTTAAACCATGCAAAAAGACAGGATGAAAATCATTTTTAATTGCACCCCTTAAACCACTGACTGTGGCATTTTTTTTACCTTTAATTTTTCTGAATGGATTTGAAAAGGGCTCTCCAGTTGAAATATAAACGTCAGCATCATGGGGTATGTCCACAGCATCTAGTGCTTCGGTGCCGTCAGCTAGAAAGACTCGTCGTGCAGCTATATTTAGTTTCAGCTTTTCAGTGCACTTCTCAAGCAGCTACGTGAACAGAAAAAGGTAAGGGGAACAATAAATAATGTGTTCAGATTAATTGCAATGTTTATTCAGGAATAAAACCTTAAAAATCAAATCCTAACATGCTTTTCCAAACCCAATATATGAGCATCCAACTGTTAAGCATTATCTATCATTCCTTCTACTTGACTATTATGTATTGATCTTGATTCTGCAGAAGCAACAATGGTCCTACTACAGTTTGTGACTTATAATACAACATAAGCTACAGTAAAGTACATTTAACAATTTGGAAGTTATTCAATTCAAAATAAAAAGTTGCTTCTTCAAAAATCATTTCCAAATAAATACTGAAACATTTCAAAATGATAATTATACTTACCAGTTTAATAGAAAGTGGTACAGTAATTTTAGTGAATACATCTAGTGTACCATTCTTATAAGCAGTTACTCTGAGTATCTGTGGTTGTCGATTAAAAATGTGAACAGCTTCAGAGGCCTTCCGGCTCAAGTAGAATTTTGAGGTAGAAAATGGTTGATTTCTGTTATAAAACAATTGCAATTTAGCCGAGTGAAGAGTGATGTTATACTAGTTTTAATGAATACAATCTCTCTCAATGATTACTTAGCTTATATTTTTTACATTTTAATACAAGGAAAAAAGGAATCCCTTTCCTAAATATACTGGGAATGGCAAATGTGTCAAACTCAATCTGCAAAATGTAAAAACTCATACACAAAGCTGTAAATAAGCATTAAAGCCTATTGTATTTGTCTGCTTCATGTTAACTATGCAGTGTCAGGTTGGGAAATACTGATCTTGATTTCTACTTTATTCATTTTTCTATGCTTTACTTTTTAAAAATGTTTTGGACTAAAGCTGTAAATAGTCATAGTCCAACCCATCCACATTTGCAAGAAGCCAGTCTATGTTCAGCATCACTTGCATACTGAATGGGAACCATAGTTGCAATGAATTTAAATGTTTTGAACTTAAACACATTGGGTACAACTGTATAAAGCCAGATTCATTTAGCTATTCAATCACAATATTGCATTTTAATTTTTGTGTTGGGATTTTAAAAAGTGGAGGGCATGTGTATTCGCCTTCTCCCACACTTAATATGACATAAACACATTTTATATTGTTTCATATAGAAAATGGGGTTATTTTAACTACAGTAATAAAAACAATTATCTTTTTAGTGTATATGTATTTCCCATTAAGCAATATCGCTATTAGTGTGTTTGCATAGCATTATTTTGCTTATTTCAAATATTTGCATTTTGAAAAGGTTTAAAGAGTTATTTTTTTCAGAAAGTTGAATGCTCTCCATTATTATTGGTCAAAAGCAAACATCAGTAACACTCAAGTCCGTAGCAAGGCAATTCTCCCATTTATTGCATGAGACAAGAACTGTTGAAATCAGCATGCAGAAATAAAAGGAAGTTTAATTCATGCCCCCTTTTTTTCTCCTCTTTTTAATGGAAAATGTAAATGTATAAGGTAAGTTGCACTATGTTTATTACTATATATACTGATTACAAATCCTATTCTTGCATTGCCCATTACCCTTTCCCTTCCCTCCCCCTCCAAACCTATTTTGTGATCAGGGTGCTAGAATGTCTTGTTTTCACAGTAAATCATACTTATTCAAATAGCAGCTGAAGGTTCATGCCCCTCTTGACAGTTTCCATTAAATGAAATTAAGTCCAAGTGATTTCAATGGAGCATACTTCCATACTTCCTGTTTTCCAGCAATTCTGGTCTTCACATCATGTTTTTAATATATCACAAATACATTACACATTATTTACAGTGTGATACAACAAAAATCCCATATCTAGTATATTTCATGTACAAAATAGTATGCAAACCCTCTGACTTGATATGGGTTTACTTCTGAACACGCGTTAAAGAGAATGGCACAAGTGCGATTTCACCGGAAAAAATGTAAATTTTGTAAGTCTGGGTTGCTTTTTCCATATTCTTAAGAACTTCGCCTAAAACGTAGGATATGTAAGGCAGTCTTGTGAATTACTTGTGTGCTTATTCCACAGGGATTATTCAAAAATGCTTATTTTAATGATGCTTTGTGAACTGCTTTGATTTTTTATGGGAAGCATCAATAATAAATAATAAATAAAAACACCTGCTGCAAAGTAGATACAATTGAACTCAGAGGGATTTTGTCCTAAGCACATTTACAACTGTACTGTAATGCAACAAAGGTGCCTTACAGCTAATACTGTAAATTTAAAACTGTCAACTGAATCATCACTCATTCAGGTGAAAAGAGATAGAGAAGCAACAGTCATAGTTAAAAGAAACATGGAACAGCTTTGATTACCTTAGCTGACCTGGTGGAGCACTGATGGGTCTGTTTCTCTTGGATGGTGATACAAGGGAGAAATTGTTTGTACTGTTTGATTTGTAGCTGACGAGTCCTGATATGCTATCAGTTTTCTGAACTGATTTTGTTTGATGTGTGGAACTATCTTGAAGCTCTGACCTTCTTGATACTGCTGATGATTGCAGGGGACTCTTATGGCCAAGCAGAGGTACATGTTGCTTTCCTTTCCTCTTTTTAACTGTGTAAGGGAGAATGCATTTTCTGGAACAAAAACAAAGTGAAAAACAAGGCAGTTGGTATTTTTGTGGAACTAAGTAAATACTGAAAGAAGTAACCATGTGAGAAATCCAGGCATACATCCATGCTTGATAAAATGTCATTATAAAAAGTGGATATTTAAAAAATAAAAAAGAAGTATCTGAAATATTTGAAGAAATCACAACCCGGTAAAGGAACAGAAAATATCCAATGTACTTCAGAATTCATGTTCCGACAGTCACCAACTTAGACACAGTTGCCTATTATGTTCTAGTAGTTTTAAAAGGACTAGTTTTAACCTTCAGCTATCTTAATTCAAAATAATCAAGGACTGAAGGTATCCAGGAATTCCTGATACAGATCTTCGCAAAGCCTTCTTTGCTGTCGGTAAGACAATAAAATGGTGAACAGGTATGTATGTATGTATGTATGTATGTATGTATGTATGTATGTATGTATGTATGTATGTATGTATGTATGTATGTATGTATGTATGTATGTATGTATGTATGTATGTATGTAGGCAGGCTCTCCATATTCATTCACTGGCCTCTGCAAAGGTTGTGACATTGGGTTTTGTACATCTGATTGGACTGCCCAATCCTACTACTTTGCATCCAAATGCTTGGCAATTGGATCACAGCTGTGGAACTCAGGCCCTGGTCAGACAAATCCAAAACAGGTCAGCCTATTAATGAGTTCAAATTGAGATCGTACCAGTGCAAGTCAGATGTGGAACGTTATCTGCTCTCCTAAGGCCATCCCCGCCTTGGACCACGTTGGTCACACATTTCTGTGGAGATCAGCCTGGCATTCCTCCATGAAACCCTTGGCTTCACCTCTTTTGCTGCATCACATTTATTTCGTTTCCTATTGGATGCCATTCAAGTCACTCAAGGTAGGTGAGGGTATGTGTTTTCAGTTCTTTTTAAAACCTGCTCCCCCACCTCCACACACCTTTCCTTTATGTGCTTTTCTTTTCATTGCAATTAACTTTTTTAAAAATAATAAAAAATAAATTTGTTTAAAAATGCTAGAGAGAGGAATCATACATATAAACTGAGGAGAGGGGCAGGTGCCTCATGAACTCCATGTGAACTGACTGGCCAAAGGGGAGGTGCATCACAAACTGTCTGTGCTGACTGGCCGAAACACTGGGCACCATCCATCACAGAACCAAGTCTAAATGGGCACCAGTATGCCTTGTACTAAAAGCAAAAAAAGGTCATAAAGAAAGTGTAAGGCTTGTCCTAATGAGGAAAACAAGAAGGAACACAGGTTCTGGCAGAATAAATGCATGACAATCAGGAATGCTAAGAAACTACATTGCTAAAAACATTAAAAGAAATAATAAGAACTTCTTTAAGTACATCAGAAGTAGGAATCCAAGCAAGCAAGCAATTGGACCATTAGATGAGAATGGACAGAAAGGAGGAATTAAAGAGGACATGTAGGGTGTTTTTCCACTAGCACTAAGTACCCATTGAAGCACCCATTAAGGACCCATTTGGCTGAGAGCCGGATGACCCCATTTCCACCACAGACCCCATGTGTTTCCATCACAGCTAGAGAAATCCAGATCATATGCGTCCTTCAGGACCTATAATCCAGATTTTGTGTAGACCCTATTAAAGAGATCTACAATAGAGTCTTCAGCCATATAATCCGGATTATAGGGAGTCTGTTTCCACTGCAATTGGGCAATGGGGTCTAGAGGAGGCTCGGGGAAGGGGGCACCCATGGGGGTGTGCCCCAAAATCAAAACTTCAAAGTCCCTCTGAAGTTGCCTTCGAAGATTAGCAAAGGCTCTGGAGTCCCTCCGTAGTTGCCTTTGGAGATTAGCAAAAGCTCCGCAGAAAAACCCCTTGCAATCTGCCACTAACTTCGATGATCCTCCATAGCCTTTGACAGCTGCACTGCTCTCGCAAGGGTTGTTTCTGCAGAGCCTTTGCTAATCTCCGAAGGCAACTTTGGAGGGACTCCGGAGCCTTTGCTAATCTCAAAAGGCAACTTTCCCATGGAAAGAGGTGCATATTACTAAGGCTGACTCATAAGTGCTCACAGGAGAGATGCAAGCAAGGAGCTAATTAATATGTACCTCTCTCCTAAGGGGTTTGTCTTCTGAGCTTGTGCTAATTGAAGTTGCCTTCGGAGGGACTTTGGAGTCTTTCCTAATCTTCGAAGGCACCTTCGGAGGGATTTTGGGGCTGCCTTCGGAGGGACTCCGAAGTCTTGACTTTGAGGCACCCCCCATGGGTGCCTCCCCCCCGAGCCTCCTCTAGACCCCATTGCTGGACTGTAGTGGAAACAGGCTCCCTACAATCCGGATTATAAGGCTGAAGACCCCATTGTAGACCCCTTTAATGGAGTCAAAACAAAATCCAGATTATAGGTCCTGAAGGGCCCATAATGATCCAGATTTACCTAGCTGCGGTGGAAACAAATGTGTCCCTAATGGGGTCTGTGGTGGAAATGGGATCATCCGGCTCTCAGCCAAATGGGTCCTTAATGGGTGCTTCAATGAGTACTTAGTGACAGTGGAAAAACACCCTAGATCTGGATTAAGGGAAGTACCCATTCCTTATATCCGGATCTTCTTAGATCCAGATCAAAGGAGCTCAATGGAAAAACACCCTTAAATTGTAGAGTGACTAAATGAATTATTTTCCTCTGTTTTCACCTAGGAAGGAGTCATAAGAATTAAATAGGATAGAGGTAAATTGGAAGAACATCCTCACAGTTATGGTTTTCAATAGTTTGTGATCAAAGTTTAAAGTCAAAAGCATTGTTAAAAATCAACTCCTTCTATATAATATTTATTTCAACAGACTCTAATAGCATTTGAAGCAAGTTTCATCCATTTTCCAATGGACTGTAAATGCATTTGAATCAAGTTGCATCCGTTTCTTCAACAATCTCTCATGTCTCACAGTCATTATATACTTATTTATTTACAGAATTTCTGAGAGTAAAACAGAACAAAAACAAATTATTCTTAAAACTGTAAAGACACAATAGGACAAAAGACTAAACTAAGAAAGGGAAAAAAGAAAGGAGCAAGTCATTAAAATCTAAATAAAAATAAAATTAGATTCTAAAATTTATTTTATTAGAGTAAAACATTAGGTGGCCAAATTGCTAATTGTGTGGGTGAAAGGGTCTAATTTACCCTGGTGCTTAAAAGTTTCAAGTCACCTGGCACAGTTCCCTTGGGAATTCCATAAAAGGGGAGCTATTGTGGAGAAAGCCTTGATCCTAGCAGCCAGCCCTCGACACTTGTCAATGGACGGTATAACTAAGCAGGATTCTCCTAATGATCTCAGACAGACAGCTGGTCTATATGGGAGGAGAATCTCCTTCACATAAGTGGGGGCTGACCTTGTAAAGGGCTTTAAACACAGGCATTAGAATCTTGAATTGAGCTTGGAAACCCAAGCAGATCATAAAGTGCAGGAGTAATGTGACTGTGCCTAGAAGTGACAGTCATGAGTCTTAAGTACTGTATTTTGTAGCAGCTATAACCTCCAGTCCTACTTCAAGGATAGCCCTGCACAGAGCATCTTGCAGTTATCTAGCCTGGAAGTCACAACAGCATGGGCTAGAGTCATGTTTTAATATTTGGGATTCCTAACTTTATAGAGATGGCTGCATTTTTTAAATTAGGTTTTCAAAAGCTATGTACAAAGAATATAATCATTGTTATCATTTTAATATTATACTGCTTAATACTGTAATATTTTGCTGTGGTTGTAATAAAGATTTATTTTATAATAAATATTTTCCAAAGAATCAAGCTGTTGTTAACATAAAGTGACAACTGTTCAGCAGATTTTCAGTTCATTAGCATCAGTATTTTGTACCAAAAGAAAGAATAAGAGCAGTCTTTCTAACAGTGGTCAGTTAAATATCATGTAGGATGATCGTTTGTGTGAAAACAGATATAATTTAAACTGTATCTGAAAAACAACATTCCAAATGCTTGTTATTTGAATTCTTCTTATACTTCTGAATTTATTTTGCTTATGAAGGCACAAAAAGTAGCTATCAGCAGCAGAAAAACAGGAGGGATATGATTAACTGTGTTAAGGGAACTAGCAATAAGTATTTCATCAGAGAGCCTATTCAGAAAACATCAATCTTTTTCTCACAAAAAGTGCTATTGCCTGGGGAAAGAAAAGAGCTATTCAGAATGATGAATCTGATAACATACAGTCTTGCCACACCCTTCATTTCTCATTCAAACTTGAATAGCAGCAGCAATAGCAGGGTTCCCATTTCTATTGTCTTGACAGTGATGATACTTTCACAAGTATCCCTTCTAAGTGATAGGCTGCACTAACGAAGGCCCTCCTATCTCAACTATTCATATTGTATGTGTTTTTTAAATGCATTAGAATTTTTCATTTAAAAAGAAACAGATGGCTTGGTCCAGATTTCAAGGTCCAGAGTAATTCCAGTTTAAAACAGATTGTTTTGACCTTGAAATAGATCAAACACCAAAACACAGAAGTTTTTCTAAAAAATTTGGAGCAAATTAAATCTATTTCAGGGTGCTTCTGGTATTTTAGTGAGAAAAAAAAATATGTCAAGGTTCCCCATGACAAGCACTGTTAAAAGGACAAAGCAATGGAGGTCTTCTTAAAAACTATGCTTGTGCCATGTTCTAGTCCTCAAATAATGGTGCTGAATTGGCCACCAGAGTTTCAACATAGGGAATGTTCCATTTTTATTTGTACTGATGAGAGGGCATTTTTAATTACATATTTAAATATTATAGACAATTGTTCTGTAGCCATTGTGATCTAACACAATATATTTCTGTGAACAACAATTAGCATTCCCTCCCACAGTGCTCACTTTGCTCTGATATTACACTGAAAATATTGTGGGCAAAGCTGAATCAGATCCATTCCAACCATCTCACCTCCCAGGTATGCTACATTAGCAACTTAATATACAATGAAGCTATATATGACTGTATTTATATTATGAACTGACCTAATTTTCAGCACTAAGCATAAGGAGTTAGAAATCATAAAATTCAGCAACTTCCGAGGTCCCCTGGATTGGAACAATAGCTGATAAAGCAAAAACTTGTCTTTTAATAGTATTAAAACTTAAACCTTTATTAACTGCCTCTTGAAGGAAAGTAATACATCTTCCACCTTGGGTGAAAGTGGATCAACATTGTGAGAAAGAGACCAGTTAGTGAAAACTTTCCACATAGTCCCATAAATCCTCCAAGTGGAGTATCTGCGGGCAGATAAAATGGTTTTGATTACTGAGTCATGTAGGCCCACCTCTTTCAGAAATTTCCGTCTAACCTCCATGCTGTCAAGATTAGCCAATTGGGGTCTTGATGGTGAATGCCTCCTTGCGATAGGAGGTCCGGATGGCATGGAAGTTTCCAGGGGCGGCCCAGTGACATGCTCAGGAGAAGGGGAAACGAAGGTCTCCGTGGCCAAAATGGAGTGATCAACACCACTTGAGCTTTCTCTGTCCTGATTTTCCCAAGAGTCCTCGATATGAGAGGAGTGGAGGAAAGGCATATAGTTGGCCCCGGGGCCATGGAACCGAGAAGGCATCCGTCGTGACTCCCCAGGGGTCCTTGTGCCATGAAAAGTACATTGGTAGCTGCTGATTCTTGTGGGAGGCAAACAGGTCCATCCTGAAAGGACCCCATTTTTCGTAAATCTTTTGAAAAATGTCCGGGTGCAGCTTCCATTCTGCATTGTCCAAGGTGGCATGGCTCAGAAAATTCGCTTGTTGGTCTATCTGTCCTTGGACGTGCAGTGCTGAGAGGGAGGAGATGTTCTGTTCCGCCCACTTGAACAAAAGGAAGGCCAGAGACATTAGTGACTTAGAGTGAGCCCCCCCCCCACTGTATAGTTATGTGGGCTTTGGCGGTCATGTTGTCCGTCATAACCTTGACATGTTTTCCCTGAAGGATATCAGAGAATGATGTTAAAACTAGGTAACTGGCCTTCAGCTCTAGCCAATTGATATGGTGGGACAACTCAATAGAATCCCAAGTCCCTTGGGCTGAATGGTTACCACAAGTGCCTCCCCAACCAAACGGGCTGGCGTCTGTGTGCTAGGCCTGATGATGGGTACCCCTTCAACAAATCTGGAGTGCACAGGCCACCATGCGAGAGAGGCCCTAACCTTGTTGGAGAGGGAGACCAAGGGGTTCAGACCAGCTGCTATAGATTTAGAAAAGGGAATCAACGTCCACTATAGGGGTCTAGCATGAACTTTAACCCAAGGGTGAAGTTCTATAATAGATATCATCTTACCCAATAAAGATGATAGGGAAAGTAGCCTGGATTTGGGATTATACTGGACATCCCTAGCTAGGGAAACTAAAGTCACAATCCTTTCGTCAGAGGGGCAAATGGTAAATTATGAACGCACCCAGATGAGTAATGGTTTGGGTCAGGGTAAGATTGCTCTTCTCATAGTTAATAATAAAACCATGCTTGGTGAGGAAGTCAATAGTAGACCGGACTGCCCAAGAGGCTTCCCCTTGGTTATGGCCGACCACTAAAAGATCATCAAGGAAAGGATAAATCCTGACTCCTTGAAGCCTTAGGGGTTCTAAGAGTGCTATAAGACATTTGGAAAACATTCTAGGACTGGAGGACAACCCAAAGGGTAAGCATCTATATTGATAGTGCTTGGATCCAATCATAAACCTGAGGAATTTTCTGTACCTCGGACGGACAGGAACATGGAGGAAAGCGTGGGTCAAATCAATCCAAGCCATGTACTGATTTTCCTCTAATTGTCCTCTGATCGAGGAGACCTTCCATCTTATAATACTTCTTGGCAATGAATTTGTTAAGAAACTTCAAGTCTAGTACTGTTCTCCATAAATCATTCTTTTTTGGAACCAAGAAAATGATAGAGTAAACTCCTTGACCCTGTTCTGAAAGCGGGACCTCTTCTATGGAGCACATGTCAATCAATTCCTTGATAGCATTATACATAGCTTCTCTCTTTAATGGTAACTTTGGTAATGGAACCTTAACCAAAGGATTAACCGGAAGAGAATGGAATTCCAACTTATAACCAAATTGAACCACATCCTGAACCCATTTATCAGAAATTGTAGAACATCAGAGGTTGGCAAATTTTTTGCAACCAAGCACCCACCTTGACCCCTTCCACTGTATAAGGATGATCATCAATTATTCTGGTTGTTAAACCCAAATTGTTTACCCCTACCTCTTCCGAGGGTTTTTTTGTTGGCTGAGGAACTTTGCCCCCAGGAGTACCGCCCTCTGGGGGGCTTTGAATGAAAGGGTTGCTTCCTCTGGTAAGAGGGGGTGTAGGAGGGAGACGGTAAGGAGGAATATGATCTTTTCATACCTCTAGGTCTGGAATAGGAGGAGGAGCTTGAGGATGAGGAAGTAGGCATCACTTTCCATTTGTTCTTTTCAATCAAAACATCCCGTAATACTTTGTCCCCGAACAAAAGTTTTCCTTTGTAAGGAGCTCCAATAAGCTGGAGCTTGGAGGAGAATTCAACAAGCCAATTATGAAGCCATAAAGCCCATCTAGCCGCCACACTGGCGGCCATCGATCTTCCAGCCAATTGGAGGGCATCCATGCTAGTATCTGCACTTAGCATAAGTGCCCTTTTGATCTCCAACAACTGGGTTTTGAATTCTTCTGGTAAGGAGGGGGCAGTCATGATCTCCTCTACTCCCTTAAGTACTGTTCTGGTTATGAGAGAGTTCGTGGCCGAACACCTAGCATTTAACGATGCGGCTTTATAGCTACGTCTGAGCATGCCTTCAATTTTCTTATCATTATTGTCCCGGAGCACTTGCTCTGAATCCTTAGGCAGAATGTGGTTAGACAACATCTGGAGAATAGGGGTGTCTAAAGCCGGGGTGGCCCAAATGGAGGTAGAATGGTCAGCCGGGAGAAACAATTTTTTAGGTGGACCAGGAAGCCTCCTAGAAGTAGCAGGCTCTGCCCACTCCCTAGTTACAATCTGCTCCAGAATACTGGGGATGGGAATAATGAGGTCCCTGGGGGGAGGGGACATTAACATATCCCTTGCTATCTTAGCTTGTTCCTCTAGAACATCCTGAGATTTTTTAATATTCAAATTGGAGGTTATATATTGGACCACAGAGGGTAGGAGGTCATAGGAGAAGAGCCTAGGAGTGGCATGTGCTGGTGGTTCTTCTGTTTTAGCCTCTTCTTCCTCTTGAGGAACAGGCCCGGGATTAATAGGATTCACTGGGTGGTTATCTGGGGTGATCCCGCAGGTATCAGTAGGCACTGTGCCAAGTTCGGGGTTATGAACGTTAGAAGTGGCAGGTGTAGAATGCACCTGGGCAGTGGTGACAATAGGATTGGTAGGCAAGAACTGACTATCATGTGCACTCCCACTAAAAACACTTGGTCTCGGGGTGCAGACTGTAGCTGTCATATTAGAATTGCTAGGGACATTAACTACCTCCAGATTAGAAACAGTTGAATTGCTAGGCAGATTATACATGTCATACCTGAAACAGTAGAATTGCTAGGCACATTACATATCTCCTGCCTGGAAACAGTGTCTGGAAACAGTGGAATTGCTAGGCATAGACTCTGAGATAACAGATGCACTCTGAGTTGTAACAGACTGAACATGAGGCTCCTTTAGTCTTTTCTGTTTCTCCCTTTTCCTCTTGGGAGGGGGGAGGGCTAGGAGCAGAGGAGCAGGACTCAGAAGGAGAGAAAGAACCAGAAGGGCTGGAGTGGTGCCGTTTCTTTTTGTATTTCTTCTTGGAGGGGGCTTTAGCCAGCCTCCTAGCCAGAAGGCGCAGAATCTGGAGGTTCTCCTCTGAGCTAGAGGAATGCGCATGGACCCTCTTCTTATTGTGGTGCCTTTTCCCATGCTTTGCCTTGTGAGGGGAGAGCGGGGAAACATGCCGTGGTCTAGGAGGCTCTGGTGAAAGGCGGGAAGGGCGGAAAGAATTCTCTCCCTCCCGTGGGGTCTCCGTAGCAGTTTGCAGAGCAGGGGGAGGCGAGCAACTAAAAGAATAGCCCACCAGAGATGCTGGGCTTGAAGCACCACGTTGAGTTGCCGGCATCTTCTCGGGGCTGTGGCGCGGCTGTGCGTTGAGCGGGAATACCATATTTCTTCCTGTGTTTGCTCAGCCATTAAAGCAGATTGGGCAGGAGCCACAAATGTGGTAGCCAGCATTGTGGCGGGCTGATCGGGTGCTCTCTCGCCCGGCCACATGCAGACTCCTTCAAGGAGAGGGATAAGGGCATCAGAAGCGGTTCCTGGCAGAGTGCCACGGGCATTAGCAGGGTGGGAGTCAAGCCCCTTAACTGGGGGCTGTGACTAAAAATCCCCAACCGGAGGCTACGCTGCAGTCAACGGGGTCCGTGAGGGAGCATTTTGGAAACAAGCCGGGGAGTGAGTTTCCTTGCTCCTGCGGGTAATAAAGGGGGCGGTGGGGGGGGCTATGGGGGGGAATAGCTCACCGCCATCCAATAAGAAGCCCAGGAACTCCGATTTCTTCATGCATTTTTGGTCTTACTTGCAAAAACAGCACCAATAAGATCATAGCTCTTATTTTGAAATCTTTTATGTTTTATACTCGTGTATATTCTCTTTTCCATGCAGTATGCCAGTAACAATTTCATTACACTGTATTATTCACAATCAGCTAAAATCTCAATAACAATTTACATTTGAATCCATAAGGTCTTAGCTGAAACCTTTTTCTTGACCCAATGTGTCTGCAGATAAGGTTCAAACATTTTTACTGTATTTATAAACTTCTTTTGTTTAAACTTTATTCCATTTACTAAGATGACAGTGAATTGTGGTTTCATAATTCTACTCCACACCAATCAGAAAAAAAACAATATTTTTCTCTGTCTTTATTCAATATACATAAATTTGTGTATAAAGCCTACTTTTTTCAGGTAGACTATTTTTGTTAAATTAAGTATAAGCTAACTATGAAATATTTAGGTACCTTAATTATTAAAAAGAATTTGTACAGAGATTCCCTCCCTCCCATGTGTCCAAGATGCCGAAGAAGAAGGGTTAAACTAGCAGAAAACAATTTTGATCTGTATTTAAACTGTAGAAAATATAACAAAGGCTACTAATTCATATGACATTTAGACCAGAGGGAATAAAAAATGGAATATACTGCACTAGATTGATAGAAGGTGAACTGGATTTTGTAGTTTTCAAAATATGAAGAGAAGGAAAGAAAACAGATCTAAATGTGGAGATGTATTTAACTTCTTAGTAAACCTCAATATGGCATACATAGACAAACAATCAGAGCTGGGCAAACTCTACTCACATACTTTTTGAGTATTTCCTTAGTTACACTCCAGTGATATGATGACAATGACGACGATGACGATGACAATATGGGAACTCCATAACTTATTTCTGACGTTTCAGACCAGAGAGTATAACTTGAGTCAGCAGTTTCTGAGTCATTATATTCTACCAAGTCCTGTATACAATACATATAGACATAAATTAACAAAAGTTAATTTCACATTTGTCTAAAACAATGCCACATTGGATTGAATCCAGTTATTCTGGACTTAAGAACATGTTATAAAGCTAACATTAGAAGGTTTACAAAGTAGTATAACTGATAATTACTACATTAGATTTGGTATTTTAAAAACGCTGAAGGGCTTGTTGTTCTTTTTGCTTATGATGTAATAATGTATTTAAGGAGTGTAAACTCCCCCAAAACATTTATGATGCTGTTGATCATAACTTTGCAAAATCCATGTGATCATCACTCTTTTTTACCCAATCCTTATGTGTTTCCTAATTTGAGATGTCATGTTAATGTACAGACTAAAGTGTTGGAAGCAAAATAAGTATCAGAATGCACAAATTGGTTTTGATGTGTTCAGAATGTTTAGCAGCACAAGTTAGAGCAGGTGAAGGCAACTACTGAATGCTGGGCAATCAGAAAGTATTCAATGAAAAAAGTAAGCTCCTACACAAATCTATAAGATATGATTAACAGAAGTGTTTTCATAAAATAATCTTATAACGCCCAATATTGAGTTTGTTTCATTTCCTAAAAAAAAGTCACCTGACTTCACATGATCTCCAGTAAATAAAACAGGATTAGTTGTAGAATCTTAACCAGGCAGTTATTCTTCAATAAAAATATATTACAACATAAAAAATGTATTCCCATAAAACTGTATAATTTCCCTGTTAGGATTATTACATAATAGTCCCACCTTATAATTTACATTCTACCATACCAATATTACAATCTTATTCACAGCACTTCCTGAAAAGGGATGGAGGAAGGTAAATTCTGAAATATCCACCAAATGGTGAAAATTTGTACAGTGCTGTTTGCCCTAAAACTGCTGCATTTCTGCTTTTCTGTATAAGTTCCCTTTTACTGAAAGGAAATATTATTTCCCTTGCATATTATCAAGGGAAAATGGAGAATACATTGTCTTTAGAATTGTATCATTTATACTCTTGCTCTGCTCTTTTCCTTACTCCCCCCTCCCTACCGTTCTTTCATTCCAGATTTTCCTCAAAGCCACTAGAAAGCAAATGAAAAATGATGATCCTTTACTTCACCAGTTCAGTGCAAAAATGACTTATGTGTTTTAAAAATGGCAGACAGAATCTGCCAATGTGTGATTGGAACAATAGGAAATGAGGGAGGCAGGATAGGAGAAGGGACCATGCTAGGAATGGTGGTGAGCAAGCAGTAAGGTGCAGGGTAATAGCTGCAGCTACCATTCCAATCATACGGATAAGGAAGCAGTTCTGCGCAATTAAAAATGAAAAATATTAATGTCAGAAAAAGCAGAGCATATTTTTTTTCAAAAATCATCTCAGGGACTGCCCTGCCCCTCCCCTTGCTTTTTCCTCCTCATTAAAAAAAAATTCAGCTTTTTGGGCAAAAATCACTAGAGAGCAAATTTAAAAACCCCAAGTGTGAGTCATCATTCCAGTGGTTTAGCACAAAAATTAATGCAGAAAGTTCTCTGGTTTCCTTTTAGATTGTACCAAGATTTAAGGTTTTTTACAGCAAGTGAAAAAATCTGAGAGACTATGCTACCTTTTTAATCAGTTTTATACACTTCATAGGATGGGTGTCCAAACTATGACCTTGGAGATGTTGTTGAAGTAGAACTCCACTGAGACACGTACTGTCAAAGGCAATGAATGGGATTTACAGTTCTGCAGCATCATGAGGGCAGGCCATAACTTGACAGCCAGTTTAGCATCTTTTTAAGACATACACTAAGAAGTTGGGTAGAAAATGTCTAATATAAACTTATTTCCAACACAGTACTAAATGTTCAGAGAAATCTACCTGTACCTTCACTGTACATGTCTAGGAAGGCAGTGAAGATGCACCCCTTTGGCCTGGCCTTTGGTTAAACGGGGATACACTTTTTCTTCCCACTTTCAGACACTGCTATTGTTTTAATATATACTCTTATATATATGGCCTGCCCTTCTTCACATTAATTTGGTGATATTCACCAAAGCCAAATAACAGACACTTTTGATATACATATCATAAGCCCAATTCTAGCAAATTTTATTATGTGCCCCAAGGATCTACAAGGTATGTAACAAGCCAAGGCACAAGCCAGCCTGCTTGGTCTTCTCAAGCTGAGAACATTCATAGCAACAAGATCAGGTACATTAATCCCTTCAATCCATAACAAGCTCCTTAAAAACAGATCTCATAGCAAAAATTGAAGTAATGGAAGCAGTGGTTATATTAATTTTAAAATCCTGTCTAGTTCCAGGACCCTTCCAAAATCACACTAAATGCCCAATACAGTAAGGAAAAACTTATGTAACAAAGTAAAATAGAATGCATAACCAATTTAAAAAAAACTAAAAAAACTTAGTTACAGTATTGTGAATGGTTTGCAGTCCAGAAAAGGAGGAAACAATTTGTCTTTCTTCCTAGTGATATCCCATCCAGGTTCTAACCTAGTTCAACCCTGCTTAGCTTATCAAAATCAGTCAGCAGGTAATAAGAGTGACTAAATTATTTGATCTTAGCTTGACCCTATCAAAGGTTTTAATCAGACGTACTGCCTGTTTTCAGATATCTGATGACAGCAACTCACTTAACAGCACAATTGTAAACATATATGCTTACTTGGAGGACTTTTGTGTTCTCTAGGTGAATAAACAGTTCATCATCATCATCACCATCACCATCACCACCACTGCCTCCAGTACTGTCTTTTCTTTTTCTTGAAGGAAATGAGATTGCACATATACTGTTTGCCTGTTACTTTCTCTAATTCTCACAAGAACCTTAGAAGGTAAATTTAGCATTGTTATTAGTAGTATAATGACTTTTATTGCTATGTGGATTTGAACCTCTGTTATTAATGCCTGCTCAGCAGAACAACAACTGCTTGGAGAACAAAGGATTATGGGATTCATCCCTGGAATCTCATGGAAAGAGGGTTGTAAGAAACCAACCTGTCAGCTATAGCCAGCCCATTCCATCGCTAGCTATGTAAGTGATGGGGCAACACTGTAAGGCTAGTGTGAGTTGGGCTAAACTATAATTACTGCTCACTGACCTTTCCAGCAGAGAGCATACTAAGTAAACAGGTGGAGCTGGGACCGTTGCAGCTACAAAGTCTGCACTGGTTTACAATCTCTGAAGATTCCTCAGGAAGCAGCATGAGGCAAGAACCCAGCAACAGGTGCAGGTCAAAGGAATCTACCCAGCAAGAGCATACAATCAAGGTAAGAACCTGTTTGTCTTATTTACATACACATATGCTGCACTTCAGTAAACTTTTTCCCATCATTAACAAGTTTCTCTTTTTATCAGTTCACAGAAATGATCTCATAGGACGATATGTGGATGGTAGGAAGGCAGTCAAGGAGGAGGCAGACCACAGTGAAATTCCTCTGGAGCAGTTCCAGGGAGATGGCAATAAGTAAGCCTTCACAATCAAAACAATGTTACCACATGGAACCTTTTCTTTTTAAGGACAAACTTACCATTTATTATTTTTCACCTCTGCTGTAGTCAGTGGTATAAGCAACATGGTTTACGTCCAGGAAATGAAAGTCATGTTAACACCTTGCTGCGCTTCTTGACCCCCGTGTTCCCACTTCTGTAACCAAACTAGCCCCACCTACATCCAACTCCATAACCCACCAGCCACCACTGCTTTAGCCTGTCCTTGAGATTTTTTGTACATAATATATATGGAGCCAAGCAACTAGAAACCCAGTCATCTGCAATCTATAATGTTTTGGAGGCGTTGGATTAGCAACTTTTCTCTGAGGGTAAGGAATACTCTCTTAAATCTCATAATGTCAGCATTCCTCTGCCTAAGTGTAGGTTTCAGTTATGTTATAGGGAGACAGCACAAAAGAAAACACAATCTACAGCCATTTACATAAATGGATAAGTGGTGAGGCGATTTAGATAAATTAACTGAGTCTTCTCACATTCACTGTTCTGCTGCAGCAACATTTGATTTTGTGTGAGGCATCAGGAAAAATCTTCTATCACCATTCCTAGAAGGGTCTCATCTTGTGAAACCTAACAAAATCTCTGAACCTGACCACCTAACAGGAAGACACACTGTGAAAAGGGAGACAAGAATAGACAGAATCTAGAAATCTGGTTAACCAAGCATTCCAGCTGAGACAGTGTCAGTTAACTGGACTTTACTTTAGTATTTGAATGAAATAATAATGTTTCAAATTAGAATGGAAACAATCCTACAGAACTTCCAAGTATTGCAATGAAAATTTCACTTGACTTCAGAAATGCATTCAAAGATAGTAATCCAGAATTCAAAGTATAGTGTTCAGTTCAATGTCAAATAGTAAGAGTATGAGATAATGAAGGACATCCAGGGAACTGTAGATGACCTGCTATTTATATCTGGCAAAGTATGTTTACATTTTTAAAAGAAACTATATCACAAGACAAATGTTAAGAATGTCAGAATTATTTCATATTTTCTGAAGAATATGTGCATCAGAGCCAATTAGCCCAGTGCCCCTTTTCACAAACATGTGGGACTAAATCCAATTATCTTGAAAATAGCCAATTAAAAATAAAATGAATAATTTTAATATTCAAACTTCTAATAATCTTTGGATAATTACTTTTCTCACAAGGAGTTTTTAATGTAAACTGTGAAATATTGTCCGTACAAGCAGTAACAATATTCTCAATGCTTTGTTGTCTTTAAATGTTGCACTGCAGTTTGCACTAACAAGTAATAGTGACATTAAACATGTCTGGTTTTTATATATACAGGCCTGATATTTACAAAGCAATCCTATACTGAAGATGTAGACCACTATCAAAGTGGTCATAAGAACATAAGAGGCCCAGCAAGATCAACCCATCTCGTCCAAAATCCTATCTTGCACAGTGGCCCACCAAGTACTTCTTGTCATTTTCAAGCATCTGCTCTTGACTCCATTCAAATGACCTTTTGTGGCATCTTGGCTACTCTTCCAGCCCAGAGGCAGTACAGAGGCAACCATTCTATTATTCATTATTGATACACCTGTCCTCCATTAATTTGTCTAACCCTTCCTTAAAATTATTTAGACTACTGGCTATTACCACCTTCCCTGGTAATAAATTCTATAGATTACTGATTTTCTGGGTGAAAAAAATACTTCCTCTTGTCAGTCCTAATTTTCCTGCCTATCGGCTTAATAGATTGAGTCTTTGTTCTAATGTTGTGCAACTGAATTTTTTTTTCTCTACTCACCTTATCCACACAATACACAATTTTATAAATTTCAGTCAGGTCACCTTAAATGCCATATCTAGAAGCTAAAGGGACCTAGATGCTGAAACCTGATCTTACAAGAGAGGTGTTCACACTTCTTGATCATTCTACTTGCTCTTTTCTGCATCTTGGAACCTAAAATGGAGGTACACGGTTGAGTTCCAATACAGAAAGTAAGTCCTAGTCAGAGTTTGTATATCTGACTAAAATGAGCGTGGATTGGATTTGTTACTGTTCTCTTTGTTCAATCCAGGGTTGTATTGTGTGTGAAGTTTTGAGTTTTTCCTTTTAAATGGTCAACAACAAACAAGGAGCAAAACATTCACACTGATTATGTTATTTAATCTCTTGGTGAAATGTCTGCAGAAGGACGTTTACTTCTGGAGAACTTCCACAATGCAACACTCAAACAGCACCAGTCACATTGTGAAGGGTGATTCCAAAGAGAAGGCATTAATATGAAAGCTAATTCTTATACCCCCAAATACTTCCCCAACTGGCACAATCCACCTGTACTGCTGAAAAAAGTAAGGGTTCTCCATTACAGTATTTCTTTTCTTACTTATTCCTTACCTGCCTTCAACCCTAAGGAAGAACTGTCATATAGAAAAAAGAACATCCTAAGTAATTGTGTGGAAGAGAGAATTCCATAGGGATAACTTGTAATGAGATCTGGAGGGAAGTGGCCCCCCAGGAGAGGGCCTTCTCAGTGATGGCCACTAGACTATTGAATAGTCTCCCCCTTGAGGTGTATCTATCACCTTCACTGTACATGTTTAGGAAGGCAGTGAAGATGCCCCTCTTTGCCCTGGCCTTCAGTTAAATGGGGAGATATTTTTCTCTTCCCGCCAGCAGATGCTGTTATTGTTTTAATGTTTTAATGAAGTTAAATGATGTTTGATTTTAGATGTTGTTACCTGCCTGGAGACCTCCGGGTATAGGGCGGGATAAAAATGTTAAGAAAGTAAGAGTAAGTAAGTAAGTAAACAGTTACTGTATTCTTCTGCTCTTTCTGGAACTGCCTTGCAGCATTTAAGCAAAAGGTATTTGGAACAAATCTATCACAGAAATTCAAACAAGATTCATACAGTTCTATTGAACAATTATGTTCTGATTAAAAAGCAGTAGCTCTCTGGAGATTAATAAGCAATTTATACATTATCTGACAAAACATTATCCGAACATTTCATTCAAATGAACATGAAGGAACAGCAATGACACACTGCTTAAGAACAAGCTACAGAGCATCACCAATACGTTAAATACTTGCTATTTCACATACATATATAAAATTAAAGTTGTATATATACTGTTGAAGAGTTATTTTAGCCACAACATCTATGTAGAAAATGTAGCCTGAATTTTCAGTGGGATTTAATCCCAAATAATCACATACATAACAAGATACCAAGGCTGCAATTCTATAAGTAGAAATAAATATTTTAAAGGCTGTATTTGTTTCATAGTATATTTTAAAAACACTGTCAGTTTTAATAAACGGCTATTATAAGATTTTTCAAAACCTATTTACTAGCACAGCTATTCAGCATACGCACACCTCACATATGCTCACAGAATTCATGAGGAAGCTGGCAAGGTTTAGGAGAATGGTACTCAAATGTTGGTCCACCAGATGTTTGTTTGTTTTCCCGCCCTATACTCAGAGGTCTCATGGCTAGTTACAATATATAAAATGAAGACATTAAAACCATAACAGTGCCTGGATGTAGAGAGGAAAGCTACTGCAGAAACATTTATGGCAGGCACATGGGAGCCTCCTGGCAGGAACAAATGGATTTGCAGACTCTGACAGCCCAGCATGCCGGGGAAATTGAAATTTACCTCTGAGGTGTGTTAAGCATGGCAATGCAATCCTTACCTCTGTATTAGTTCCTACTCTGATTCATAGACTGGGGCTTCTTGAACACCAGCCAGCAAAGTTGCATTATTCTTGTATATCTACTGAGCTATTTGCTGTCTGTCTGCACCATGCCTCTCCAGGCCCTATAAGAATTGTGGCTGCTTTGGCCTGCGGTTGAGAGATGAAAACCACCTCTGTTTGAAGCTGTAGCTGAGTCTTTTTGGCTGTAGTTTCACTAGGCTGCTGGCCTGTACCAGGTGCCCCCCAAGGAAGGCAGCATCTCCTCAACAGACAATTATTTTCATTGCTACTTCATAACTGCAATTTTTATGAATTGTAATATAAATATCTGCTATGCAGGATGTATTTTCATTGTTACAAATTTGTTACCAGATCAACTGTGGATGTGCAGGTATCATAAGAAATCTTGACTGCAAAACCGGAACTTGAAATATACCGGGTTTTGACATATGAATTTGGCTTTATGATTGGCATAATTAAAAGCTAAAGGCAGACCATGAAACGTGGAAAGGCTTTAAAATAGCAAGACTGAAGCCATATTGGGTTGAAAAGACAAGCCTGGAGTTTAAAAAAGGACACAGTTTTTCTCTCCTAAGTTACAATTGGCTGTTTGCAAAAGATTAAAAGTCTGAATGCAAGGAGACAATGCTTGAGATTTAATCTTGATTAAGTCAAGAAGGAATGCTGACACCTGGATGACCTTTGTTTTCTTTCTTTTTGGGGTAAGAGATTTTTAGAATAATGGAGGGGAAATAGAACCATGGAATCTGGAACAGAGATGGGTTTGTCTAATTTTAATAAAGAATAAATGGAATGGATTTTTGGAAAAGATTTGGTAAAATAATATATATAGGAATTGGAATTACTACCTAAATGGAAAAAGTCACCAGTGCTAGGATGTAAGGTTTCATATTGAATGTGGCTTGGTTTACATCTTAACAGAATTAGGTTAGCCAGGAGAGGTGCTAATTGAAAACCTTGATTAAGGTATGCAAGACAAGGACTTTTGCAATCAAGCAGAGGCACAACACAGAGACACAGTATGGTTTCATATTAAGAAAAGTTTGAGTTCTTCCTTATTTTCTGAAGGAGAAACAGAAGTTTAATGGGGTTTCTTTTCAATAAGAAATTATTTAACCTTATTTTGAAATAAGAGGGTTTTTAAATATCCTATTCATTTCTTCTTTTTCTGTGGAACTTCACTGAGGGGCATTTCCATTGTGAAAGGGGTCAATGATTAACTCAGGGTCCTCCAAGACTTGATTAAATCTCTGTTAGCCAAGGGGAAGAGAAATAATCCTTTTAAACTCAGGACTAAGAAATGAAATATTTGAGTTTCGGATATTTTTCCTGTTTACCAGTATTGTTTGCTTCATTGGGAAATGTTTGGGTTAATTTGTATTCTTTTGGGGAGAAGCTATGAGGAGACTGGAGTCACGTACACATTTTTATTCATTAACAAGGGAAGACCCAATCAGCAGTTTACGGTTCCAATTTTTGGGTTATAAAAAAGGCAGAAAAGAGATGTTTTTTAGGAGGAGGGAGGTCTTCTTTTTCTTGTCATCATGGGAGGCTAAAGAGACCTGGAGAAATTTTTCTCCCCCCCCCCTTTTCTTCTTTCTGCTACACAGAAAGTAGGCGGAGTTTTTATGCAAGAGCTGAATTTTAAAACTTTTGCATTTTGAATTTGGTCTTTGGTAAAAGCAGTTACAAAGACTATTTTTAAACTATTTCTTTTAATTTTTATTCACTTCAGGGATCAGTCTGAGACTGAAGGCCTTCCCAATTTTTAGTCATTTTTGGGTTCCTGAAAATGATGCAGTTTGTTGGAATCCTACGCACCTTCAGTTTTGGACTTTCTGCGCATGGAGAAGAAGTGCGTTGGTGAGAACAATGGAAGATTGCTTTCTATTCACTTTTCTCCCATATTTTTATTAAAGGTTTAGGGCCAGGGAACTTTTTCTAGAATTAGGACTAATTTTAATTTTCTTTTTGGGCTTTTATATGTTTCTTTAAGGTTTGGAATGGCTCTTATGGGAGCCTTATCCTCATTTTTAGGGCTTTTAATCACAAAAGGTGATTTTATGGTGTTTTGGGGATTTTTCTTTGCCGCATAAGTTCATTATTTTGGTCTCAGGAAAATGGGGTAAACTTGATTTAATGCATAGAGATGTGTTAAGGGGATTTAGCCATGTTTGGATTTTTGGGCATGTCTATCTCAGCTCTTCTAATGTCTAATATGGTTCTGATATGGCTTCACATCTCACTTCAACTTCTCTTCTGTATTTCTAATAAATTCTTTACGCTGATTTAACAAGAAATACTGGCTTTTGAGTTTAAAATGATTGTTGCCTCTGTTTTAAGGTTTTCCTCGTTATTAAAACCTGCGAAAAATGATCCAACTACCTATTTCCCTGGGGAGGTTTAAATTCGGTGTTCTTTGGGCTTCAAAAATAATCCAAATTATCCAAATTTTACTCCCTCCATATTCGCTTACAGTCTAGACTGGAGCAATATTGGAATCATTTAAGAAATTGAACATAGTTAGTGTGGTGCCCGTGAGGACCCCTCACCCTAAAACTAAATTATTTTACCAAAAATACAAAGTGTGGTGAAATTGGGATGTCTATATGTCCAGAAGTGTCATCAAAGTGGATTATCCAGAAATGGTAAGTTGGTAAAGGGAGGGGATATTCCAGCTCTCCAGGAGAGAGGGTGGAATAGAATCCTGGCGAAGCATCAACCAATCAGGTTGAAGCTGACCGGCTAGGCTAGTATTTAAGGGAGCCTGAGAGAATAGTTAGGGTTCTCTGCCTATGGTCGTTTAGCCGAGTGGGTGGTTAATGAGGGGAGAACTGGGCTCTTGGCTGAGGCAGCTGGAATTAGGGTCCTGAGTCTAATAATATATTATTTACATTGTTGAAGAAATTATAGAAAGTAAAGTCAACACACGCTATATGAATTGAGTGTTTTATTTTATGAACTTTGAGAGTCCTTGTGCTTAGTGGGAAAGCTAAGGACAGAACAGTTTGCTGAATTGAAGTAACAAAGTGTAACTAAAATAGGAAACTGCTTAACAACTTGAACTGTACACAATAAACCTGTTTTCTTGTTATTTAAAAGAAGCCTCATCTGTTTTTACTCTGCTTTCAAAGTGAGCCAAGTTATGCCTGAGTTCTAAAGGAAGAGATACTGTATCTTTAACCCACTGCTGGCTAGGCAGAGTGGGGGGAGGAGCTGAGACAGTAAGTCTAGCTGTTTTGCTACTTAATATCAAGGCTTAAAGGCAGAGGGAACAGAACCATTTAAAAGGGAAGTTCTGACATTAAATCCTTATTTAGGGATTTAAAATACACGCTACCCAAAACAGTAAAGTAACTTAAACTGAAACACTATAACAACCTTCATATACAATTGGTGGCAGCTATTTGATGTACCCAGATTAGCAACTGAAGGCAGTAGTATAGTATAATAAGTTTTTATCTCAACCAGTGGCAAAGCTGGGAATAAAAAACACGTTTTCTTTTGTCGCAACTAGTGACAAGCACTGGGATATTCTTACATTACAGTTAGAGCATAGCATTTACATCAATCACAGCTGAATATAAAAGTGTCATTTTACCTCCAATAATGCTTCTTTCTACACAGTAGCTGCTCTCTACTGTATTTGTATGGGGTGCATGTGATGGCATTGGCGCAATGATGTCATCACGCCAGGTACTTGTAGGTGGGTGTATCTGCATGTGGGTGGACCCACCTGGAGCAGTGGGTCGGTTCCTATGTGCTTTCTGATAGTGTTAGACGACCCCTATGAAAGAGTAGATTGACCCCCAAAGGGGTTGTGACCCACAGGTTGAGAACCACTAGCAGGACCCGGTAGTCTGTTAAGAAATAATTGGACTCTCCTAAAGTGGTTGCTCATAACAGACTTGTGCAAATTCTTACCTATTTTACTAAAGTTTATTTTTGATTTTCAAAGGTGTCCATGGCAGTGTAAGGAACTGCAGGGACAACCATGCCAAATATTTTCATCAAGCTTTATGGCAGCGGTTCTCAATCTTCCTAATGCCGCAACCCCTTAATAGAGTTCCTCATGTTGTGGAGACCCCTGTGACGTCTGCCACCAGATGTAAAGGCTGCCACCAATTATAACATAGAGTGTTGTTATAATATTTCAGTTTAAGTTATTTTATTGTTTGGGTAGCATGAATTTATATCCTAAACAAGGATATAATGTCAGAACTTCCCTTTTAAAATGTCTCTCTTCCTTCTGTCTCTAAGTCTTGATACTATGGTAACAATAGCTGCTTGTCAATGCTCCTCCCCCAACTCTGCCTAGCCAGCAGTGGGTTACAGTATCTGTTTAGAACTCCAGCCTAACTTGGCTCACTTTGAAAACAGTAACTCAGATGAATCTTCTTTAAAATAACAAGAAAACAAGTTTATTGTTTGCAATTCAAGTTTCACGCTGTTTCTTCTTTGTGTTACACTTAAGACACTTCAGTTCATCAAACTGTATAGTCCCCTGCTTTCTCCTCAAGCACAAGGATTCTCAAAGTTCATTTCATAAAGTCATCAATTCATATAACGTGTGTTAGCCCAGCTTCATATAGCTTCTTTAACCATGAAAATCAAGTGTTATTAGTCTCAGGACCCTTCTTCCAGCTTCCCTAAGCTAAGAGCCCGGTTCCCTCCTTTGTTAACACCCTCTCTGGTCCGTTAACCCCCAGGCAGAGAACCTAAATTGTTCCCTCAGGCCCCCTTATATATGGGCCTGGCTGGCTAGCTTTGCCCTGATTGGCTGAGCTCCTCCAGGATCCTATTTCACCCCTCCCCTTGGAGTGCTCAACTAGCCCCTCCCTCAGGCTACTTACCCTTGTTAAAATACACTTTGGCAACACTTTTAAACGTCTGGACTTACCGTGTTCGCCACACTTTGCATTTTAAACCAAAATAACTTAATTTTGGGGTTGAGGGGTCCTAGCGAGCATCACAACCCCCAACCATGGGAGTAGAGCAACTGGGAAGTGGGAGGGAAGGGAGGTGGGAGACTTGTCACGACCCCTCTGAAAGGGTAGTTCAACCTCCAAAGGGGTCCCAACCCCCAGGTTGAGAACCACTGGGCTAGGGGAAGAGAGGCTGTGCAGTTTAGTGGTTACTACATGTGCTAAGACAGTAAAATTAGATCTAAAATAAACCTTGTACTGTAGGTTTTTTTCTTTTAAAAGTTACTCCTCTAGCAATACCTTTCATTTTGTCTGAAATCACTCCCTGAACATCAGAATTTATTAAAAGTTTTATTTATCTTTTTACTTTAAAAATAATAGTAAAAATACGAAACTGCCTTGGTCGCCCTGGTTGATGATGTCCTTCGAGAGAGAGACAGGGGGAATGCTACCCTGCTGGTTCTCCTGGACCTCTCAGTAGCTTTTGATACCATTGCCCATGGTATCCTTTTGGAGAGGCTATGGAGTTTAGGAGTGGGAGGCAGTGCTTGGTGCTGGTTCCGCTCCTATCTCCAGAACCGATCACAGATACTGATTATGGGAGACAGAGACTCAACACCCTGGGAACTCACTTGTGGGCTTCCCCAGGGGTCAATCTTATCTCCCATAAAGCTGCTGGGAGAGGTCACTAAAAGATTTGGAGTGAGGTGTCATCAATATGCAGATGATACCCAGCTCTATCTCTCTGTGCCATCTGAATCAGGACAAGCAGTGGAAGTGCTTGACAGGTGCCTGGAGGCAGCAATGGGTTGGATGAGGGCCAATAAATTGAAGCTGAATCCAGACAAGACAGAGATGCTGTGTGTCACAGGTTCTTAGGTCCGTGTAGTTGGGGAATATCTTGTCCTTGAAGGGGGGTCACAATGCCCTGGAAGGGACAGGTGCGTAATTTGAGGGTACTCCTGGATTCCACACTGAGGCTCGAAGCTCAGGTGGATGCCATGGCCAGGAGTGCCTATGCCCAACTATGCTGGTGCGGCAACTGAAGCCTTTTCTGGACCGAGATGATTTGGCCACAGTTATCCATGCTCTGGTAACCTCTAGATTGGACTATTGTACAGTAATGCACTGTACATGGGGCTGCCCTTGAAGATGGTCTAGAAGTTGCAGCTAGTGCAAAATGCAGCTTCCAGAGTGCTGGCTGGAACAGCAAGCCGGACACATATCACACCGGTTCTAAAAGAATTGCATTGGCTGCCAATTTACTACCAGGCCCAATTCAAGGTGTTAACTCTGACTTATAACAGCATAAATGACTTGGGCCCCAAATGTCTAAAGGAATGCCTTCTCCCGTACTGACCTGCCTGTGCCCTAAAATCTGCAGGAGAGGCTCTCCTGGTTGTCCCACCACCTTCAGCAGCAAGGCTGGTGGGCACCTGGGAGCGGGCCTTCTCAGTAATGGTCCCTAGGGTGTGAAAAAGTCTCCCGCTTGAGGTGCATCAGGCTCCTTCTCTGTTCATGTTTAGGAAGAAACTGAAGACATACCTCTTTGCTCAGGCCTTTGGATAATGTCAACCATGTTTCCCCCACTGCAAACACCACTGTTAATTGATTTTTTTGTTTGTTTGTTTTTAACATGTTGGATTTTAGATGTTGTGATGGTTGTCATTGTTTTATTATACATTGTTGTTTGATATGGTGGATTTTAAGGTTGTTACCTGCCCAGAGACCTTCAGGTATAGGGCAGGATAGAAATATAAATAATAAATAAAATAAATAAAATAAATAAATATATGACTGATGCTCCAGGTATATATTTATTTATTTCAGAATAAATTCTATGCAATTTAAATATCTTCTGAATAGTCATACATGGTTTTGCTTTAACTAGCATTATCAGATCCAATATCAAATAAATTACACAACTTATTACATTGTAAACAAACTACTAGCACACTCCATTAGCCACTTTCAAACTGCAGACATTCCAGTATATAATTTCTAGATCTAAACTGCAGACTTCAATTTCTGACTGGCAATTCATGGCTTATGGTGTCTTATCATTTTTTTATTTATATTACAACACAGGGAAGTTTAAAACAGTTATTAACAATAAATAATGATGTAGTGCTAAAAAGACTTTGCATTCGGATTCTAGTAAGTAGATATTTTAATTTTTTTTTAAAAAACCACATATAAATTGGTACTGTTGACAAACCAAACCATACTATCTCCTACATTATCATCTCAGACTGAATTCCCCCCTTTTGCTCTTAATTCACCTGCAGCACATTAGACAAGGTAATAATTTATGATAATCATATGAAAATATACAATTAATATTCATCACCTCTAGTTTCTCATCACTTTAGATAATCAGTAATGCGGAGTGAAAATGCTGTCAGATTTCTAATTGCTTTGTAATGGGCCTGAAATAAGGAAATCATTAAAGACAAACAATCTGTCACTTGTCTGTTACTTTAACTATCTATCACTAAAAAAGAAACTCATTAAAGAAATTGCTAATGAGCTACAAAAGACTGCACTGAATGTGTCCTGTAATATATTTTAAACAAGACTTTATCTGCTTAAATAATTCTTTCAACACTGTATATATTTTTGCGGAGTTAAGTAACATGTATTGTTCATGTAGCTTAATTTTATTATGATAGTTGTACCACAGAAGTGAGCACATTTAACACATAAATGAGTTACACTATTTCTATGGTTGAGATTAGGATGCCTACAGGATTTCCTGGGTCTAGCAAACTATATTGGTTCCTTTTGCATATACACATACCAGGTAAAAGACCACTGATTTCCATATGTTTTGTGTCAATTGCATGTATATATCAAGTCTTGCTGGTGTGGTGTTGTGGTGCCCACACTAAATTTTAGTGCTGGGAGAAGAAATTTTAAAAGTGTAATGAAAGTGTATTCAATGTGCTTTGAGGAAGAGTCTAAACTGACAGCTTAAACAGGTAAGGAGGGGGTGAAGTCTCCCTAATTAGCATAATGGGAGGGGGAGGAGCACACTCCACCAATCAGGTGTCGAGTTTAGGCTAGTGAAGGAGTATAAAACCCACCTGCTAGAAGAAAAAGATTTGTCCTTGCTTTTGGGTTTTGGGGGAGGAAGACGGGTTAGACTGTTTCTGTACCTCAGGGAAAGAACCAAGCATTGGTCCCGAACTTCTGAGCTGAGGATAAGGCCAGAAGGGGGTAGAAAGGAAAAGGAACTGTGAAGTTAAGACTTAAGTGTGAAATCTTGGAACTAAGGGGTGTGGCTTTGAATTGACAGACGTGTATTCTTCTTCAGAGCTTTTATTGTGTTTCCTGTTACAAAGAACAAAAACTATTTATTCCTTTGAGAAGTCTCTGCCAGCTTTCCTTATTCTAACTCAGATGGGGTTACAGCAGCATAGATCTCTATAGAGACCAACTGAGGAAGCTGGAAGGAGTTAAAATAAAATAGCAGCTAGAAGTTTATAGAGGCTGGCAAGTAAAGAAACGTAGAAAGCATTGTTGGTGTCCGCTTGTGGGGTGCGAGGCTAAAACCAGTATATAGACCAGTGATGGTGAACCTTTTGAGCTCAGTGTGTCAAAATTTGCAAGAAAACCTAGCTTAACTCGGGTGCTGTGTCACATCTAGAAATATTCATAATTTTGTGATATTTGTAGCTCTAGTAAAAAAGTTATATTTTGATATATGTATTTTATTAAAAGCAAAAACAAATAATTCTTTACATTAGTGACTTTTGTTGCTAAATCTTCAATTGAAAGTTGGTATTTCTTACAGTTCAAGAACAAGCAAGCACTACACACCCAGGTGCCAGGGTGACCATGTGTGTCACCCAAAAGGGCTTGGCGTGTCACCTATGACATGCGTGTCATAGGTTGGCCATCACCGATATGGACACGCTACCAGAAACATATATAAAACACGCTACCAAGATTCTAAAATTATAAAAGCCCCTTTACTGTGTTTAAAGACAGGGGTGAAGAGTGTAAGCTGGCTTGTGCTGGGGGATGGGCGGCGCCACAGGTGTAGTAACAAAAAATAAATGAAGCAGACACAAGTAAAAGGCATCCAACAGACAAAATTTTAATGTTTTCCCCAGATTTGTGTCTATGTGAAAAACACATTACCTGCTTCATTTACACAATTGTAGATGCAAGGTCCTTTTCCCCAGGTGCCAATGCAAAAAACCTTAAGGACTCAGCACTTTTTGCTCTATAACAAAGCTCTACAATGTGGCATGTAAGGTCATAATGATTTCCCTAACAGCTTCTCCCAGTCCCACCAAGATTCTTAGAGCCTCACTGTCTCCTCAAAGAACCATTGTGGAACACTCAGAAAGAGGAACATCTTTGGTTCAACCTTTAAATTCCAACAAAGCCTAAAAGGATTGCCAATTGCTACTATGCCCATCCTTCATCAAACTTAAAAGTTTTACTACTACTTTTTGCAAGACCTGGGCCCTTTCTGCACTTGGCCTTATTCTGGAATGTATCTCGAGATAGCCATCTGCTGGACATAAGCTACTGCAGATGGTGGTAGTCCTCACCTGGGGCCTTCCATAGTCTGCACAGGCATGCAGGTAGCAGGTCTCTATTCTGGGATATATTCCAAAATAAGGCCAAATGCAGAAAGGCCCCTGGAGTGGTCAGTTGGGATGGGCAGAAAAGAGATGTAAGATTCATGATGATCAAGGTTCTGGGTACCATTGTTAAATGGAAGATTAATCTGCTAACAGCCCATTTCCAACAATCTTATGTTTCTCCAGACCCTTATGTTGCCACTATAGTCATATAAAAGCTCCAAGATTACACTGTTAGAGTGTTGTTACTTTCTATTGTTTTTGAATGACAATATTCTATTTCTTTTTTCAACTGTGCTCTGAGATTAATATAGATATTAAACTGAACAATGTAAATTTTGCAAGATATTCAGGAAACCAAACATAACTTATACACCTAACCACAGATTATTAATCACATGTATTAATGATGGATTTTATTTGCATTAGCAGAACCTTTTTTATGTTTGTACATTAAGGAGAACTAAAAATGAAATGAGCTAGAAATAACGCACTTTTCCAAGGGACACACTATCTTTTTCTTAGAAACACTATTAGGAAAAGTGAGTCTGACTCTGTAAGAGCTTCATACACCGAAATTGCTTACAAGGTTCCACTTAAGGATCATGACATTTTTCTGCAGTGGAAGATCTGATTTACTATGCATTAAATCAGTTTCAGCTGTGGGAAAATCACAACAAAAGAGGGTTTTTTTCCCCCTGTAGAGAAAGAACATTGTTTCTTCCAAAGCATTTATTTTTAGGTGTGCCCATTGCTTTCATTTCTAGATGTGGGCATTTCCTTATTTCTTCCATTGGGAAGTGCAGCCAATCATTTCTTAGAGAACATGAATCCAGCCTTTTCCTTCCTGCCTTTGGCTTTTAAATTTAACAGAGTTCTTCTAGAACAGTATTGTGATTTTGATCAAATATCCCTGCTGCCCATATACTTTAAACTTCGCTGGTGATATAGCTGTGTTTAACTTTGGCTGCCTGTACTCTTGCTAACCTGAGTATTCTTTATACATAGATATCTCAGTTCACTGGGTAAGGCAGCTGGTGGTAAAAGAGTTTCCTCACTTTCAGTTCTTTTATCAATTTGTGCTAGACCACTGCTAAGGAAATAACGCCTCTGTTTTGTCTGTACATTTGCACTGGAGTGCAAAACAGTAAAAGGGTGGAGAACAACACATTATGGACACCAATTGGAACACTGGCAGGTAGGCACTTAAGTTCTGGATTGCCCGTCGGTTTCAAAATGTCAGTGGGCTTTCAATGAGTGACAAATTCATTAGGGGAATAATTTTCCTTATCCACATTCAGGGTACACACAATTATGATCTCAATGAATAACACTTCTAGAACATCGATTTCCCATTGATACTGTGAAAGGCAAAGAAAAAGTAGTAACAGTAAAGTAACAACCCTCTGAGTAGAAGAGGGAAGCCGAGTGAAATGATGGCTCTACTTTGCCATTAAAGCCATATCACACTTTTTGGAATGTGGAATCTGTTGTGTCTCAGGTGGGCGAGGGCAGCGAGGCAAACACACATGCACACTTATGGCAGTCCGTTGGGGCTCAAGAGTAGTCAGTGTCAGGTCAGTCCAAAGTCGGGGTTCCAGAAGTTCGGCAAAAGTCACAGCAAGAGTCAGGTCAGTCCAAGTCGGGGTTCCACAAGTAAGGCAGAGTAACAGCATGGTCAAAGAGTCAGGATTATGGGCAAAGGCATGGATGGAAGTTGCACAAGTTTTCGTCTGCAATGCTGGCCCAGCGTGTGCTGCTCAGTTTAGTACAGGAGACAGCACTACATCCTTGCTGGTGAAGCTGCACCAGCTGCTGCGATCTGCACCACACCTGTTTCTGCTGTCAAAGGAGCAGAGGGAGGGGGGCTCTTTGGGCTGACTGTCTGAGCTCTCGTCCCCAGAGCTGTCTGTGTGCTCCCTCAAAACTGGCCCCTGACCCTCAACATCCATGCTGCTGTGCCCCTGTTGCTGCCCAGACCATTTTGCCCTTGAAACCACACTCTCCTCTCCTGAGGAGACTGGACTAGCAGGATGGGACATAACACCACTCCCCCCCAAGATGCCCCCCTCCAGAGCAAACAGGGCAGGCTTTCATGGGTACTGGTGGTGGAACTATTCCACAAGAGCCAGGGCATGAAACTCAGATGCGGGCTCCCAGGATTGCTCCATGGGGCCATAGCCCAGCCAGTTAATTAGATACTCCAGCCGGCCTGACATACCCAGGATTCAAGGACCTGGGCCACCTTTCACTCCTTGTGGTCATCCACCAGCGGCGATGGTGGTAATTGGGCATCTGGATGGGCATCATTGGTGGGGATGAGGAGGGAGCAATGAAAGACTGGATAGACCTTGAGGCCCGGCAGTAACTGGAGATGGAATGCCACAGGGTTCACCTGGGTGGAGATGGTGTAAGGACCCACAAAGTGGGATGCCAGCTTCCAGCACACCTGGCTCTGCAGCAGGTGACATGTAGAGAGCCAAACATGATCCCCCATGGTCAGCAGAGGTCCTGGTTGCCATTTGGCATTGGTGGAATGTTTATAGCTTTCCTTGGCCCACTGCAGCTGCTCCAATAGCAGGGCCTGGGCCTCCTGCAGCTTCTGGAGCCAGTGGTCTGCTGCAGGCATGGTGGACTGAGGAGTCAGAGCCAGGAATGCCCATGGGTGGAAGCCATAACTGGCACAGAAAGGGGTTTGCTGTGTAGACGCATGGAGTGCATTGTTATAGGCAAACTCCACTAGAGGCAGCAGCTCCACCCAATTGTCTTGCTTGTAATTGGTGTAGCAATGCAGGTACTGCTCCAGGGTGGCATTGGTACGCTCCATCTGGCCATTGGTCTGAAGGTGGTGTGCTGAGGATAAGTGTGGATGGACCTGCAACTGTTTTAGCAGATGATTCCAAAACTGGGCGGTGAGTTGGAAGCCTCGGTCAGAGACTATCCCCTCAGGCAGCCCATGCAAGCGAATCACCTGCTGGAGGAAGAGATGGGCAGTGGTCTTGGCAGTGGGCAGTCCAGAACAGGGGATAGTGGGCCATCTTTGTAAATAAATCTACAAAGACCAGGATGATGCTATGGCCATTGAAAACGGGCAGGTCCGTAATGAAATCCATAGAGATGACTCTCTATGGCCCAGAGGGAGTTGGTAGTGGCTGGAGCAGGCCTGATGGCTTCCCTGGAGGGTCCTTTGCTTGTTGGCAATTAGGGCAGTTTGCGACGTACTGCTCCACTTCCACACACACTCGTGGCCACCAGAAGTTGCAGAGCACCATGTGGAGTGTCTTGAATAGGCCAAAGTGCCCCGCAGTAGGGTTGTCATGGCTCTGTTGTAGTACCACCTCACAGCACTTCCTGGCTGGGACATACAGGCAACCACAGTGGTGAAGGACCATATATGGGGTCAGTGGCTGCTCCTGGGCATGCAGCGTGACTGATTGTGCCGTTGAACGTCCCAGATTTGTGTGCTCAACGGCCCAGGGTCTGGTGCGGTGGCCCATTGCTCAGGATGCAGGATGGTGAACAAGGCATCTCGGTCTTGGAGGAGATAGGAGGAGGTGGCTTCGGGTGGAGGCAGGTTGGAGCAGGACGGCTCTGATGGCAACGTGGGATGCATCCACCTGGACCATGAAGGTTTTGCCAGGATCAGGGTGCTGCAGAAAAGGCCCCAAGGTGAAGAGCTGCTTCAGATGCTGGAAGGCTTGCTGTGCCTCTGGGGTCCAGCAGAAGGGAGCCTTGCCCCGGAGGAGATGGCTGACTGGAGTGGCCTAAAAGGTGAAGTTTGGGCTGAACCACCAGTAGAAGTTGGCAAATCCCAGGAAGCATTGCACCTCCTTCCGGCTACCATAAGGTTACTGCCTCCACCTTTGCGGGGTCCATGGTGATACCCTGGGCTGAAATCCTGTAGCCCAGGAACTCAACCGCTTGGAGGTCAAAGGTGCATTTCTCCAACTTGACATAGAGGCGATGTTCTCGTAAGCACTGGAGGACCGCTCAGACATAAGCATCATGTGACTGTTGGTTAAGACAACAGATCAAGAAATCATCTAAGTAAATAACCATGAACCAGTCCAAATAGTCCTGGAAGGCCTCGTTTACGAACTGCTGAACACTACTGGCATGTTACCTAAACTGAAAAATATCACAGTGTATTCATAATGCCCATAGAAAGTAGAAAAAGCAGTTTTCCACTCATCCTCTGTGCATATCCAGACCAAATTGTATGCCCCATATAAATCCAATTTGGTGAACACCCGCGTGGTGAACAAATTCTCCAAGAGTTCAGGGATCAAGGGCAAAGGGTACTGGTTGCGGATGGTGATCTAGTTGAGAGTGCGGTAGTCACTGACAAGTAGAGCTTGTGCACGAAGAGCACAGAGGCTCAGGCTGGGGAGGTGGAGTGGCATATGAAATCCAGACAAAGGTTGGTTTCCAGAAAGTTCCGGAGGGCAGCGAGCTCTGGCTCCGACAGTGAATAGATATGCCCCACTGGTATAGGGGCCCCGGGATCCAGGTTGATGGCACAGTCATATTCGTGGTGTGGAAGGAAGCTGGCTGTCAATGTGTAGGCACAGTTTTATGAGTTCCTCCAGAGTGGGAGGGGCATCATGTCTGGCCAGCTCATCCAGCACCTCTTTGGAGAGACCCTGGCAGTACTGGCTCATACCAGTTCATGAGCCAAGAGGTGGAAAGACGTCATATATGCCCTCACGACTCCCTTGCCTTGCCATAGCGCTCGGATACAACCATCTGCTGGCTCTGCCTGAACGGTGTCTCCCTAAATCTGCTTCATGGCCTTGACAAATGCAGACAAGTCCTGCAGGATAGGGCTGTCCTGCACAAGATAGGACGTAGCCCATCTAGCTGCCAGCCCAGAGTGTCACCAATTGGCTCTGAGGCAAAAACCAAATCCAGAGTATGACCTGCTGTATGAGTTGGACCAGCTACATGTTGAGACAGCCCCATGGTTGTCATGGAGGCCATGAAGAGCTGAACTGGCCCACTGAGTGTAGCCTCAGCATGGATGTTGAAATCCCCCAGCACCACCGTGGTGGGGGCTTCCAACACTACCTCTGAGACTACCTCAGCCAGCTCAGATAGGGAGGCTGCTGGGCAGTGGGGTGAGCGGTACACAACAGCATCCCTATTCTGTCTCTATGGCCCAACAACAAAACAGCCCCTCAACTCCCTTTACAGAGCCAATTGGCTGTCTGGTGAGGGAAATGGAAGTCTGGTGGACTACAGCAACACCTCCTCCCCTTCCCTCTGGTCTGGAACAGTGCTGCACTGAGTATCTTGGGGGACAAAGCTGGGCGAGACTAGACCCACCCAGTTCATCCACCCAAGTCTCGGTAATGCATGCCAGATCAGCTCCTTTATCCAAAATCAAGTCATAAATGACAGATGTTTTATTCTGGACCTATCTGGTATTCAGGAGCAGCACCACCAGAGGAGGGGGCTGGTTGACAGGCCTCCCTAAATTTTGTTGGGTAGGAGGCAGAACAGAAGGAGTGACAGCTTCAATATATCTCATGCCCCTTGTCCAAAACTGTCTCTTCTGCTTCCCAATGCCATGCCTCCCCCTGCCTGATACCACTGTGATGGTGGCCCCCTGACATACTTCTCCCCCTCCTGTCTGGCCTTGACACATGATTCCCTACCCAAAGCAGAAAGCAAACAATATATACACTCCAGATAAAATAATATTAAATAGTTAGCAGTTAAAACATCAATTCTAAAAACAAAACCCTAACCCACAATTTAAAATTCCACTACATGGGAGGGGCAAGGGCAAATGCCCAGGTACAGGAGTTTGGCAGTTCTCCTCTTCCCACCCCTCAGCCTGGTTTTATAGCTGGATGCTGGGTGTGGCCCAAAAACCCAGGAGGCAGCTGCAAGTCTTTCCTCCCTCAGCCTAATGTTATAGCTGGGATGGTGGAGGGCGTGATCCAAACAAACCCAGGAGGCAGCAGCAGTTCTTGCCTCCCTCAGCTTGATGTTATAGCTGGGATGGTGGAGGGCGTGGTCCAGACAAACCCAGGGATGCTATCTCTCCCTCTCTCCCATCTGCTGACCCCTTGTTGGATGACATATTTAATATCTAAACTTCACCCTAACTGACAGAAAGTTCCTACCCACAATCACTTTAACTGCATTGTTTGTATACTGCCTTTCCATAATATGTTCAAGGCAGATTACACGCAGTTATTAACTAATCAATATATAAAATTTAATTATAAAATCAAATATCAATTTGCAATAGCATGTGGCTACACAGCTATGCAATTAAAAAGGAAATTAAAAAAGCCACAAGAGAGAATGCGAAAGCTTATAAACTGAAGTAGTAAGTTTAATGATTAGTCAAATAACCATATCATAAAAAGTTGAAAAACAGAGGTACAGTAATAAAAATCCAAATATTCATCCTAATATAACAGTAATATAGCATCTAGTTAAAAATCAAATCAGATCATCCTCCTGTAGGCCACTTAATTGATCCTGTAACAAAGCATAAAAATATGCCAGGGACATATGATTACTGGCCACAGTAAAGAAGGATTTTAATGGACATCTTGAAATCCTTGACTGGCTGGAGGAATGGCCAGAAGAACCTTGTCACTGATCTTGTCTCTTATCTAGAGCAGCACTATGTGGTGATGTGTCAATTATTCTTTTGAGGTTCTTCTGCAATATGTCTAGGGGTTCTTGCAAATGATGATGAGGAATCAGCATTGGAAGGAGAATTAGGGGACCCTACAGTTTGAGAAAATGAACAGGTGATTTTTTTTCTCTGACAGAATAGGGCAAGTTAAAGGGTCAGACTTTAACCAACCGGGGAATAAAAGACTGTTGGACTACAGGTTTGGCTGAATAGGAAGGACAGAGAAGTTCTAAACAAACTGGCTGGGTGCAGAAAACTGTTGTTAACTTCAAAGTTACAAAACCTACAACAAGTTTTGCACCTTAATTTCAGTAACAGTTCAAGACTGTTAGAAATAAAATATTGGTCTTATTCGTGCTTGTAAAATCTCTGTGTTGTGTGAGTTGTCATAATTTCTGTCTCTGCCACATTCTTCCTGCTTGCCAACACAAAGGACGTGAATATTTAAATACAGGTATCTGCTGGCAGCATTTTACTATTTTCTTACAAAGTAAAAGAGGGGAATAATAAGTAGAATACAATCAGGATCCACAGAGTATCATTGTTAGGAATCAAGACAATCAGTAATTAGAATGAAAAAAGAGGCAGAATATAAGTTGACAATGGAAGCAAATAGGGGAGAATAAATAGTTTTGAAATGATACTGCTTGAATATCACAACTTCAAGAAAACAGAAATAATGAGAGAAATTTCTGAAACAGTGAAAAGAAAGATGTGTGGTTTGGCTGCCTTTCTGCCCATCTTTTCTCTTTGTTTGTGATTAGCGTTACCAGGAATACCAGTGGGCGGGGCTCCAACTCTTTCAATAGTTGCACAGAAGAGGGAATTCCAGCAAGTGTAACCTATTGTTTCACACATACAAATGCAACAATCTGCACATAAGCCAATGGATGTAACAGTGTTTAACTAGCATGACCTTTGCTACACCACGAGAATGTGGCACTTTTTAAATTAAAAATGCAAAATCTGTGGCCAATTGGTGTAACAGCTAGGACTTATGTGCCCAGAGTTCAAATTCCCACTCAACCATAGAAGCTTGCCCGGTGATCCTGGCCCAGTCAACTGCCTCATAACTTACCTTGCTCTCAAGGTTTCTGACCCTTTGAGCTCTTCAAAAGAATGCCAGAATATACAGTGTAATCTAGAATACACTGCAAATCTGTTATAAATCTGTTCATTCACAGAGCCTGCTAGAAGAAGCTACTGCTATGTTATACTAGACATTTGTGGTGTTGGGATGAAAAACAAGTAACAATCCAGAACCATAATCCAGAACTCTCAACCTCAGCTAATTCCCAATATGCAAAAAGATGAGAACGGAAATATTTTAAAAGCAATAGAGTGAGATGTATGCAACAACACCTTCACAATCACTCAAAATTCTTTGCCAACTACCAGCACTGCTAATCATGGCCTTGTTACCCCTGTCCTCTGCAAGACTAGGGTTAAGTGTCACATTGCTTAAGTGTATTATGGGAGGTCTGAGTGGTGTGCTACTCATGGAAGTTATGTCCTTATTTCTTTCATTTTTTAACATGAATTTGAAAAATATTCAGAGCTTGCATTGTGAAGGGTATACAGAATTACAATGCAGACAAAACTGGATGAATTCCAGCTGGTTGCTATTATTATGTAATATTGTATGTATGGAGGGAGGCTCTTTATATTTTCCAAATTTCAATTTACACTTGGGCCCCAGCTATACCTATGTTTTAATTTAACCTCAATACACTTGTGAGATAATGTAACAGTAAAGTGGCCAGCAGTTTGGGTCTGAACAAAACAGATGAATGGGAATAACATCTTTTTTCTCTTAACTCACACCAAGCAGTGTCTAAGAGGTGACCTGACTGAAATATATAAAATCATGCACATTTGGAAAAGATGGGGACACTCCCTGAAGTTAATGGACAGGAGAGTTAACAGATAAGGGGAAGTATTTTTTCACCCAAAAGGTCATCAGTCTATGCAATTTTCTACTAGAAGAGATGACTAGGGATGTGCACAAATATTTGAAACATTTGAATTGAATGTCTATACATTCAAATTTAAACATTCAAATCAATTTTGAATTTTCAAGTCTATTCATTTGAATTATTTGAACATTCGTATGTGTACGGATATGTACACGATGCGTACTTGCCCATACACATTTGTATGGATCCATACGGGACAAAAATGGGATTCGTACAGGATGCATACGGGATGTGTATGGGATGCGTAGGGATGTGTATGGATTGTTGACATTCATATGTGCAAATTCAAATAAAAAATTCAAACAAATAGATTTGAATTGACTCAATTTGAATTGAATGTGGATAAATGTGAATTTTAAAGATTCAAATCAAATTTAATATTTGGATATTTGACTCGAATCCCGAAAATTGCATTCGTGCACGCCCCTAGTGGTGAGGGCAACCAGACTGGATAGCTTTAAGAAGGGATTAGATAAATTCATGGAGGTCAGGTACACCAGGTACCACATCCAAACTGGAGAGACAGGCATGAAGCCTCTAAAGGCCATTTGCGCAGGTGAAGGTTTTCCCTATTCCTCGCAGGTATTGGTGCCTCCAAAGGCCATTTGCTGAGTTTCAAGAGCAGGTGAAGGTTTTGTCCTCATCGTCCGCTTGAGATGCCCAGAAGCAATTGGTGGGCCACTCCTGTGTGAGGTACGACATTGGACTATACGGGCTGTAGCCCAGTCCAGCAGGGCTCCTCTTGTGTTCTTATGAAAACAAGATTCCCTTTTCCTCTGTGCAGCCTCCTAGTTTATAGGAGAGAAGGACAAAAAATACTGGACTTTCCAGCGAGTAACGGGCATTTTGTAGTTGCCGAAGGGTAACTAAGTTCGTGTGACGGTGAAGGGACAAGACTTTCGCCCCTTCGCCCGAGCAGAGACTTCTAGGGACAAGGAACAGAGGAGAATCTCGGCGTTTTTCACTTACGGAGCTTCTCGGTTCCTCCTCTTGCTCGGACTTGGTCGCCATGGTAATAGCGTCTCCCTCCCACCTGTCTGCTTTTTCTCTGCGTGAGCTGGTCTTATGGGGCCGAGTGGGAAACCCGGAACTCGCCGCGGAACGTTTCTTCTCAAAAAGAGACAGACCGGCCTGAAGTCAGCCGCCGGCTGGTGGTTTTCTTCGCGAGAAGCATTCCGCGTCGAGTTCCGGGTTTTCTACTCGGACTCCTAAGACTGGTGCACACGAGTCGCCAACTTGTGTGTTTTCCGGTCGGGTCGGGACGTCGCAGTCGGACGGGAGGATTGTATTCGATGTCTGCTGCTGCCTGGTCGTAGGCAGACCCCGCTGCCCTACCGCTCGCTCCCACTACGGCGAGGAGAGCTCGGCGGCGACCATCTGAGCAAGGGCCTGGCGCCGCCGCCGTTGCGGGTGAGGCTTTCTTGGGACAAGAGGGCCGGTCGTCGTGTATCGCGTGTTGTCCAGTTAGTTGGTAAAGGAACAGCCGTTTGCTCGCCTTGCTGTTCCCTGCCGTGGGCTGCCGGAGGGAGGCGATTGCGACGCTTTGGGTTGCGGAGAAGGCCCCGCGCTCCCTCCGGCGCCTTTGGATTGCATGAAATGTGAAGTGATGGAGATGGGCTAAGGCATGTAAGCTGAGTTGCAGTGCTGTGAAGACGGTCATGCCGAAACAGGCCCAGTTCTCCTTGCCTCCATGGTGAGGTGGTTTCTTTCCATACTTTAGAATCTAGTTAGATCGACCTTTGCTTTTTAGCATCGCCGTACCTGCCTCTCCATAGATGATCTGGGGTTGCAAAGGCATGGGTCTTTGTGCCTTGTCACAGCGCTTGTGTTACTTATACCCTAGTTTGCTTGCTCTCACTCGCCTATCTGCCCTCGCATAACCTCTCTTCGCTCACTTCCCTAGGCGGTTGCCTTCTGTCTTGCTCAGCTTCTTACCTCTACTACTCTCAGCCCACTATCTCTCCTTAGAAGGTAAGAGGAAGCCTGCTGGATCAGATCACAGTCCATCTTCTCCATCATCCTGTCTCACACAGTGGTCCACCAATTACTTATGGGCATTCTTAAGCAGAAGGCAAAGGCAAAACCTTTGCTTGGCTCTCAAATCCCCGCAAATGGCATTTAGGAGTGCGAATGGCATTTGGAGGCAGTGCCTTTAAGCATGTGTTCTAGCAGCTATTGGTACACCTGATCTCCATGAATTTATCTATTCTAAACCTTTCTTAAAGCTATTCAGGCTGGTAGTAAACTCCATAGACAAAGGACCCTCTGGGTGGAAAAAAACAATTCCCCTTGTTGGTCCTAACTCTCTTGTCCATCAGCTTCATAAAGTGCCCCTTGGTTCTGTTGCTATGTGACAGAGAGATTTTTTTTACTATCTGCCTTTTCCAAACCATGCATGATTTTCTATTCTTAAATCAGGACATCTCTTAAATGCCCTCTTGAAAGACAGGACCACTGACCTTCATTCCCACTTCTTGCTCTGCTCCTTCTACAGTTCTATTCAGTTCGTTTTCCTTCCTCCTATCTTCACCGTCTTTTTTTTTCTGGACCACTGTGGTAGATGCTGCTGCTGCTGCTCTTCCTCTGTCCTTTAAATAAAAAAAGCCTTGAGGTTTCTCTCTTTTGACTTATGAAGAGGAACAACTGCCTTCAGGTGGGTGACTGGGAGCAGCTTTCTTGGGAGTCTCTGAAACTTATTCTGTAACCAGTGTCTGAATAGTGACCATGGTGACTGACCAAGGGTGGTAGTGTCTAAAAGGTTTGTGCAAAAGATTGGGGCTACGAGATGGTGGGGGAGGGCCATAACTATAATTTGAAGTCTCCTTTTGTTTGTTTCAAATTGTGCTCTGATCTGCAGAGGATGAAGGTATAATTTGGGAAGATGAAAATGAGGCTTGCAGTTGGATTCTTACTCCTTTGTTCTGATTCCAGGGCTGCTGCTGCTGCAACAGCAAATTGTTGTATCTGAACAGTTACTCATAGTGAGTAGCTTAACTCATTGTACTTTCCTTGGCCTTTTTGTATCCGCAGTATTGCACCCGGTAAGCACAATATTTTAAAAAAATTAAAATTATCTGAGGAAATCTGTCTTGCAAGTAAATATTGAGAATGAGACCACCTACTGGGTTCTTTCCACCAAAGACTATCTTTTTTCATGTCTGTGACTTTGAACAGAATGATGACCTAGATCAGTGATGGTGAACCTTTTGAGCTTGGTGTGTCAAAATTCACAAGAAAACCTAGCTTAACTCGGGTGCTGTGTCACATCTAGAAATATCCGTAGTTTTGTGATATTTGTGGCTCTAGGAAAAAAGTTATATTTTTGATATATGTATTTTATTAAAAGCAAAAACAAATAATTCTGTACATTAATGACTTTTGTTGCTAAATCTTCAATTGAAAGTTGGTAGTTTGTACACTTCAAGAACAAGCAAGCACTACACGCCCAGGTGCCAGGTTGGCCATGTGTGTCACCCAAAAGGGCTTGGCGTGTCACCTGTGACACGCGTGTCATAGGTTGGCCATCACCGACCTAGATTGTCACATGATGAACAATGTGACCTGCCTAAAGATTTTTTAGGTTTTATATCAGAGGTCCTTCATGTACTGAGCCTTATTCTGGCTTGTATCTTGGAATAGGGGCCTGCCATCCACATGCTAGTGCAGACTACAGCAGAGCTTGGACTGGGGCCACCAAAGTCTCCACCAGAAGGCATATGGCAGGTCCCTATTCTGAGAAATAATCTGGAATAAGGCCCAAGGCTTTCAGTGCATGGCAGTTCTGAATCCACTGTAACAACCAGAGAGTTCACTTGCATATTTAAGCTACTTTTATCTTGAGCAGCTCACTAACCTTAATATTTCCATCATTACACATCATAGAAACAGTACTCTCTTTAGACTCACACCTATTCTTTTGTTTTTCTTTACAAGTCTGAGGTAGAATATTGTAATACAGTTCATTTGATAACTCAGAGGATGATTCCACTTTTGAACTAGATCTTTTAACAGTGCTGGCTAAACACAGTAAAAAATATCAGCAGTTTTGCCAGCATTGTACCTGGATTGCCAGACAGTCCTAATGGCATACTGGGACAGTTATAGTATAGCAGGTGCTTAATTTGAATTAAAATAGTACAGAACATCTAGAACTATTTTTTATTTTGAATTACTTTGCTTACTTGTAGGGTACGGCAACTTCTGGAAAGTTTGCCAAGTGTACAAAAACAACAACTTAAGGCCTTTTCACATGCACCTTTGTTAAACCGGATTAAGTAAATCTGGCTCATCAGGAACTGTTCCTGGCAAATCCATTTCTTGTTCCAGATCAAGAAGTCCCCAAACGGACATGTTGTATCTGACTGAGATGGGTGCTTAACCGTATGTCTGTGTGGACATCGCAGAATGGATCATTAGCTGAGGAACTGGCCTGTTCCGAAAGTGCTGCCTGTAGTGCTGCATGATTGGCCAGCACAGCTGTCATTCAGGGTGCATGTCTGGTTCAAGTGGGTGGGATGGTGAGCCAGATTCAAAGCCTTGTTGACCTACTTATGGAATGGCTACATAAACTGACAAGGCAGAGCATGCTCAGAGCTCTCTAGGCCACTCCTTAGGACAAGTGGGGCTTCATAGGCTGTACGTTGGGGGTGGTGCCGGCTGTGCCCTCCCGTGCCTATGAATTTCTGGGGTCACCCCTGGACCACATTCATATGGTTTGCATGCAGATGCACACGCGTTAAACCAGTTTTTGGCAGGTTGGGACAGATTGCAGGGCCCTTTAATCTAGCTAAGCCAGATTAGAGGTCTGTAAGACCCCATTTATTTTGGATCCCGTCAATGCCTGTGCAGACAGCGCAGCCTTAATGCATCCTTGATGAGGTCCGCCATGTGGAAGGTATATAGCAATTCTATATCTAATCTGTATCTATTAGGTTCTTTATGGGCTCTACGTAGCCCATGTTGAAAAGTGTGTGTGTGCAAGCGCGTGCGTTAGAGAGAGAGAGAAAAGAGTTCTTTCGGTTTTTGCTATATAATTCAATGGTGTTATCACATATTTCTATTTCAAAGCTTTCCGCTACTTCTAGTTCAACTATGAATAAATTAAAAAGCACAAAACCTTGGAGGACACCACTTTTTATTTCTCTCTGTTTGGAGAATTGTCCATATATTTCTTGTTTCCTGGCATTTAGCCTGTTATCCACTCAAATCAGAACCTGCCCTCTTATTCCATGACTGATGAGTCTATTCAAGAGCCTTTGGATAAAGATGAGGGAGTTTGTGAAAAGTCTTTTGAAAGTCCAGGTACACAGTGTTAGTTGGATCACCTTTATCCACATGTTTATTGATACTCCCAGAGAGTTCTAACAAGTTAGTAAGGCATGATTTAGCCTTGCATAAGCCATGCTGATTTTCTTTCAGCAATGCTTGCCCTTCTGCGTGCACATTAATTTTATTTTTAAGGAGGCAATAGGTTCAAAGATGTAGGCAACTGTAGCATAAAAAGCTCAGATTTTCCTTGCCTTTCTTGAATCCTTTTAGTTTACTGATTTGCTCTACATCTGTATGTAGAAACTTGGGCATATCTTTGAGTGATCAGGAGTGTAATGTCAGACTCAGCAATATACAGGAGATACTGTATATTCTTTGTGTCAGGGGAACAGGGTGAAGCCACATCATTTTGAATCAGTGTCTTAAGTACTATATTAAAAGTGGCCAAAGATTTTTAAAATGCAACTGAATCCTGAACTGAATCCTGAGTATGTGGTTCCTATATTCAGGAATTGGAAAGATAACCCTGTTCTAAGTGACTTCTATTTCCTCTCTCTTGTGGACTATCTATAATCCATAGAAGCCAATGACCACCACTAGTTGCCTGAGGTCCAGAATGGACAACATCAAAGACTGAGGTAGCTGGACTGTACCTGGGCACTTTTTGTTAGGAGATACCTCATGAATACCTGACTAATTGTATTTTGACAAAAATTTCTTAGCTAACTGATTTGTTCTAGAAAATGTTGAAGGTCAGAGCTCATTGCCAAGTATGAGTAGGCAAATATTTTATGTCACCACACATTCCAGAAGCACAGGAAAGACGTGCTAACAACTTTGAAGGACTACTTCAGGACATTCAGAATGCCCACATATGCCCTTCTGTTTCAGATGCTTGCCTTTTGTGCAAAGTGGAGAGAAGGGATTTGGAGGAAATAAAATAAAAATATAATGCTGGTAGGGTGTGCAGAAGTATGCTATTGGCACTCAGAAGTGGCCAGCCAGTGGATGGCAATCATTGTGGTGAGGGAATGAGAATTTTCACAGCTGGAACTTGATGGTTTCTTCTAGCTGTTGCTATCTTTGGGCTTCTTGGACACTTATTAATGCAGTCCAACATGGCAGTGGTTTCCTATGAGGACAAGTATTCATGCCCTTCCTTCTAGCAACTAATGTTGGACAATCCAGAGTCCATACCTCTGGATAGACATGGTAGTAAGATACAAAGGTTTCTTTGTATTAAAGTATGTGATTTGGCTGGCTTGCAGTCTCACCTTAGAGGCTTCCTACATCTGGGAATTCTAATCACTATCATGAATAGTCCCAATTAGGCTCTTGTCCAAGGGTGGCAAATATATCTCAACTGTTCTTGAGTGCATAGATCTCACACTACTGGTTTCCACAGGACATGTGCCAGGTGTTTGGACACCTCTTTAGACTAGGCCCAAATCTCCTCCTTGAACAAGGTGAGTTTAAAATTTATATGAAACATGCAGAAAGTTCTTCTGGGCAAAAATCTGTTTTTCGTAAGAACATCAGAGGAACCCTGCTGTATCAGGCCAAAGCCCATTTGGTCCAGCATCCTGGCCCACCCAGTGACCCACCAGTTGCTCATGGGCATATCAAGCAGAAGTCAAGGTCAAACCTTCACCTGCTCTCAAATCCCAGCAAATGGCCTTAGAAGCATCCTGTCTGTCCCCTAGCCTGGAAGATGTACTTAAGCATCCATTTGAGCACCCGTTAATACATCTCTCATCCATAAATTTGTCTAACACTTAAAGTCATCTAGTCTGGTTGCTGTTACCACCCCTTCTGGCAGCAAATTCCATAGACTGATGACCCTCTGGGGGAAGCCTTTGTCTAATCTGACTTTCCTACCCATCAGTTTCATAGAGTGCCCCCTGGTACTAGTGTTGTGCAATAAGGAAAAAAAAATATCTAGGTACCTTTTCTGTACCATGCATGATTTTATATACTTCAGTCAGGTCCACTCTTAAATGTTGCCTTTCAAGGCTGAAAAGGCCTGGATGTTGGAGTCTAAGTTCACAAGGGAAATTCTCCAAGATACCAGGAAGACTCATTGAGAGAAAGTCCTCTTTAAGAGAAAGAATAGCACAGAAAGCCTACTGTATATCTGCTTGCAAGTTTCACCTGTGGTGAAGTTCTGGATACCTTTCATATCCAGACAAAAAATTTTGTGCTCTGGCTGACTGTACCTGGCACTTAGGTGATGTGCCTTCTTGGGTCAGCAGTTAGAATGTGATCATACTGAGCGGACTTTGGTGTTTCTTTCTCAAGGAGTGCCCCATCTGCAGACACACTAAAAATAAACATCACACAGTATAAAAATAAGCCTCTGGCCTCCCCTTATTGCCTTCCATGCCTCGTGTCATCACCAATCTTTCCTCACATCCCATTGGCTGCCACCAGGCTGATTTTCCATGGACCTGATTAGCTGGCAGTGGCAGCAGGCTGGAATTGGTTCAGGAGCCTTGTAGCTATCCCACCCTATCTGATCTTAACTCATTCTCACTTCAAGAGACCTTGGAGCAGGGTAAAGTTTTTAAAAACATATTTTCTGTATGACCCAAGGATCTCATTCTTGCCCCAGGTACATCTAAAACTATGGGACCTTTAGTTGCAGCGATTCATGATACTAAACCCTCCCGTGGATGTGTTTCCATTTGAGTCCAATTGTTTATACTATGCAGTGTGGATAAGATATTTTTGAAGAACCAACTGCAGTACTTCATCATTCAGCAAGTACTTCAAGTGCTTTCCATAACCATTGATAGATCAAGTGGAGGAAACAGATTCTCTAATTGCTATCTTTATATAGCCAAAGCAGTAACATCTTTGCCTCCTTACTGCAAGAATCGGGCATTTGTTTCCCAAGTACTCCATTTTCTTGGATCACTGTTTCCTTGGCCCTGCATTTTCCCTGGTGTATGGTTAACGATAAGCTGTCATTATCATGTCAGCCCATTATAAAGGTTTTCTCTTTCTCTGGTGTTCATTAATGTAATGAACTGTTAACTATTGCCTGACACTGATGATATTATATGCTTGTGCTCAGGAAAAGCAGGGGGACTGGCATTTTCCTGAGAATGGTAGATTGAAAGACAGTTTGTTTTCACTGTTTTCCCTCTTATTTTTGCAATCCGACAGGTTGTTGTACAGGAAGTTATTAAAAAGGTTAGTCCCTTCCATACTTGCTAAAGAACAAGTCTTGTTTAATATATTGGGAATATTATGTTGTAATCTACAGGGTGTGGCATGCTGGTAGAACAAAACTAATTGGGAAGCATGCCATCATGAGTTTCTATCAAAAAGTGCTAATTTGGGTGGCTTCAGCCCTTTTAACATTCACTTGAAGTTGTGAGCCAGTTTGGTCTAGTCGTAAGGGAGTCGGACTCCATATCTGGGAATACCGGATTCGATTCTGCTCTCCCTCACAAAGCCAGCAGGGTGACCTTGGGCTAATCACAGCTCTTTTCTGAGCTCTCACAGCACCACCTACCTCACAGGGTGTTCTGTTGTGGGGAGAAGAATAGAAGCTTTGTCAGCCACTTTGAGTCCCCTTTCAGAAAAGCAGGGTAGAAAAGCCATCTCCTCCTCCTCCTCCTTCTCATTTTCAAAGCCTATTCAGTTCCAGAAGGACTGCTGAAATTACCGTTTAAAACACACAAGCCCAAAGTTGTCTTTGTCACGAAAGTGCAACTTGTGGAATAATGGGTAACATGTTGCAAAATAATATAAATATTATTAAGAGGCAATTTTGTGGTAACAGAATACTTTCTCCACTTACAAAGGAACTCATATGTGAAATAGAAACTGACGCTTACATTGTATGATTTTTCCAGTCTTTGTGGTACCTGTATTTCTGAAAATTGGTTTGGAAGTCTTCCGTAATGCCGTTTTAAACTATCTGCTCAGAGCTGGCTTTGCTATTTTCGGTGTATTTTAGAACTGAGAAGCCTCCTCTTTAGTTATTATTTGAGGAAAATGCTAACATTGTCTTTTGTAATATACTTGCTCTAACTTCTTGAAGTAGGGAGAGAGAGACTGCATATTGAATTAATTTGGTGCTTTAAGTAAAAGCAGGAGGGGGAATTATCTTTGTTCTGTCAGTATTGAGTTGTTGTTACCCTCCTTTTTTTCTTGCCCTTGTTTGGATAAGAAACATATTGCCAAAACTGTGATGATGGATAACAGAATTATTTAACTACAGTAAAAGCAGAAGGGTGTATAGAGAGTCCTGGAGTTCCTTGGGGAGTGAGGGAGAAAAAGGTGTGATTTAAAAAAGGGAAAAGAAATGACAAAGAAACTGAATGAATCATCTGTGTCTGTCTTCACAATGGGGAATTTAGGGCAGATCCCTGAGCTGAGCTCATTTTCTCAGGAAAGGAGACTGACAAACTAAGATGAGAGAAGAAGTGTTAGCCCTTGGTGGCAAATTAAACATCAACAAATCACCAGGTCTCGGTGGCATCCATTCAAGAGTAACTAAAAAGCTCAAAGATGGGATTGTGGAACCCTTAACAAAAATATGTGATTTGTCACTATTCTTGGCTTCTATATCCAAAGCCTGGAAGGTGGCCAGTGCAACGCCAGTTTTTTAAAAAGGCTCAAGGGGAGACCCAGGCAATTACAGGGCTGTCAGCTTATTGTCTGTTCTGTTGAAGTTAGTGGGAAAAAATTCTAAAGATGATATTAGAAGGACAGGTCTTGCTCAGGGACAGGTTTTGATGGAGTGGTTGATACTGCTGTGAAAATGCAGAGCCACTATCTGTCAGCTGTAAACATGGCCAGTAGCATGCTTAGGATAATAAAAAATAGTATGGACAATAAGACTGTCAATATTATGCTGTCCTTAAACAAATTGATGTTGGGAGTGCATTTGTGCCTGGATTACTCTGTACAGTTTTTAAAAACCATATTTCCAAAAGGAACTGGAAAAGGATCTAAAGTAGGTGGTGACAGCAGTCAGCCTGGATTGCTTTAAGAAAGCATTGATAAATTCCTGGAGGTCAGGTGTATCAGTGGCTACTGGAATGGATGCCTAGGTACCATATCCAAACTGGGGAGACAAGCATGATGCCTCGAAAGGCCATTTCCAGGAATTCAAGTACAGGTGAAGGTTTCACCTTGGTCTTTTGCTTTAGATGTGTGGGATGCTGTGTGAGACGGGATCCTGGACTACAGGGGCTGTGGCCTGGTCCAGTAGGGCTCTTCTATTCTATTCTAAATGCCCCTAACATTGCAGCCTTTCTTCTCAGGGCAGCTTGTTTAGGCTCTTGGCCGTTTTAAGAACATAAGAATGTTAGATAAATGTGAGGGAATGTAGTAAAGTTGTATCTCATGATGTTGAGAAAGAGGATGAGAAAGTTTTAAATTTTTCCTCGGCTCTTTCTCACAGTATCATAGCCAAGAGTCACCCTGAGTATTTGTATCTTGAAAGAATTAGGGTCAGACAAAAGGATATATTTCTCTACACACTGCATAGTTAAATTGTGAAGTGTATTCTCATCAGTTTATTTATTTATTTATTATTTACATTTATATCCCGCCCCATACCCGAAGGTCTCTGGGCAGGTTGAGGAACTGGCTAACAGCTTTTGAGCTTCAGAAAAGATTTCCCTGAGTTTAATAGCTAGAAGCAATGTGACTGTTTCTAAAGACTAGGGACCTTAGCACACTTGGCCTTATTCTGGAACATATTCTGGAATAGGGGCTTACCATTCTCATGCTGGTGCAGACTTTAGCAGGTATAAGCTGAAGCCTGCCATAGTCTGCATTAGCACATTGAGAACAGACCCCTATCCCGAGATATATTCCAGAATAAGGCCAAGTTCAGAAAGGACCTAACACTTAGAAGACTGTGACCAACACAAGTGTTCTTGTGTCCTGCTCTCGGGTTTCCATGTGCAGTTGGTTGACCATTGTGAGAAGAGAAGTCTGGAATATTGGTCCAATCCAGCACGTTTCTTTCAGTCTTTCCGCATTTGTCGCCGGAAAATGGATCAAAGAAGATCCATTTTTCGGGGATCCGACCTCCTGAGGATCTCTCCCAGATAGTGACGGATCCAAAGGGCCCTCACGCATCCGTACGCTCATGGGGAGGCCAGATCCTGCAGGACAGATGGTCTGGGTGCTGTGCGGAAAAGTCAGCTGGATTCCCGCACTGCCAACGCCGCCCCTGGAGTTGCAGGACTGGAGCAGTCAGCTGCCAGTCACCATGCATTTCCCGCGGCGCGTGGCACGCGGGGGACGGCGGAAGGAGGCAAACCGTCCTGCTTCCGCCCTCCCCAAGATGGCGGCCACAGGGACATCCGTCCCTTTGCCTGTCCATTTGCGGAAGCATTCTGCTTCCATGTGGATCCAGGCGAAGGGACGGATTGAAGACCTCATTTTTGAGGTCTTCTTTTAGATCTGTTTTTTGGCAGCGAGAACTGATTTAGAGACTGATCTCGTGCACCGAAATGTAGAAGCGGCCGCCAGGAAGGGTCCCTAAGGAGGTCTCCAGAGCAGAAGGTAAGTACCAAGGGGTCTTCTATGTGTCTTAAATCTTGCATAGAATTGGTTTCCGCAGCCAGTGCGGAAACACCCTTTTTTTCTTTATAATTTTTTTAAAATGTATTTTTCTGCTTTTTTTTTTATTACTAGAAATAATTGTGTCATCATGCAATGGCTTTTGAAGAGTTACCCAGCAAGGACTGGTATAGTATTCTGGGTGCAAAACCATCAGACAGTTTGACAGAACTGAAGAAGAAATATCAAAAGCTAGTATTACTGGTAAGTGTTTTATAATGATCTCAGAAGGCAAAATAAGTTACTTATAGTTCATAAATGTTTCATTAAAAGGGGGGATTCAGTGTAGTGTGTGTTACTTACATGTTCAACTAGTTTATTAGGAATAACAAATTCTGGTATTTTTTCTTTCCTTTCAGACAACTTTTTATAATATATCCTGGCAATTCTAAAAAATACAAAAATTGCAAAAATCTCAGTGAGCTTTTATCGCCTTGTGAAACAAAAATAGGACAAAATAATTCTTTTTTGAATTTACTAATTCTTCATCTTAATTAAAGAAAATGCCTGACCTTCCCGTCTCAATTGTGGCAGCATCAAATAAATCAATCAGCATTTGCGACCTTACAATTTGCTACCATGGAGGCAATTATAATGTCACTAGCACTAGACTGGCATCAGTGGATAAATCGAGCATGAGGCATTGACTGAAAAAATGCATTTTTCTTGTAAAAGTATACTGTTAAGCTGCAATGATGGAATTAAAAGACAAAGATGCACTAATTTGATATGTGTTCTATTTGCCCAATTTTTAAGTTGTGTGTCTTTCTGTTCTGTTCTAGTAAGTTGTTTACTGATCAGGTGGCCTATGAAGACATGTTGAATGAGTTTTAGGACAGGATGCTATCTATACTAATCCTCCCTTATCCATTATCACTCTGATCATATTTTCACTATAAGGACTACGTCTATTATGCCTCATTTTGTTATCTTGGCCACATTGCTCAGTTATAAGATTTGTGATGTAGGAAGAGGGATCTACTACCCAACCAAATTCTGATTTGGATAACAAAAGGCAGAAAACATCTGATCTGGTCCTAATGAGCTTTAATCTTTAATTTAAAATGAGAATTAATGTTGATGAAAATAATTTGTATTAGTTAGAGTTCGTTCTGTTTGTTCATGTTACATAACTTTTTCCTGTATCTATTTTGTTATAAATTCTGTTTTCAGGAACTATATCATGTGATGAATATTATTTAGTATCTGTAGTATCTTGATGATGAATCAGTTCTTGGTTATAGAAGGTCATTCCTTCTCAAACTCATCAACACTAGAGTGATCAGTCTTATTATAGCATTCATGTCCCTGATAGGTGTCATTTTTTAAAAAGGAGCTGTTCCACTGAACTAGTTGATAGAACATTTCAAAAAATGTACTTGATTACTGAAGAAGACAAAAACTCAAAAACAAAAGACCATGTTGGACATTTGTAGATAACACCTCTGCTGACTTTGTGAGCTTATGATTTGAGGTAGTTGTTAATTCTTAAACCTAATTTTAAATTATCAGACTTATCCACACAGTTTCAACAGTAAACAAGAGACTTATTCAAATATTATTGTTCTGCCATGAGAAAGAAATATACAAGCCTGAGAAGGCTTCAGTAAAGTAGGAGACATGTATAAGTTATATTTTTAATATGTTTTAGATATATGGTATGTATTATCATTTTTATTGTTGTAATCTGCCCTGGGAACTTTGGGTGAAGGACAGGATATAATTCTTAAACAAACAAACAGATTCTTACTGTAAATATTTGCATGGAGACTAATGAGGATACATAAATGCATATGCAAGAGAATTAAAACTAAAACTGTAGGAGTTTAGGAAGGCCTGAGGATTAAACCTAATCCAATAATGTAACTGAGCTGAGTTTATACAAGATTCATAGGGATACATTTCAATTCGGAACAGTCTGCTTCAGTGACAATATAAAGTATCTGATCCATAGTTCTGATTCATTTTTTTATAACTGTGATGATCTCTGGTTGCTATAATTGATGTCTAGCATTCTTTGCAACAATTTACCCTATCTGTTGGCTGAGGAAACAGCTTCCCCTCCCCTCTTTTAGGCACTATTATTGTTTTTAGTGTGTTGATTTTATATTTCGTTTTTATGGTTGTAACCTGTCCTGGGGCCTTTGGATGTGGGGTCAGATAAAAATGCAAATAAATAAACAAATAATTGAATGGTTAAATCTAAGTTTGGTAGTTTATGGAAGAGAGTTGCTTATCCTTCATTTTCTGTTGTAGGAAGTGCATGGGACACTGCACTTGCGCATCCGGACTTCTTTTGTTCAAGTTCCATTATTCTTTCTCTTTCTCACTTAAGCAGTACAGTCAGTGTTTTATTGTTTGTGAACCTCTTCAGTGCCTTGTTTTCATTCTAACATTTTCCTTTGAGAGTGAAAGAGTTGTTCTGAAGTTCCAACATAGTTCACACAAACTAACTCAGGTGGGAATTTTTAGGAAATGCATCACTACATTAGGACTATGTTCTTTTTTTATATCTTCCATGGGTAGTTAAACCACAAAGAACCAATAATGAGTTTCACATATTTTATGTAATTTATGCAATTTTGTTATTTAATGTTGCTTGTTGATTTTTGACCATTGCCACTTGGGGATTGAACATCACCCAATATTTAAAACTCAAACATGTCTTCTGCACATTTGTGCAGGCAACTGCTTTAGCAAAATAAATTAAAGAAACAAAAGCTGCACATATATTTTTGTGAACATTTTATTTTTATTGCAATTTTAATTTTTAAAAAAATGTAAGCAGCTTTAATAACCTCCCCCAATATCAGTTTTTGCAAGAGAAAACCAAATCCTTATCTGAATAACTGAGACTCATTTCATGGGAACATTTTTACTGGGTATTGGTGGAATAAGTATAGATAAACCTAGATGAAAAGGCCCTTTCCTTCCATGTTCTTAAAAGTTGTACTCTTGTTTATTGACCCTTTTGTTCCTTGAAAAGCCCTTTTTATCTCCAAATGAGTGGCTGTTAAAATTTAAATTGCTGTAATGGCCAGTTCTGAAATAACAAAGTCAGAGTACTTGAGTTTTCGTAAAACCAGTGTCTGTCTGACAGAAGGATTGTTGTTCAAGTTGATAGCCTGTCTGTTTGAATGTAATAGACAGGCAGAGCTTGGGGTGGTAGAGTAGCATCTATGTACAACTTATCACAGCTGGTAGATCTAAAATTAAGCCTGCCAGCTTTGATATTGGCCAATATGTTGTGCTTAGATTGAATTACTTGACTGAATGTATTTTGTTAAATCCAGGACATCTTAATATTGTTTAAAAATAGAGGATAATACCTTTTCCCGCTGTGCTTTAATGCCTAGAACGATGTTTCAATTGTTGACTATCCTTTTGATTCTCCAGGTTTGTTAAAATGTATTTCTTATAGTAGAACTCAGATCAGTGAGAGAATATGACTTAAATATGGTCCTCCATTAAAATTCTGAAGGGCTAGATTCTCAGAAAATAGTGTAGTTACAAAAACTTGCAAATTTATAAGGAACTGCTGAGCAGCTGATTTTTAACTCCATCTAATTCATTTGAGTTGGAAAACTGGTGAGTTTGCTGTCGTTTTTTCCTACTTTGAGTTGCAAGAGAGGGTCAAAAGTCCTCACTTGCAAATATACAAAATGTAGACTTTTTAAAATCAAAGGTCAGTTGTATTACATTGTGCTTTTTTTTTATTATTCACCACATTTGCCTTAATTCCCTGAATACCCACAAAGGATTTTAATTAGATATTTACTGGCTGCCAATTTACTACCGAGCCCAATTCAAGGTGTTAACTTTGACTTATAAGGCCCTAAATGACTTGGGCCCAAAATATCTAAAGGAACACCTTGTCCCATATTGACCTACCCATGTCTTAAGATCTGGAGGGGAGGCCCTCCTGGTTGTTCCGCCACCTTCGGAAGTGAGGCAGGTGGGCACCTGGGAGAGGGCCTTCTCAGAAATGGCCCCCAAACTATGGAGTAGTCTCCCCCTTGAGGCTCCTTCTCTGATTAGGTTCAGGAAGGTGGTGAAGACACAACTCTTCGCTCAGGCCTTCGGCTAAATGTTGGTTATGTTTGCCCCCATTGCAAACACTACTGTTTTAACTGATATTGTGCTGTTTTTTGATGTGTTGGATTTAAATGCTGTTGATGGTCATTATTGTTTTAATATAGGTTTCTTTTGATACGCTGGATTTTAAAAGTTGTTACTCACCTTGAGACCTTCGGGTATAGGGCAGGAAATGAATGAATAAATAAATAAATAAATAAATAAAAGTGAAGCTCATTAACATTTCTTTTCCTCACTCCTTACCTGCAGAACAAGTTCAGAACAATGATATATATTTGATTCATTTTGTGATACTTAAAATGAATGAGTTAAAGCAATATTAATTTATCAAAAATATCACAATTCTATAGGAACTGTTTCCCTTCATTTGTCTTTTGGGGATTCAGAACGAGAAGAACATTTTTACTAGGTGGCAGTATTTGTGACAGGGAGGGAGAGTTAAATTTTAAATACATTTTACATAACATAAGGGGAGTCCTACTGAATCAGGCCACAGCCTATCTAGTCCAGCATCCTGTCACACACAATGGCCCACCATTGTCAAGGAGCCATGCGTACCTCTACGGACTCTTAAGCTAGGCTTGAAATACAAGGTCTTAATCCAGAGCAGTAGCCTTGATTCTATATTTAGTGACTTTAACTTTTCCCACAGTAAGCCTCTATGTATTGAATCAAATGCAGCACTGAGGTATGCATCCATACGAATAAGTACGGGATGAAAACAGGATGCATACGGGATAAAACCAGGATGTGTATGGATACATAGGAATGTTGTTGACATTCATATTAAATTCGTAGAGAATATTTTTACAAATAGATATGAATGTATTCGAATCAGTTTGAATTTTAATACATTTGTTTTTTCCTCTATCCATATAAATTTGAACATTCAAATACCTGTATTCAAATTGAATCGAATGTCCAAAATTGCTTTCGTGCACATCCGTTGCATAGTGCTTAAGCTTATATCCTTTTTGTGCCCAGCAGACCTAACTCTTTCCTCAGCATTTGAAGTTTGTACTGCTTTTGATTTGTTAACGCTAATTTTCCGGTATTCCAGGACTGATTTTTTGTTAAATGTTTATTTTCAGCCAGACATGATTTAACCTGATGGTATATCTTGAAGACATCCAGATTTACTTTTGTATCCTATTTTAAAGCAAGTTACAACTGACTTGAGTAGATTAATCATGACAGTACACAGTATAGCCTTCTTGACAAAGAGTGACCACAAAGGATTTTGTTAGTGAAGATAAGGAAGAGATGTTGATATGCAATATGATCTCTTGCGAAGTCTGAAGCTGCCGGAATTCATTCATTGGATGGGGCCAAGATAGGAAAAAGAGGGGTTAAAGAGAGACTGCCTCTTCCTCACAAGTAAAAGTATGCAAACAGACTCAGTGAAAGAAAAGGTGATGAAGAGTAGATGCAGCGTTGACATCAGTTAAGACCTGTACTCTTGTCTGCATCTAGCTGTGAGTGAGGTTGCATTCATACATAGTGAAAAAAGCCCCTCTGATGTGGGTCAGAGGTGTCTTAGAAAAAGATCACAGGTGAGATTGTCTGATCCTTCCCCCTCACATGCACATTCTAGAGATGGAATGAGATGACAAGGGCCACATGCTACTGTCTCTAAGGTGCTTTTGAATCACCTTTTTTGCTGTGTATGAAGTGAACCCAGCCAGAGTATTTGTTCACCTAGCAGGTCAACATGGAATTTATTACCTGAGGAGGTGGTGATGATGGCCACTAACCTGAAAGATTTAGACAAAGGTCAGTAGAATGGGGCTGTGTTCAGACATGAGGAATGCTTCACAGGGATGGTAGAGCAGCTGTCAAAGTGCCAGAAGGTTTTACAGTGTTCCACGGTCTTTATAAAACCTGATGCTGTGAAGTAAAGAAATGCTACTTACATCAGCATTGGTTATGGAGCTTCCTTCCCTCTATATTTTCCTCACAAGAGTTTACCCTCACCTAGGGAGTAGCAGGCCTCTCAGAGAGTGAGGGGCTGGCCATGTGGTTGGAAGAGCCTTCCCTTCTGCTTCGATGTACTGGGAGAATGTAGGGATGTTCATTTTCCCTGAGGAGCGCTTGTGCTTCCCAGTAAGTAAGCTTCACATTTTAAATTTATGTCTGGAGGCACTGTGGGTGTTTAGGTACTACTTCAATGTTGGAGAGATAAGCAGAATATCACTAAAGGCCATTTGCGTGAAGTCAGGTTAGGGTTTTGCCATTGTCTTCTGCCTGAGAATGCCCAGAAACTATTGGTGGACCACAGTGCGAGATGTGACGGTGGTCTTCTCTTACATTCTTATGTAAGTGCAGCAGCAGCAGCTTCTACTTCCTCTACCATGTTAACTGTCTCCCTGGAGTGACCTCAAAAAGCAAAACCTAAGTGGCTTTTTTCCCCAGAAATTCTAAAAAAAAGAACTTGTCAGTTATGTTCTTCCCCATTTTCTGTGTGGGAGTAGCTCACTTGCACTATATTTATTTATTTATTTAGATTTCTATCCTGTCCCATACCCGAAGGTCTCTGGGTGGGTAACAACAGATTAAAACAGGAAACAAATTAAAACAGATACAGATTAAAATAAAATACCGATTAAAACAAGATGCACATTTAAAAACACCTTAAAAATTCAACAAATTTAAACCGTGCACTCTCTAGTGCATTAATAGTGATGTCATTGTAACTGGGGAGGGAGAATAAAACTTCAGCCAAAGGCCAAAGCAAAGAGGTATGTCTTTATGGCCCTCCTAAATAAATACAAGGAAGGGGCACGGCACACTTCGAGGGGGAGGCCATTCCACAGTTTCAGGTCCACCGCTGAAAAAGCTCTCTCCCGGGTGCCCACCAGCTTTACTACTGAAGGTGGCGGAAGACCAGGAGAGCCTCATTGTTGGATCTTATGGTACGGGCAGGTCGGTATGGGAGAAGGCGTTCCTTTAGATATTTGGGGCCCAAGTCATTTAGGACCTTATAAGTCAAAGTTAACACCTTGAATTGGGCCCGGTAGTAAATTGGCAGCCGGTGCAATTCTTTTAAAACTGTCGTAATGTATATCCAGTTAGCTGTACCAGTCAGCACTCTGGCTGCTGCATTTTGCATTAACTGCAACTTCCAGACCATCTTCAGGGGCAGCCCCATGTAGAGTGCATTACAGTAGTCCAATCTAGAGGTTACCAGAGCATGGATAACTGTGGCCAGGTCGTCTCTATCCAAAAAAGGCTTCAGTTGGCCTACCAGCCGTAGATGGGAGTAGGTACTCCTGGCCATGGCCTCTCCCTGAGCTTCAAGTGTTAGTGTGGAGTCCAGGAGTACCCCCAAATTACGCACCTGTCCCTTCCTAGTAGGGCTGTGCACGAATGTTTTAAACATTCAAAATTTGATTGAATTCGATAGAATGTGGACATTCAAATTCTAATAGAATGTCTACAAATTCTAATTTAAACATTTGAATGACTTTTGAATGTTCCGAAATATTTGTTCGAATGTTTTGAAACATCAGAATGTACAGATATGTCTGTACACATATGAATGTACAGATGCGAATGTACACATACGTATCTGTATGCATCTCATACAAATCGGTATACATTTGTGTATGAAATGTGTACAGATATGTATGACACATTTGAAGGTTGTCAACATCCGTATCTTCAAATATGCATATTGTTTGCAGTTGTATCTTCCGATTCCAATCTAACATTCAAATAGATAGATTCAAATGTATTCTATTCAAATCAGATTTTGTTGCATTCAGATTCTAAACATTTGAATCGAATGGAATGTTTTGACAATTCGAATCGAATCCAAATGCAAAAAAAGTATTTGTGCACATCCCTATTCACAAGCTGCCTGTACCGTCTCTTTCCAGCAACTTCCACATCTTCTTAGTTAGGCCAAAACTTTTACTTGTTGCTTCTGCAACTGTTCATATTGTCTGAGGCTCAATCAAAAATAAATGTACTAACCATAAAAGTTTTGGCAGAGTCTGTCACTTGTTGTGGCAAGGCATTACTGTATTGTATGCTTTTATTTTTTCGTAAATAGCCTAGAGGCCTTGGTGAGTAGTCATTATTTTTTATTCATTTTTGACATTTATATCCCCCTTTCTTTGAAGAAACCTCATGGGAAGAGTACACCATTGCCTGTTCTTCATTTTGTTCCCACAGTGACACAGTGAGGTTAGGTGTTGAGATCATCCAGAGAACCTCCATGGTGGAGTGGGGATTTCAAACCCAGGAATTCCTAGGTTCCAGCCTAATGCTGCAGCCACTATACTACTTTGGCTTGTAAATGTAGTAGTAGAAGCAGTTATACTGTTTACTGACGTCCAGCATGTGTTGTTATATAAATTTCCTCTGAAGTCATTTTTGAAGATGTTTACAAGGTTTCAAAGAACTTACTCAGAGGAAAAGCAGAATTTGTGTTTTTCACATCTTAATATGATTTTGCCTTTTGACATAAAGACTAAAAGTTAACTATTCCTAGTTGTTAGTATTCTAGAGCATAGTGGAAATTCAACCTGAAGACTAATTTTCCTTTTCCATTCTCTTGGAATTTTCCTGCTTCCTACTCAGCTTTCTACTGGTGACTTGTTCTTTTTGCGCCTAAACAAAAAGTGCTGTCTTTAAGGCTACCTCTTTACAAGTTTGTATTTGAAGGACTAGTACACTTTGCATTTGAAAAGAGCCCTTCTTTAAGGGTAGTTGGTATTCACCAAGTTTATTTACATTTAAATGTACATGTCTAGTGACTGAGAAATCAGAATTTTGTAGAATTTTGTAACCAAGTACCATTTCAAGCTTGCCATTTACCTCTTCTTTCGTTCTCGTTCATTGTATTAATAATTTGAAAGATGTGTCAGTGAGTTTTTGGATGCTTCTAACAAATTATTATTCCAGTAGCATTAAATGAGAGGGTTATAATAATATTAATTAATGTATCTGTAGCAAACAAGCGTTTAAAGGAAAGGCATAATTCATTTTAAAAAGTTAATGTGCAAGTAATGTACTCCCAAATATGCTAAAGGTTTACAACATAACATTTCACAGGAATCAGCCATTTGCTGACTCACATTCAAAAGTGTTAAGTGTGTTCTATAATGTGCTTTTACCCAATGTGATTTTGTCCATATAGTTAGCAAAATGCAGCTTTCCTCAGTCCACACAATCGCTACATTTAATTTGCATGCAGTTGGTGTTCCAGTGGCTATGATTCTCCAGTGGTTGATCCTAGCACATCTAACAATGAACATGATTAGTTTGAACATACTGGTTGCTGTGACCCCCCCCCCCCCCCCCGGTAGCAGCTTTATCCATCTGCTGATGGTCTTGTGGTCCTTCTAGGTGCCAGTTATTTAGAGTGTTTTATTTGTTGGTTTAAAATATTTCTTCACATTAATATGATCTCAAAACGCTTTGCATTTAAATACAAAAACAAAGTTAAAAACAGCAGACCATAAAACACTGTTAACACCTGGTTGAAGGTCACAAAACAAACGTTCATTTGTGATAGGAATGACTGGGTCTCTGGGTATACCAATAACCTGTCCACTCTGGCTGCCTCTGTTCTCTATTAACTATGTGGAGTTGGTCTATCCATTGACACGCACTGGTATCCTGTGCCCCTTGCCGATCCTAGTGCATCTATCTAGGTCTGTGCAAATGTAGCCTCAACACTCTGGCCCTATTGACATACATGAGTAGAATGACTCCTGATGGACTCTATTAATCATTCTGTGCAAAAGCTTATAGGAGTCTTTCTGGCAGATGAGCTTCATGCCCTTGATTATCTTTCCTTTCCATGCCACAAGTAACTTGTGTCTTTTAATTACTACTTTGTGCTCCTGGAGTTTTTCTGATGGAGAAGTTGCACCCAGGAAGGCAAAAGATCGCACTTTTCTTTCTATAGATAGATAGATGTATGTCATGCATAGTTGTATGATAAGGGAATAGCCAGACTTGACCTCAACTGCAGTTGGCAGTTCTGCTACTAAGGACTTCCTAAATTGTTAAGAATGGATTTCTGAATACCTGCTCTCTGAAGACACAGTGAACTATAAACACTTCCTAAGAAACATGTGGATCACAGGATTTATTTCAGTCAGGTCCAGTTTGATCTAGTGGTGAGGGAGCTAGACTCTTACATGGGAATAACGGGTTTGATTCTGCACTCCTCTACAAAGCCAGCTAGGTGACCTTGGGTTAGTCACAGCTCTCTTCTGACCTCTCACACCCTTACCTACCTCATAGGGTGTTTTTTTGTGGGGAGAAGAACAGAAAACTTTGTCAGCCGCTTTGAGTCCCCTTAAATGGGTGAGAAGAGAGGGGTAGAAAAGCCTATTCTTCATTTTGGATTTGGAGAAGGAAGTAGTGTAAGAAACGGTAAGATATATACTGTAATGTAGACAAGATGTTCATTAACTAAATGATGTAAATATTTCAAAGTCTGAAATACACGTGCACAAGTACAGCCTTATTAAATACTTTTTTTCCTGGACTTTGACAATTCAGTGCAAATTACTTTCTGTCTGATTCACTAATTTCGGGCTTACCTGTATAGGGATAACTTAGCCACAATGATCCACATTCTGATAACCTCTAGATTAGACCACTGTAATGTGTTTTACGTGGGGCTGCCCAGCATAACAATCCAGAAACTGGAATTAGGGCAGAATGTAGCAGCTTGACTGCTGATGGAAGTCTCTGGCCAGATGCACATCACTACTGAGCCCTATTTATTTATTTATTTATTTATTTATTTATTTATTTATTTATTTATTTATTTATTTATTTATTTATTTATTTATTTATTTCCTGCCCTATACCCAGAGGTCTCTGGGCAGGTAACAACATCTAAAATCAAACATCATTTAAAACTTCTGTAGTGGAGAGAAAAGTGTATCTCCATTTAGCCAAAGGCCAGGCCAAAGAGGTGCATCTTCAATGCCTTCCTAAACATGTACAATGAAGGTGATAGACGCGCCTTGATGGGGAGACTATTCCGTAGCCTAGGGGCCATCATGGTGTTGATGTGTTGATGTTAATATTCAAAGCCCTAAATGGCTTAAGTCCTGGTTATCTAAAGGCTGGCCTTTTCCTGACTGAATATTGTGATCTCAAGGGGAGGACCTTCTTTTAGTTCCTCCTCTTTTAGAGGCTCGGGGCAGGAACAACCAAGAGGGTCTTTTCTCTGGCGGCCCCCAGGCTCTGGAATAGCCTCCTTTATAAGATTCTCCAGGTGCTGACATTATGTGTTTTTCAGCACCTGGTTAATACCTCTTCACCCAGACCTTTGCTGCTTAGCGTTCTCTGAGTGTTGTCCTACTGGGGAGGGTGGGAGGGAAGGAAGGTATCTTTGCTTGATATCCTGAGGGGAAATATGAGAATGTCCCCCCTTCCTGGTTCACCCACCCAGATCTCTATAATACATACCAGATCAGCCATTTCCTCTCAAGTGAACTCACATGTGAGAGATTACTTGTTTTGGACTGACCTGCCATTTATTTTATTTTTTTATTTGTATTTCTATCCCGCCCTATACCCAAAGGTCTCAGGGCGGGTTACATTATTATATTAATCTTAGACATTTAACAACAGCACCACCAAACTAGTGGGGAAGTTGACAGGCAACCCTGTATTCTGAAGGTTAGGAGGCAGAGTAGAAGGTGTGATAGCCTCAGTATACTTAGGATTCCTTCACTGGACCTTTCTTTTCTGTCCCAGGCATGTACCTCCCCTTTGTATGATAGATCTCTTCTGGCAAAATGGCCTAGGCTTTACTCACTTAGGTGTTCAGCTGACCAGCACTGAGATAATAGGAGACTTTCCTGGCTCTCAGCCAGGAAGAAAATTTAAACTTGGACTACCAACACTACTTCTCATACTGCCTGATCGCCCAACTTCAGATTGATCAGTCACTCACTCAGATCCCTCTCTTGACTTTTATCTCCTGTAACCCCATGCTAGCAGTAGAGAAAGAGAGCTAGCTAGTGGGATTTAAACATGTTCAAACAAATTCTAAAATGCAGTATCTGCATTAAAAGGAATTAAAAGGCAATTAATAAAAAAAAATCAAAATACCCAAACTGAAGCCAACCCCAACAGCCCCTTGCTATCCAAAGCCACTGCCTTGTGCCTTCTACTACCCAAATAGCTGCCTGGCCCCACCACAGCAGTCCAGATGTTCAAACTGGGGCTAGCTGCAGTTTGAAAAGAATGTTGTGAAGAAGTGGGTGAGTTGCAGAGCCCACAGGCAGCAGGTTGTGTTGAGCAGCACAGAACAGTTCTTGGAGTTGAAGGCAGCTCTGCACTTCCTCTTCTGTGTTTCTCGAATTTCTTCTGCTTGCAGTCTCTTACTATAGCAGTCTTTTTATACTTCTTTCTCTTCTTAACTTCCAAAACCCCAATTTTGATTGTCATTACTCTTCTCACTCATCTCCCACTCTGCTCATTCAACTTTTGAAACTACTTCTTATTTCTTTCCTGATACCATAAACTTTTATTTTGTTTTTTTAGGCCCATAGGGAGGAAATATATAGATATGGATTGTTGAAAATCTGTTTCCCTACCCCTTTTTTTTCCGTAGGAGAAATGAATCCATATCCACAAATTCCATGCTGAAAAATCTAACCCTCCAAAATAGAGAGGGATTAGATCTTTGCTCTGGTGCTCTGGTTTAAATGTCCGAAACTTACCGTATTTCTTTAGGTTCTAAATCTTGGATACATGGGTGTCTGTGTTAAAAAGAATCCAGATGAGATAGCAGGATTAGCTATCTCAGCCATATGGATTTGAAATTAAATTGTAAAGCTAAATGAAAGCAAAACTTCTGTTGTAGTCATTATTGTCAATATAGTTTCCTTTAGTATATGTGAAGAAGTAAGTTTTTTTCCAGTTGGCATCAGTCTGCAACTGAATACTGTAAATTTGCTGTATATTATTTTTTTTTAGAAAAAGAGTATAAGTTATTTCTGGTGGAGCTCTGTATGCTCATATTTATTATTTTTCTGTACCTCCTTATTACTACTAGAAAGAAAATCCTTTCTTTTTGTTGATCCATGAAGTTTGTGATCCCTTCTGCCTAGCTTATGTGTATCTTTATTTAGCTTGTTGATGGGACACGCCTGGATGAGACAAAATATAAAACTGAAAGCATTAATTTTAAAAAATCAAATAAAGAAACAATTCTGTCAGTGATAGCTTCTTATCATGGATAGGATGCAAAGAGCTCAGTGCCTCTGGAGCCAGTATTTGAGTATACGTTAGGTGGCAGTAGTGTGTTATGTTTGGTGTTTGTACTTTGTCCCTAGGGATATTTTTAATACTTTTTTCCTACTGTAGTGTAAGTGGATGAAATGTGTGTCTTAATTCTTTGTAATAGCTGCTTTATACCTTTAAAAGGTTTTTATGAAATAGATATAAAAGATCTGTGGCATAATTTTTTTTAAACAATAAATAAATAAATAATTTGCTGCTTAGAGCATGAGCATAAGGGCAACTTACTTCAAATATAAATAGATGTTGCTCTGGTAGATTTGGTGGGCTTATTTGTTACCCCGGGTTTTAAAGCAAACTTTCTGTTTGAATGTGAAAATGCTTTTTTGAAGCAACTGGGTAAGATAATTGCAACTTACTAATTAGCAGTGTGCCACACGTAGGGTTAATTTCCTTCACAATTTGTCAAAGCTAAACTCACATACTGCATGCAGTTTTTCCTTCTTCCTCTCTCTTACTTCTGATTGTTGTTTTCAAAGACATCGAATGTCTTCCCAGCTTTTACAATTTGGATGAATAGCCATGTTCTGAATACTATTTATCAGTCATGATCTTTTAGATTTTCTGTTTTAGGTGGAGAAAGTGGCTATATTTTAGTTCCAAGCAGATGATGATGGAGACAAGTTAGAGATAATTAACCTTTCATCCTATTTTTAGAATTGGCTTCAAATCTTGAACAGGGACAGTTAACTTGTGACCTTTTAGGGTATTTCCCCCCTCTCTGTGTGTCTCTCAGGTAAAGGAGCTAAGGGAATTCAAAGCTGGTACAGCAATGTCATTAATTTGGCAGAATGATCAATTAATAGAAGAAAGGCATGAAAGCGTTGACAGAACATGCTACCTAATTAGTACCTGATGAACCATGTAGGCCGCAGACCAAAGAGTGCCCTGTGCTTCAGGCTGGCTGTTGTACTAGACCTTTTATGTGCAAGTCATTAAGTCTGTATAGTAGCTTTTAAAAAAACCACTTCAAATGGATTTTGCTTGGCTAAGAAGCTGGTACTGTGAAGTCTAGAGCCCCCACTGATTTTGCTGTGAACTGGCTGGTTGGTGTGTTACAAGGTTTTCAAACTTACCATCTTGAGTTCCTATATGTTTAAAAACCAAGTGTTCTCTCTTCGGATGGCATTCAGAAGCACATCTCTGGAGAATCCTGCTTAGCAATTTGATCTGTATTTAATTTTCTGTCTCATGTCAGTAAGAACGATACACTGCAACATAAGAGGGTTAGTGTGTGTTATAGTTTGTATTATATGGAGCCTGGACCAAACAGTCATATGCCTCTGTTTTTAAAGTACTTTTTTCTTATTGTTTTACTGTTCATGTTTTTATCCTTATACTAACCAAAGTGCATAGGTTCATTGTAATCAATGCAGAAGAAACTGTACACTCCTAGGTTTTCTTAATATGCATGAAGCATTTAATATTTCATATGCTTGGACTTTTTCTCCTGACAGATACACCAATTCCTTGGTAATTGAGAGGACCATTTCCATAGCATTTCTCATTTAACATTATAAAAACCCAAAGCAGTTTATAGCAAAGAAAGAAGGAAGGCTAAACAACTTAAAACTATATCAAAGTACTTTAAAACAATTATTTTCACTTATACAGAAACAGTTACTGAGGCCACTTGCAACAAGGTGTTTCTGTGGTTTCCTTGTTAATTGTGGTCAGAACCAGTACGGTACTGAAGAGATGCCGCACTCCAGGAGATATATCATCACGTACCCCAGTATATCTATTGTAAACTTTTGGAGAATCCTCTGGAACAACTTGAAAAAATGAGTGGGTGCTCCAGGGGAAGAAGGACTTGACTAAAATGCCTCATCCCTCTTAAGTCACAAGTTAACTCTGAGTGGAGCTTTGACTCACAGGTTTCTGAATCTGGTGATAGGATACGTCCAATGAAGAACCAATGTATCACTTCTGAAAGTGCCTCAATTTTCACGTTATCCTATAAGGGTTCACATAATATTTCATAATGTTCACATAATGTTTATGGGAATTCCACTGGTATATGAAATTGTAGTAGATTAATTTTCTGTTCTTGTAATAAAGGCATTATACTCCCAGGATTCCTTTTTCAGCATAAAATGTGTATCATAGTTATGCCATTATTTAATATGTTACTGTACTTGATCAGATGCCATGGATGTTACACTTCTGTTACACAAAGCCAACACCACATGGTGCAGGATTGGTTTAGGTGCCAGCCTGTGATTGTTGCTCTTTTGTTTTTAGACTCATCCATTTTAGTCCAGCACTGCTCCTACACAACAAATGTGTCTGCTTATCAGTCAGTTCCAAGATAGTTTAGGAATCTGATCATTCCATTATTATAATTTGGACAACATTAAGTGAAGCCCAGTCATTATTTGCTTTTAAGGGATACGTAGTGCTGGCTGAAAGAAAAGAATTACTAGCATTATCCACTATTTGAGCATCGACGCCACCCACCCACCCCAATTAATCAGAACTTCAGTTCTGTTACTTCTGTGTTCTGTTTTGCATTTGGATTCTCAGGTAACACATGACCAGGAGTGCCTTTCCTTCAGTACTCATTATAGACAAAGTTTTAACTGGATGATGATATCATCTGCCTTTGTTTTATTTGTAGATTGAATCATTAGTCTATTAGTCTAAAAATAAGCAGCAAAAATGTTTTGAGTTGTTAGGTATCATCATGTCGAGGAAAACCTCTGTGACTACAAGAATAAATCCATTTGGCTTTCATGGCCATTATTTTCTTCTGGGAGCTGCTGGGGGTTGAATTCTGAATTCTATTTTCTGAGCAGTTCTTTGTACTGTACTTACTGAGCCATGACCACTCTCAGCAAAGATGCTAATAGATCCCATATTTCACTTCTAGATGGAAAGAATGAAGCAGAAGGACCCATCCTTGTTTTTATCTATAGAGGAAATAAGATTAGGACTAAGAGAAAGAGGCTGGATCAAGTCTTTCCTCTGCACAAATGGAAGAATTCAGCAAAGGGAACCAAGAGCCACAAAAGAGCTTGTCTGGTGAAAGAAGGCCTGTGTCTCCACTTACAGACTGAAGTACCCTGTAATGTGTTTTCTACCACCATGTTTTCGCTTGCAGTGGCAGAAAACACCTTGCAGCAATCATGTTTGCCAATGTTTTCATTTTCGGTGGAGGCACTGCACTTCACACAGCACTACTCTGAAAAAGCCTCCTTGCTCCAAAGTGTGATGGGGATGCATCCTGTCAGAAAGCGATCACAGTACCTCTGGCCCCTTGCTCCTGAAGAAGCTGCTTCCTCAGGTAATTGGAGACCCAGCTGAAATCAGGCTATGGTTTTGATCGTGACCAGATAGGGCTTTTAGCTGACCTAGAAATAAGGGATCAGCAAAGTTTTTCCACTTAGCACTAGAGTACCCTTTAAGGACCCATTAAGGGCCCTAATGGGTACTCTAGTGCTAGGGTTTTTCCCCACTAGCACTAGAGGACCCATTAAGGACCTTAATTGGTCCTTTAGTGCTAAGTGGAAAATACCCTATGTTGGCCTCTTACTTCAGTACTGTACTTGTGGAACCAAGTTTCACAGAGATCTGGATCGATAATAAGGAAGATGATTATAGAACAAACTAGAGTAAAATGAATCCTGGACTTGAGAGACGTTCAGGAATGGTGAACATCCCCTGGTGTTTACTAGCATTCACGCCTGAGAGTGCTAGGACATGCCAACCCCCCTCCACATGCATCTGGATACTTATATAAGTGCGGATGCATGGTCTGGGTTCCGCCACCTTGGGTCCCAGTGGCAGCACTAGTGCACGTTTTAGGTCATCTGACATGCCAATGCACTTGTGCAGCACCTCAGATTACCTGCCCAGAACCATCAAGGTGTGAATGGGCTATACCAGAGATGGGAAAGACCATCTCTGGTAAAGGTAAGTCTACGTGTGGAGCGCAGAAACATGCTCCACACATAGTGAACCTGCAGTGTCCTCCTGTATGGAAGGAGCTGTTTCTGGGTTGGAAATGGCTCCTTGTAATGCAGATGCTCAGTTTGAGAGTGCACTGCACATTGACTACAGGGCCAAGTGCAGAAAGGCCCCAGATCCTTAATGCATAAGATCTGGTACAAGATGTCATTGTGATTGACCCAATAGAGAACAGTAAAAATGAATGGAGATTATAAGTGCAGTAATGAGGGTCATTTAGAGTGCATACATATAAAAGTAAAAAAGACACTTCCAAGTTCAAGGAAACAGCAGTGTGGTGTACAAAAGTAGTATGGGAAGTAATTAAAAGCAAGTAAATTTTAGAAAATTGGAAGCTTGTCCAACTGAGGAAAACCAGAAGGGTCATAATTTTTTACAAAATGCAAGGCAGCAATCAGGAATGCTAAAAAGGATTTTGAGGAGCACACTGCTAAAAAACATCAGCCAGGAAAGAAGTTGGGTATTAAGAGAAAATTTAAGAGGAAACAAACTGCAGAGAGACGAAATGAATTATTTGCCTCAGTTTTAATTCAGGATAGAAAACATATACCTATAACTGTCCCTGTCTTTTCAGGAAGGGAGTCTGAAGGAAGTGTTAACCCAGTGTGCATCAGCAGTGAAAAAAGCAAATTCAGGTCTTGAGGTGGAAGGGAATCAAAAATAAATATTCTATAAGCATCATTATGCTTATTAATAAATATAGTAAGGTCCACATTTGGAACATTGTGCAAATTCTGGTCACCACATCTCAGGAAATGTAACATAGATCTGGAACGAGTGAGGAAAAGAGGAACCGGAATGATTGGGGGCTGGAAAATCTGTATAAGATCAGGCTGCAACATCTAGGCTGAAGATGCTGCTTTTTCTGTTGAAGTTCAACAGTTTGAACTTAGAAAGCAACAACTTGGCAGGACTGTAAGAAGCACAGATAGGACATAAATGATTGCTTTCTCTCCTTTTCCCTTCATAAATCTGTCAAATAAGTATGTTTCAGCTCACCTAGCCATGAACAAATGGAGGATATTGCAGTAGAACAGATTTATCTGGCTGTTGAAATCACACCTTAAGTAATAGGCTGTTTATTCTTGAATCTGAGTGAGACAATGCAGAATAGCACCCTTCTGCTTCATGAAGTGTGGGAATACTGGAGGAATACCAGGGGTGTTTTTCCACTGGCACTAAGTACCCATTGAAACACCCATTAAGGACCAATTTGACTGAGAGCCGGATGACCCCATTTCCACCACAGACCCCATTAGGGACACATCTGTTTCCACCACAGCTAGAGAAATCGAGATCATATGGGTCCTTCAGGATCTATAATCCAGATTTCATGTAATGGGGTCTACAATGGGGTTTTCAGCCTTAAAATCCAGATTGTAGGGAACCTGTTCCCACAACAATTTGGCAGTGGAGTCTAGAGGAGGCTCAGTGGGGGAGGCACCCATGGGGGGGTGCCCCAAAGTTAAGACTTCGGAGACCCTCTGAAGCCAGCTTCGAAATCCCTCTGAAGGCAACTTCGGAGATTAGCGTGTGCTCCGAAAAAAAACCCCTTGCAAGAGCAATGCAGCTGTCAAAGGCTGCAAAGGCTCTGAAGGGTCTTTGAAGTCAGTGGCAGATTGCAGGAAAGGCTGGGCAGCAGAGGATGTGTGGCTAGGGGTTTCTGGCAAGTGTGGTGGATCCCGCAAGGGGATTGTGATTTTGCGCCCTTTCCCAGGCAAGCCGCTTGCTTGCCTCCAAAGGGGAGTAGAAGCAAGGGAGTAAGGGGGTACAAAGGCTTGAGTTTTCTCTCTTTCTCAGGGAGGTAACCTTATTGCACCCCTGGAAGAGAGAAATTTCAAGCCCCTGCAACCCCTTGGAGCTGCCTGTTAATCAGCTACTTGCCCAGAGGCTGACTCATTCAAGCGGAAAGAGGTGCATAATTAATGAGGTCCTTGCTGGCTCCTGCTCTTGCCCCCTAATTCTCATCTATTTTAAAAAATCTTCCCTGCTCTTTACAGTCCCTATACTCACCTGACAGTTGCCCAGCTGGATGCCCTATACCCACCTGAGAGTCCAGCTGGGCAACTGTCAGGTGAGTATAGGGGCTGTAAAGAGCAGGGAAAATTTGAAAAAATAGATGCCAGAGCCCTTTAAAGCAGACAGGCTCTCCCATCTGTTTTTAGACATTATCCCTTTCTTAGCTTTCCCCTTTGCCACATTGTCAGCTGCAGACTCTTCACCCAGCTCCATCCTGGGCGCTTTTGGTGCTGCTAACTTCAAAGACCCTTCAGAGCCTTTGCAGCCTTTGACAGCTGCATTGCTCTCACAAGGGGTTTTTCTTTGGTGCCTGCGCAGATCTCCAAAGTTGCCTTTGGAGCTGGCTTCAGAGGGACTTCGGAGCCTTTGCTAATCTCTGAAGGCAACTTTGGAGATTGTATCCCCTCTCCCCCAAACCTGGAGTGACAGGCAGACCCCTTGTGGGTCAATCCGGATTTGCCACATGGGTGCTCCGGTGTTTCCATAGCAGGCAGGCTAGCACCCATTGCTATTGGGTGCTAAACCACCAGTGGAAACACATCTACTAGATCCGGATTAAAGGAAGTACCCATTCCTTAGATCCTGATCTTCTTAGATCTGGATTAAAGGAGCGCAGTGGAAGAACACCCTAGAAGTGTACCTAACTTGAGGAAGACCTCTGTTGGTTGTCAAACTTCCAATGACCTGCCGACCTGGGAAGGATGACAGTGAACGGGTTTTAATTTCTAAATAATATTGTAATATTCATGATTTTGAAACTTTATCTCATTCCTAGATATATTTACAATAATTCTTCAGAATATGGCTACCTCAAACGTTAGTTATTTCTTTGTATTCTTGCCTACTTTTATGGCGTCTCAGTAGACATCTCATTCTGATCACACACACACACACACACACCGCTTATTCTTTTTCTGTCCCAGGATTGAATCGTCAACTCGCTTCATGTGTGATGGTCTTTGTCAAACAAGAAGATGCCATTCTAATTGGTACAACAGAAACCTTATTTCAAGCCCAAAGCTAGGGAGGCATTTCAAAGCTGCAGATTGAGACTTTTGGGAATAGGGGGGGATCATAATTTAAAATAAATAACAATAAGCTGGGCTTGCATCAACTATATAGAATGTATGAAAGACACCTATAGATATCAGCTACAAAAGAGCTCAAAGGGCATGTTTTAATTCACTCTGTTTATGTTTTTAAAATTACTTATTTTCTCTTAAGTATGACATTATGTTTTTCATGTTTCAAGTTTGTTTATACTTCATTGCACCTGTAAGGGTATGTGAAAACACACTTGCAAAGTAATTTCAGTTACAGGATAATAGTAATGATTCAAATGGTTGGGTACACACTCTATGCAGTTTATCATTTTAGCAGTTACACCCAGAATCCTTAAGCTTGTTCTTCACATTGTTTGAGGATTGAGCAGTCAGTATATATAGATTGATCTTGACTACAAATTATTCATTCTGGGGTTAATAACATCAGCTTTTATAGGACTTCTGTTTCCCTTGCCTTTGTTTTCTCTTCTCCATGGAATTTTCGTGTGTGTGTGTGTGTGTGTGTGTGTCCACACGCACACATATATGCCATAGAAGGAATTCTGGTTTGAAGTTTTCAGCCATGCATAAAATAACATTTAACAACAAGGAGGTAAAATTTGCTGTTAGCATTTTCACAATGGAGTTAAAAGAAGGGAGGAGGAGTCTGTTCTATAATTACAGTACATTTCCTTTTATTCTTAAGATGTTGTAATTTTGAATTTGTTGTTTGATTTAATTCATTGAATCTTACCTTGGTTTGGAATCCTTGAGCCAAAAAATAGTGAAAAATAAGCATGCTATAATTAGCATTTATGGCATACAATGATGCTATTGCTGTAAAATCCGTACTATTATACAGAACATTATGAAAATATTTTTAGTACTTTATAAAGTATTTACAGTTCTGTAATCTGATAAACGTACTTCATGGTGCAACACATTAAACATTTTTTTATTTGTTTTATTTAAGAAGGATGCAGTTCAGTATTTACTTTCAGTTTTCCAAAGGTGAATGCCACATAAAAATTATAATCTTAAACCAAACTGCAAAGAACCTATAAACTGTGTATCTCTGTTGTATCTGTACTGTAAGGCAAAACTTGGAAGATCCGTTGGAATTGAAAGAAATCTCAGGAAATACAAAAATTGGGGAGAACATTTCAGTATGAAAATGTGCATTTCCAAGATGTAGTGATTTTTTAAAATTACATTGCTTTCAGCCAAGACTGATATGAATTTAAATAGACAAGATCTTCCCTTCCAGTACTGAGCATGGAGGCTAAAGAAAAGTGTATGTTGATCACTGTTTGCTTTCCCTAAAAGTTGCCCTAACTTTTCATGGATTACTATTTACCATTTATTACCATTTGAGGCCATAGATGCTAATTTTGTGGTCTAATAACATGCATTTTCATAAAATCAGTTACTGTATTTTCCGGCGTATAAGACGACTGGGTGTATAAGACGACCCCCAACTTTCCAGTTAAAATATAGAGTTTGGGATATACTCGCCTTATAAGAAGACAACCCCCAGCGTATATGACCCCCAACTTTTGAGATTTTCCTGGGTTAAAAAGTAGTCTTATACACCAGAAAATACAGTATTTAAAGATCATTTCTTTCACCTTATGCGTCCAGCAAAATAACATGATTATTAATATACAGTAGTTATTATATTTATGATACATAAATACAGTTGATACATACTGATTTTAGTGTTACTGAAGGGCTAAAATAGGATTTAATTCATTTACACCTGTAGCACCTTTTCCAAGTTCAGTAAATTTCTCAAAAGTGTTTGTGGATACAATCTGGATTAGGATAGCAAGTCCTAAATTGGAATTCAAACGGTCATAGCTCTGTTCTTGGCAAGACTTTAGTTCTATAGAGTTTCTAATGGGAGATACGTACCTTTTAGGTTTATATTCTTCCATGATATGTAAATAGATAACATTACACAAGCTTGTAGGAAACCATCATGTATTGTTTAAGGGTATTTCTAAATTAAATTAAGAACAGTGTAGCTGGGTAATTTTGCATAAAATAAATGTCAGTTTTTGATTTATTGAAGTGGACAGTTGGCTACATACCCCAGTCTTGTGCAAGGGCTACTATCTCTTCACTTTTTCCAAAGTTGGTTTCATAAAAATTCTGCAGAGATCTGGGAGGCAAGGAGAGAGAAAAAAAACTATTGGGGACAAAATAAGGAATAAAAAACTACCATTGTGTAGACTGTGATCCTTTTCACACTTACTTTGGTAGCAAAGCCTGGGAGAATTCCCAGAAGGTCCACCCCCGTGTCACATAGCCATTTCTTCACCAGAAATGGAGCATGCTGGAGCATCCCCCAAGTAGTATAGGTGCGGAGCACTCAAAAGTACTCCATAGTAGCCGCAGGGCGTGCTACACCCACACTTTTTCCTTGTGCAGAAGAACACATGACCAGGGGTACACATGCAATTCTGCACTGCATCACTTGGTTGCTTCAGCAGTGGTTGCTTCAGTGATGGCTGCTGTAACGGTGTCCATTCACTCTTACCTGGCAGTTAGTTAAGTATTGGCTAAGTTTCAAATGCTTTGGGTGTCCAAAAGTGCAGAGATAGGAGGGGAAGTGCAAAAGGGCCCTATATCTCTGTTTAGGGAATGTTGCTAGGACTAGAATCCTGTATTCCAGGTTGGAAATCCTTCTCCAGCCTCAGGATGACTTTCCTGTCATGAGTGTAAGGGAAAAATATTACCCCTTTCTCCACCTGTAATTGTCTCCATATAATTGCTGCTTGTAAATGCAGCAGCTGCTGGTATTAGTACAACTTTTTTAAAAGCCCAATTGGCATGGAGGTATGGGATAGTCCTTCTGTGCCCATTTTTCAGCTTTCCACAGCTGTTAGATTTTAATGAGCCTCACTGTTTTAGCGGTGGAGCTTTAGTAAAGGTGAAGTTCTACTCAGAGGGCATACTTACAAAATTGAAACACATGGAAGGTGGAGGTTAGTATTTGTGTTCCAGCTGTCATCCTTTTTAAAATATAATCCCTGCAACTAGTTTGTTATCTCAAAGTCAGCTGCAATACAGTGTGCATAAAAATATAAGAGAAGCTCTGCTGGATTAGGCCGCAACCCATCTACTCGGTCATCTTGTCTCACACAGCAATCCACCAATGAAGAGAAAACTCCCAGCAAATGGCCTTTGGGTGCATCATGCCTGCCTTTCCTACCTGAAAGCAATACTTATAATGACAATATAATGACAAAAAGTATAAATCAAGAAAAAGATTGGATTATGTTACACAAAAGCTCTAAATCTAGAAACTCTGTTACTGGAGGAAGTTTTTGAAACAGGAGTATAGTGGCATAGTTAGCAAAGCTTAACACTCTTGGCTCTTTTCAGACTTTTAAGATTATAGTTTAATGGAATACTATAATATTTAGATGTCTGTTTTTTAATTTTTATTTTTAAACTTCTGTGATAGCAGGAGGCCTGTCTCTTACATTACTATTTTGTAAGGCACAATACTCATACCCATAATTTTGTTGGTACAAGCTTTCAGTAGTTCCCTTGTTCTCATTTAGACCAAATGGACATAGGATGGAGCCTGTCATGTCCCAGTAACAGGGCAGATTTAGTAAGTGATTGAGTCTGCTGCTGCAGCAAAGTAGGTTCACTTTCTGCAGCACCTTAATTATACTGAAGTTTCAAGGTTTTAGTTACCAGTTGTGCATGACCAGGCAGATCTATTGCTGACCTTGTTAGATTGCTCCTGGGGGAAACTAATCCTTCAATAACTTTTTATTATATCTGCAATTTTGACCACTATTCTTAAAATTAGGTGTGGCGACTCGGCCCAACCCCTTCTGTCGCGCCCTCCACAGAGCTGTGCAGAAAAGAGGCGGCTGCCAAGCACCACGGCCCAACTGCCAACAATGAGGGTGCCAGTATATGAACTGGACTATATGCCCCACAGGTGTCCTGCTTTACCCGTCTATAAATAGACTCCCCTTAAAGCAGCACATAAACACCAGTGTAATCCAATACTATAAATAGTAGAAGCAGAATAAAGATGAGCTCAATAGTCCTTGAGTTGCTTGAAAGAATAGTTGCTGTAAATAAAATAAAGTTCAGTTCTCAGCAAGACTTTCCACTGAAAGCAAATAACATAAACAAACCCTGCTTCCAGCTCTACTCGCTCCTCCTGCCCCTGAATGATTCCAACTACTCTTCAGGTGTGTCATGCCCCCTCCTTATATTGTTTTATATTTGTTGAATTTTTAATGTCTTTTAATGTATATTCTATTTTAATCAGCTGTTACCCGCCCAGAGACCTTCAGGTATGGGGTGGGATAGAAATGTAAATAATAAATAAATAAAATAGTAATAAAGCTTGCCTAACAGCAGTACAAACTGCCTTCCAGGACCCTGTCTCACTCTACCCTGAGCTCAACAGTCCCTGCCGCATGCCTGCCTAGTTCCAGGTGTACGCCGAGACCTTCCCCTGCTAGAGAGGAGAGACCTCCCTTCTATCCCCTGATCCTCTGATTCGGAAGCATGAGGCCTAGAAGACTGGAGGGAGAAGCAAATCCTCCGTGATCCCTCTCGTACAACAGCCGCACGACTAGAGACGACTGGAACGCCAGGCTGCTGGCTTAAATAGCCCGGGTTCCTGCTGTTCTGATTGGCTGGTTTGGTGGTTTCCACAGCGTCTCTGCCCCTCCTGTCACTCAGGCTGCTGAAAAGCCTGGGGAAAAAGCCTGTGGCTGCAGCCTGCTCCCTGAAAACATCAAATTAAGTATTTAAGAGGGGCCCTGATTGAAGTTTATAAAATCATCCATGGAGTGGAAAGGGTGGATTTAGAAAGATTCTTTATTTCAAGGCATTAGATCCAGGGGGCACCTTGATGAAACCTGCTAGGCAGGAAAGTTAGGATTGATATTCTTTCATGGAAGAGTTCGTTGGTTTATGGATTTGTTACTTGAGGACATGGTGATGGCCACTAGCCTGAATGACTTTTAAGGGTTAGACAAATTAATAGAGGTCAGGTGTATCAAAGACTACTAGAATGGATGCCTAGATACTCTCTTGGGGTTGAAGGCAGGATAGGTCAAGAGCAAGTGTGGGTTTCATCATCTTCTGTTTCAGCATATCCAGAAGCAAATGGTAAGCTGCCATGCAAAACAGGATGATGAACTAGACGGGCTGTGACCTGATCAAACAAGGCTTCTCTTACATTCTATGGATGTTTCTCCACTAGCACTAAGGACCCATTAAGGACCTATTTGGCTCAGAGCAGGATGACCCCATTTCTACTACAGACCCACATTTGTTTCCACCACAGCTAGGGCAATCCAGATCCTATGGGTCCTTCAGGACCTATAATCCGGATTTCCTGTAGACCCCATTAAAGGGGTCTACAATGGGGTCTTCAGCGGGGTTTTCAGCCATCAAATCCGGATTATAGGGAGCCTGTTTTCACTACAATTAGGCAATAGGGTCTAGAGGAGGCTTGAGGGGGTGCCCCAAACGCAAAACTTTGAAGTCCCTCCGAAGTTGTGTTTGGAGATTGGCACAGGCTCTGAAGAAAACCCCTTGCGAGAGCAATGCTGCTGTCAAAGGCTCCAGAAGATCTTTGAAGTTAGTGGCAGATCGCGCCAGAGGATCTTAGAAGGTTCTCCAGACCATCTACGGAGATTGCACTCTCTGTCCTCCGGATTTGCCACATGGATGCTCCAGCATTTCCACAGTAGGAAGGCTAGAACCCATTGCTATTGGGTGCGAGACCACCCGTGGAAACACATTGGGTACTTCCTTTAATCCAGATCTACTAGATCCAGATTAAGGGAAGTACCCATTCCTTAGATCCGGATCTTTTTAGATCCGGATTAAGGGAGCTCAGTGGAAAAACACCCTAAGGGTATTGTGTTATTCTCTAAGCCCACTCTATCCCTTATGGTAATTGTACTTTTGGAATTTTTACCTTGTAGTTGTCATTGTTATTTTAACCACGTTCTTTTGAACTGTAATAAAGGTGCTTAATTTTCATTTTGAACTCCCTGTTCTACAGTGTGGGCTTGTCCCCATGGTCTCCAATTATTGTGCTGCAAAATTGGGCCATCCTTAATCTGAATTGTAGTTCGAATTAAGATGTCCCCATGAGGTGGAGGAGAGCACGGGTACAGTTTGAATTCTCCCGTCCCCAAGCAAACGTGAAACCCTGGCACCGGGGAAACAGCATACTTTTTTCTCCACCCCCTTTGCCCTGATTGGAAGCTTTTAGCAGATGTGTGCATGCCTGCATGACAGCAAGCATGTGTGTTTGGAGAAGAAGGGCTCAGGCTGGAGCGATCCCCCCTTCCCCTCCACCCTTGAAGCATAACAGTCAGCCAGAGAACAAGAAGGGAGCCAGACAACCGACCTAAAATGTCGAGGCAGCTTTTGCTTCCCACTGCCAGTAAGCAAGGAGCTAATTAAATATGCACCTCTCTCTAATTCTCCTGTGAGCTCCGGCAAGGAGCTAATTAATATGCAGGTCTCTGTCTGTGAGCTCCATGAGTCAGCATCCAACCAGTCTGGCTGGCAAGGAGAAATTAATTTGTACCTCTTTAAGGCTCGGAGGCAACAGGCAGCTTGAATCCTTTAGTTCTCCTGTTCTGCAGCCTGGAGTGCTCGTGTCTCTGCGTGTGGGTGGGGAGAAGGCAAATGACAGCCTCCTAATGACATCCCCAATGAATGATAACCTGAGAGCATCTGCATGACCCTAGGACGATACGTGTTAGCCCCTTATTTCAGATGTAGTACACTTGCGAATTGGTTTTTTTTAAACATGTATTGTCTCGCATGTAGCCCGTATTAGGGCTTTGCGTGGAGACGCTCCCGAGGCAAAGCAGGGTTAAATTCAGACTAAATATTTAATGGAGATGGGCCCTGGGAAAAGGTTTAAGATTGCGTTGTTAGTTCAGAACTAGAATAGATTTTTTTCTTTATATTTACTATTAACAATTATATTTCTCTTTCACAGAAATAAAGATCTATCAAATATGAACTATGCTGTATTCAAAGCTAAGCATAAATACTTTATGGGGGATGCATACTCAAAAGTGCACCCCAGTGAATGGAACAGAGTGCTATTAAAGTAAAAACAGCAAATCCCAAACCAAATATTTACACAAATTCCCATCTTCCTTTAAGATACTGTTTACAGTGCAAATGATGTCTTGGGTTTCCTTTAGAATATATATGAAAACAAGCGTACAACAGAGATAGTTCTGTGATCCCCAATTGCCCCCTTTCGGTAGCAAGACGCGTTTGTGTACAATCTGCTTCCCACGTGAAATTCTTTCCATAGTGTTTCATAAATCCACAAAATTTGGTTTACGTATGTGAACAGATGCCATTCCTCTAAATTATGGAAATATTTGGGGAGATAAAAGGACAGAGTAAGAACTGTGTATGTAATAAAATTCCTGGGTCTTAATCTATAGTTTGTTAAACTGTCCCATAGTGATTATTCAAGGATTGTATTTTAAGGTTATATGGTAGAAGAGAACCTACTTTTCTTACCAGTAATATTTGTCTTACTGAAAGCAAAGAGAAAGCTGGAAAGCCAAGGGTGTGGTATTTTATTAGGAATTGTGTTTACTTTAATACCTTCATTTTAAATAACCATAAATTACACAATGATGGGAATATCTAATAACTCCAATAAAAATATCACTGTATATTGTTGGCCCTTGCAAATTCACCTTCCTGCCTTTTGTCAACTTGGAAATGGCTCAGAATGTTGTACATTGTGACCAGTGACTTTAGAAATTCTGAAGGTTTCTTATTCACTGATGTGGAATACATAATCAATGGTGAATCATAGCTTCAAACACAGAGTAATAAGTATGATAAATTTAAATTCTGTTTTTCTATTCTGTTGAATGTTAGATTCTCAAATCAGAAAAAGTAAGTATTTCAAGTGCTTGTAATCACAGAACAATTTTATATTTTGTACATTTGACTTAAGTTTTTAATGTTTGGTTTTAATTATATTCCCCTTACCTATTTCTGTTTGCATTAGTCATTCTCTCTAGGTAAATTGTCCATAAGACCAATGATTTCATCAGCAAATTATCCAGAAAATGCTGTCAGTGCACATCGTGACATTTGTGCCACTAGTGTATTTGCTGCTATTTTAGTGGTCTAATTAACCTGGCAGCAATCTCTTGTGGCCACACAAGCCTCCTTTGTTTGTTTTCCCTGCCACCATGCTTCAGACCTATATAAAATCCTCCATACACCTTAAAATAGATCTCATATTTACTATTGATTTCCCCCCTCTTTCTCTCCTTTCTCTTCCTTCCTTTGATTGGCAGTATCATCCAGACAAACAGAGCACCGACGTGCCAGCAGGAGAAGTGGAGGCATGCATGCAGAGGTTCATCGAAATTGATCGAGCGTGGAAAATTCTAGGGAATGAAGAGACAAAAAAAGAGTATGACCTGCAGCGGCATGGTAGGTTCCTGCCGAGGTGGGCTATATTAGCAGCGGCAGCTCTTGAGAGCCAGATCTGGAGTAGTGGCTCAGTGGTATTTTTTCCCTGCCCCACTTCAGCATCCTTTTTGTTTGACCAGAGCACTTCGTTTGCTCTTATCCCACTTCCATATTTAGATACATTATTTATACTGATTACTACACATCCATTAGGCAGTAAAAACATTAAATTACTTTTGACAAAGCATTAGGTGGTAGCTGTTCGACTAATTCTAATGAATGTAGAGTTTAGATAATAATGACTTAGTTTAGCCATTTTTCATTTGACAGTATTTAAAGCAGTTTCATTAAATGTTCTTAATTACTTGAGTTATGCTCTTTGCTACAGTCTATTGTTACATTTTAGTTACAGGTTTTGAGTAATTCATGTCAGAGATATCCCACAGATGTGGTTCTACAGACACTTCACAATCATTAAAATGTATCCTTTGCACCATTCTTTATGAATCAAGCATGTTTTAGTATATTTTTCATAACACATCTCTCTGGTACAGCTATTCCTCAGGAAGCAAGATATAAATAATATTCTAGTAAACGCATTAACCAGGCAGTTCCAGCATGCATTTCTTTTCTCTCTTTTTTTTATACATCTCAGAAAATAGCATCTTAAAACAGTGACAGGCTGTTGTGAGAAAGAAAGGGGGAAATGTAGGTCAGGTCTGTCACACATGGGCTGCCATTACATGAAGTGATAGGCTGTCTTTCTGCTCTGGCCTCAGGATAGGAGTCCCCCAGCCTTCCATTAGAACTTTCAATAAATGTATATCCACCCTACATGTTAATGGGGGAAGTCAATAATAGTGTATTGCCTGTGGGGAAAACACTCAGTCGCACTCGGCAGTAACACACTCTGGTCCAGCATTGATGTGTAGCTACCACCACTTTTCAGTGTGTCTGATAAAAAGCTCACTGTCTCTGCAGCATGTTATTGAATTCTCTTCCATTGTACACTGGCACACCATCAAACCTTTTTCTTCCTTACTGTTTTAACTTCCCTGCTGCTAAGGTTGCCACAATTTTGTTTTAGAAACAAAAGCTTAGTCAGCCTAGCTGGCAGATACACATAATCAACTGAATAAAATACTGAGTACATAGGCTATTTTTATCATGAATTATTTTTTTTGGGGGGGGTCTGTTTCATTCTATCAAAATATATAAGGAGAGATATTGGGTGTTAAATTCAGATGAGCAGAATTGTTTTTGAACAGGTTTGATGCATTGTAGTTAAATTCAGAGCTGTGCTTGTCATATGCAGAAAAGCTCATAGAAATAGCTTTTAAAAATATCATTTTAAAATTTAAATACATATTTAAATTTTGAAATATGTAGTCTTGCAAGGAATTTAGTCCAGTCATTTTAACTTCTATATTTGTACAGTGACTGATAGCATAGTATGACAGTCATCTTCTGATTTTTAAGTTATGTTTTCCCAGAGATGTTCTTCAAAATATGTAGCAAGTAGGTGAAATGTGTCTGGGTTGAAATCCACAGGGATTAATCCTGTGCACCCTTTGTTCTTTAAGTGAAGGTGAAAAGATCTTGGGAAACTTTGGCGACATCCAGACGGGGTGTAAAACCCAAGATTTTCACAGGGCTGTGTTGGGATTGTCTCATCAGTCTGTGGCAATCTTAGCGTAGCCCTGAGATATTGCAATAATATCCCACAATAATGTTATTGCAGGATAGTTAACTCCCAACTCATTTATTAAGTCAAAGGTCTTAGCTGGTCTGAATGCTTGCTCCCAGGATGCACTATTTTGGCATGTGCTGGGCAAAACTGGACCTATAATGGCAGCCATGCATGCATACACTTCTGGGTATTTAACACTAGGTTGTACACATCACAGAATTGTGGGAGCAAGCGTCCAGACCAGGTAAGTCCTTTTACTTGCCTTGCACAGTTGCCCAGCCAACTTGGGATTATTTCAGAAGTGCTTTCTACTGGAATATAACTGTGTAATGTTACATTTAGGTGCAGTCTGGAAGTATTTGCTGTTTTAAATATTTTTTGCTCAAAATAACCAAATTGGAAATAAGTCGTTATTTATTTTTATTCTATATAATATATTTCTACATTTACACATAAAATTGCATTTTTAAGAAGATGAGATGTTCATAGTTACATAATTTAGATTAATGTATATTGTCTACAAAAAAATCTGTGTCCTTGAGGAGATTGATCTTGAAATTTTCTTTAGCATACAACAGTTCCCTACAATAGGAAAATTGTCTTCTATTATTTATTGATTTATTTCTTGTTTTAAACCTTTTCAGGATCGCCATTTGCTAGCAATTCTGCATTTGTTAGATTTTCCCCCAAAAATGTCAAGAATGAGAGATCAGTGACCTTACTGTTATCAGAAAACATTATAATTTCTTTACATTGTAAAACACTGTATTATAACATCTGTTTGGGATCTAGATCTACGTGTTGCTTGTCTGCATTACCTATAAAACTCAGTCTAAAACTTACCAAATGCAGGGCAGATCCTCCATGTATAATAAAATGCCTCAGTATTTGAGTTCCTTTTCCAACATTTGGTGCCGTTTCATTGGTAGGATGCCATATACTGTTTATAAAAATGAACCCCAATAAGATAAAGCCTTTATGGGTAGGAAGCATCAAGGTCCAGTTCTTGGGGATCACGTGAGTTCTTTAATGGGGCTGCCCTCCCGCAAAAAGAATAGGTAAGTCATCTGAGGGTGCTCTTGGAGCCATCTTTGTCCATGGAGGTTCAGGTAAACTCTGTGGCCAGAAGTGCCTATTGCTAGCTTTGGCTGTTATACCATCTATGTCCTAGAAGTACAATGGCTACTCCATGCCTTGGTAACCTCACGTTTCAACGACTGTAATGTGTTCTGTGTGGGGCTACCTAAATATCTGTTTCAGAAGCTACAACTGATCAAAATGTGGCAGCCACATTGCTGAGATATCTGTGCTCAAGCAATTACACTAGTTGCCAATTAGCTACAAGCCAGGTTCAAGGTTCTTTGTTTGGCATATAAAGCCCTTAAGAACTTGGGACCATGGAACATTAAAGAATGCCTCTTCTGTTATGCCCTAGAAGAGTCCTGAGATCATCTGGAAAGGTCTTACGGTAATTCCACCTAATGCAGAATACCATCTTGCAATGGTTTGCAGGTGGGTCTTCTCAATGGTTACATCTTCGCTTTGGGATGCCCTCCCCCTGCGTTGAGAAGTCTACAATTACAACTTATAGATGGCTGTTAAAGTATTTTTTAATGGAGGTGTTCCCAGTGTGAAAGTTTGTTTCTTCCTTGTCCGACTCAGGTTTTAATTACTGTTTTTAACTGTTTTTACTCCTGCGTTTTAATGCTTTGTAAACCACTTTGAAATTTTTAATAGAAAGCAGTATAGAAATATCTTTTAAAAATAAACTCTATGGTTTCTAAAATTCATATTATTGACCCCTAATTTATATTGATTATCAGTCATAAATCTGTTTCCTTTTCAGAAACAACTTCATTGTTTCTTTCAGAAAAATGATGTATATACGTCTTCATTGAACTAAAAGTTCTCAAAATTTGGAAGAAGGCACAAAATGTGATGTCTTTAATAAGCTTGAATTCAAGATGTCGGAGTAGTACCCACTATATCTCCCATTTATCTTTATCATATAAATATTGAACACAATAAAATCCTTTAGCTTCCCAATCTCTGTACTAAGCTAATTTTAATTTATCATAAAATAGAAAATATTTATCTCGCCCTTCACCAAATGGCCCTAGGGCAGTCACAATAAGAGTAAAACATATCAAATATTAAAACATAATTTAAAATATAACCCTCCCTCCCTCCTTCCCACCACCACCCTCCCTCCCTAACAGGACAGCACCCTGAGGAAGCTATTTAAACAGCAATAGCTGTTGGTTTGAGAGGGGCATGAAACTAATTTAGATGTACCCTAATACAACAACATTCTGCCAATATGTGCATTCATTTTCTTAATTCCTGTTGCATGTATTCGGCTTACGTGCCCTAAAATGGCCAGGGAGGAAGATCTGCAGCGGTAAGGGTTGCTGCTCTTATTCTAGATGTTGCGATAGAAAAGCCAGGCTGCTCTACCAGCAAGAGCTCTGGTGATTCACCATGTGGTAAGCAAGTAATGGCGGGCCCGCTGGTATGGAAAACAGGGAGGGGAAAGAAAAAGCTGGGACCAGAGTAAAGGTAGAAAGAGAGCTTCTGTTTATTCTCACAGGGCTTTTTATATAGCAGTCCCAAGGGGCGTGGGGGAAATGATAGCAATGCAACATCAGGGGAAGTGATTGGAGGAAAATTACTGTCTTCCAAGTCAGAAGTCCTTCTCATGTCACATCCTGTGGTACGAGGCGGGGAAAATCCTCAAACAGAAAGAGAAGGGAAATTGTCCTTAGAAACATTTGCTCGTACTCCATAATGTCCAAAGGCCACCGCATGGAGTGGAAAGAATTCAGCACCCTGGTGGTGTTGAGTGCATACTACAAGCTTATGGAATAGGAAAATAGTTGCTCCTTTACTCTGAGACTTGAGAAATGGAAGGCTGAAGAAAAGGAAGCCAGGGGAAAAGCTGGAGATTACTACAAATTCCTCTCACTAAGTATGTGCAATAAACTTTCTGGGATTCACAACAACCTGGTTTGACCGGTTTAGGATTCCCCTTTTCTCCTCACGCACACTACCAACATTCCTTGCAGTGCCTGCCTGCTAGGCTGGCCTTCTGCTGCTAATTGTGGGGCCAGCTGAAGTTCCAGGCACTTTGTGTTTGCTTGGGCCTTCCAGCAGTGGAGGACTGTAGGTCATTCGACCAGGTCAAGTGTATAGCACTTTCAGGAAGTCCTCAAACATGGCCAGTTGCATTTGACAGCTTCCTGGAAGTGAAGTTACACATTTCAATACACTTGGCCTGCTAGGAAAACTAGTAGTTAAACCTGAAGCTTCTTTTCATTCGCAAATTCTCTTTATTCTGCTTATTTAAATATTTAGATAAATGTGGTTCTGAAAAGGGGGTGGTGGTATCTTGTAGAAACAAGAGAAACCAAGATACTGATTCATTGTTGTTTGGGATCTTTTGCATTCAGTTTTGGCATGGCCTTGAATTTTTCTTTTTAATTCCCATATCTCTTGTAATCTTGGTTGCTTGATAAGATAACATAGCTTCAGAGGATTCTCAGTTAATTAAGGAGACTTAAAAGGCACCTATGGACATACGTGGTGGGAATGTCCCACTATACAAAATTTCTGGATTTGAATACAACTGGAGATGGGCAAGATACTTCATATCCCAATCTTTCTCAGTAAAAGCCTAATGTGTATACACCAATGTGGAGCTCTGTGTGGAGCAATGTGGGAAGACGGCACAACAAGGTTATTCCCTGTGGATTTCTTGGCACTTTGTAGTACTGTGGGATCCATGACAGTAGCCCAACAGGTAGATCTGGTATGTGACCTAGAGCATTAGCAGAAGATACAAGGGGAGAAGATAGAAGGCCACAGGTATGAGAGGGAGATACAAGATTTGCAAGCTCCAGAGGCAACCTTCAAGGCAGTCCTTGCATGTTATGGTGCTCACCCTTTTTTGCTTCGAAAGAAAAAGATTGGTAATTTGAAATATTGTTTGCTGGTACAAAATTGTCTGTGGAGAACTGACAAGAGTTGCTCATCTTCATAACAGTCTTCCAAAATGATTGTTCTAAAATAAGGGGGTGTAGCCTAGGAACCTGATGATGATGATGATGATGGAGAAAGGGCCTTATATAATGAAATGTTAATTCAAGAAAAACATTATTTTTAGTAATAGTATTTTAAACCCTCTTTAAATAATGAACATTACTTAACACTTGAAAGACTGTTATTGTACCACATTATTGCACATTTAAAAGATTATTCTGGCTTTTTCACAAATGTCTTCCATTCTTCCCCTTCCCCTACAATACCTTTGTGAGATGTCATTTTACTGAGAGAAAACAATTGGCCTAGATTGCCAGTTTAGCTGCATGAAAATTAAAATGTGAGTCTGCTTTTGTTCCAAATCTCACTCTGCTGCCATTCCTATTCACATTCGTTCTGAATTACCAGCATCTTGCATAAAATAAGTGATAGTCTTTGCTGTTGTAGTTAGATACTATGATGGAACCTGTTCCTAGGCTCTTACTTCACTGGACCTCATTCCAGACTATATCCTGGAATAGGGACCTGTCATCCACATGCCAATACATCAGGCCCTGGGTAGTGTAGAAAACGCCTAGTAACTGCTTCAACACATCTGTACATTTTAAGGGGGAGCAGATGCAGCAGTGGGGGGTTGCCCATTTTTTTCTCTGCATTCGAATTCCAGTCAAATCAAAATTTGAAAATTCAGTTTGATTCGAATTTTTAAAATCTGGATTTTTTAAAAATCCGATTCAAATCCAGATTATTCGAATTCACACATTCAAAAGTTTCATTCGTTTTTATCCATTTTTTGAATCTGCGCACATCCCATTTTCATCCAGTCTGCATCCTGTTTTCATCCCACATTATAAGTGCAAATACACAAAATTTTCACACATATTTGTATACGATAAATACGGATCTGTTCGTTCCAATTATTCAAATATCCATATCGGATTTTTGAAAATCCAGAATTCGTCCGAAAGTCCATATTCAAATGTTTTAAAATCCGATTCAAATTCAGATATCAATATTTATTGCATTTAAATCCGATTTTTGAATTTTGGAATATTCATGCACATCCTTATGCAGGAGTCATTTGCCATTACCTTCTTCCAGGGAGATGTCAGAGGTTGATCCCACAACCCTCTGCTTTCCATGTAGTTTAGAGGTACATGCATGCACAGTGACAAAACCCTTCACTGTACTGCAATCAATCTATGGGCTCTTTTGGGAAAAGTGATACACTGGCATGCAAATCACTTTTCTAGTGTAATCCAAGAAGATAAGCAAATGAGATTTTTATACTTGCACCAGCCATGCCAAGGAATTTAATCAGGGAAGTTACCAAGGACGACATAGTAAGTTTCATAGCTGAAGTGAAGACTTGAACTCACAATCTCCAGATTCTACTGTACCAGTTTGCAACAATTGCAGATTTCCTGTCCAAAAGGTGTCACAGTATATATGAAACATCAGCGGTGATAATGAGGTGAAATGTTCTTTAACCTCTACATTGTAATAATTAGTTGCACTTGCACTACACAGCCATGCTTTTAATTAGCAAATTTTTCTTCTGCTTTAGGTTGATAAGTTTGTTATGCCCAAGCCAACCTGAGTATGCAAGATATCCTTGTTTGATGGGATATATTCAGGTACCATTTTAGATACTACTCTACCCCAGAACTGGTGGGAAGTCTAAACAGCCAGGTGGTAGCAGTAAATGAGGAGGAGCATAGGACACCTGGTTAACTTTCTCCAGACTTCACAACACCAAAGAATGCATTCTTCCATGAAAATGAAGAGGGAGACAACAACTAAATTATTCCCCTCTACTCCTGTGTTTCCCTGAGTCTGCTTTGGAGGGTTCCCAGTCTGCTAGAATATGTTAGAGAGCTTCAGGAGAGAAAAATAACACACACACACAAAACTTCATAAATATGTCAGGCAGCAGAGCAGCAGACGTTTTCTTTTTCTCATTTTTCAGCTGGAGTTGATCCTGACAACATTAGCCCTTGTTGATTTGTTTAATTAATTCAGGCCATGTAAGTTACAAATTTGGAATATGATGTGTTGTGTGAGAGAAATGCTTTTCAGTTGTGTTTAACAAAAGCATTTAAGCTTGCTTGTTTCTAATCATTTTTATTTACAGTACTCTCCCCATTGGTTTTCTTTTTCTTAAATTTATTGTTTTCTTCATTTTGGACAGTGTGTCAGGACCATGAACACTAGGTGTGTGTGGCACTTGTCTGGTTTCTTTTGGAATCTGAAGCTATATTTTTCTTATTCTCCCTTTCCGCAGCAATTTGCCAAACACAGAATATTGCTTAATAACTATTTATTGATAGTATTTCCTTTGTCTGTACTGAATCATAAATATTTGAAATACAAAGTGATTTTTTAAAATTTCATAATATAAGGGTTCTCAAATACCTCAGAAAATACTGCATTATTTCAACAGCTAATCTGCATTTGAAGTAACTGTTTGTGGTTTATATTCACCACATTTACATTTACATTTCTGGAGTGGTAATAGGTGCAAAGTAGGACAAAGACTGCAAAGTGGTGAGGAATGTCCATGGAGATGTGGATTTCTCTCCCCTCATCACCTTCATGCAAAAGCAAAAGTATTTTTCACAAAGGGCATCACTGCATTAAATAAATAACAGATTGAATTAGTATGCAGTCTTAGCGTAGCAACCCTTCATACTTCGTACTTGAAAAGCCACTTACACATAGCGACTTGGTATGCATAAATAAAGCAATTAACTGTTTTTAGTTTCTTCTGGTAGTGAGGGAAAAATGGTTTGCTCTTCTTAGATCAATTTTTCAAGATACTTTCCCTCTATACATTTCATTTAATATAAGGCCAAGGAATCTAGACTTAACAGAATTTCCCTTAAGATTTATGAGGTAGAACAGAGAAAGTAACATGTATAAAAATCCATTTCCTAAGTGTAACTGTGGTTTAGTGGCTTGCGTGGATGTTAAGTCAAATGAAAAATATTTATGCCTGTTAGTACTTAGACCAGCAGTAGCAAATGCACAGTCTCTATACCACCTTCCACAGTAATTCAGAAAAGAGAACTGCAGAATAATTTGGAGGGTGATGCTAATCAAATGAAGTAGTGAATTGAACAATATGTCTACAAATAAGTAATATTACGTATTCATTTGAAAATAGACTTATTTACATATAAACATAGTATTACTGGAAACAACCCATTTCCATGCAACTACACTAGCAACACTAAGTACTATTATGTTATGAAAGTAAGTCACCATTAAATAAATTGTTAGTTGAATTTAGTGTTTTAAAGGTAGCTCAGTGTAGTCAGGTGTTGGATCCCATGTGCCTGAGGGTCTCCACAGGGCATAAGAGCCTTAGGTTTTCTTTCTATCTCTCTGCTGTGTATTGTTGTTAAGTACCATTGCAGTAGGATTGACTCCTGGTGGCTATATGAACATACCTATGTAGCTGTCTTGACAGATACAGAGTGGGTTTGCTGTGATTTTTTTTTCCAGTTGAAACTGGGGACCAAAATTTCAACTCTCCACTTTCCAGGCAGTTGCTCTACCATTCAGTTGTGACTATGGGAGGTATTTACAATACTTGCTACATGTATGCTTTGTGAGGGAGATAAGATAAAGGAGTGTTTGTAGCTCTGAGATAGAGCAAACTGCCTGAAGAGCTGTGGGTTGTCAGTTCAGTCCCCAGCATGTCCCCAGAAGTAGGCAGTGGCAAGCCATTTCTGTATTTCTACCAAGAAGCCTACATTGAAGTGCTCATGGAGGTGCACATGCTGTGAACCAGGTGTGGCCATGAGTCACTAGTACCCAACAACAATTCTGTACCAGAATCCTTCTTGCAGTGATAGCTCTCTTCCTTGAGATACTGTGGCTGAATCCATTACTCCTGCATAAGGTTGCTAAATGGCATGAAAATTAATCTTTTTTAAACGTATATTAACAAAATAACTGAATACTGTTGATAGTCCATGGGATCCTATGGAAAAAATAGAAGAAGTGGCTGAACAAAGAAACCACAGTGTTTATGATGACCGGCTTCTTTCTACTATACTTTTTCTTCTGCTGATCTAAAGTATCAGCATAATTACAAAGATGGATTAGTTGACAGCAAATAGATAAAGCTTTTTCTTCCTTTATTCTCATCTCTGATTATTTCAACGGCAGCAAAATCTTAGATGTATACAGGGGTTAACTTTGTTTTAATTGTATTTAATGTACTGGAGGTGTTCAGAATAAGTTAGGTCAAAGAGGTTTTATTGATCCAGTAATTATATCTAACTTGTCTGATTTGTTTTAATTGCCTTCATTAAGATTAATTTAGATGAAATTCATTCCCTGGAGATCTATAATGTAGATTTCAGGTAAGATTAGAATCACAATTTAATGTTGCAAAAAGGAGGTAGAGACCACAGGCCAACTTGATACTGGATAATCGGCCGCTAATTAATGAATTGCATAGGGGAGAAATAATGCTTTAATATTAAAGTGCTAATTAGATTTTTTTCACCAATACATGGGGCCAGTTAAAATAAGTGTTTAATTTCACTACCAATACATTATTCATAGTTAACTACTATGATAGTAGAGTGCTTGCACCAAAAGGAAGAACATCAGAGTAACCTTTGTTCTAAAATGTTTTCTTATAAATCTGTGTTCCTCTTGAGAAAACATGGGCTACAACTAATAGGACTATGCTTGATTAGGATTTTGCTGGATTTGGCACAAGTGCATTCTTTGGAAAAGATATTCTATGAAGATCGATGCATATTCTAGGTTTCACTTTGCTCCTTTCCATTGTTCTCTCTTGCTAGTAATCTTAAATCATTAAATAGGAAATACAGTGAATTAGGATTAGCATGCTTAAATAATATTTTATTAATTACAACTGTGATTAAAATATTTTAATAGCACCAGGGTGATTTAATTATCTGCATTAATACTAAATCAGGGTGGAGCAACTTATGAACAGGCTGAGTGAAAGCTTTCCTTTAGGCTTTTTAAACTCATCTTTAGGGTTCTTCCCATTGATGCTTACAGTCCCATCTCTCCACCCTCGTTGAAAACTTCTGCCTAGCGATGGTCTTTCTTTGAACTATTATGCTTTTGAAAAGAGTCAAGATTCTATGCTGATTTTTAAAGTACGGTATTTTCTGTTATGTCCACAACAATCTTCCTTTCTACTGTCACCATCTAATATGTATGAAATGAAATGTTCCTCAGAATATTCACACAGTTGTCCTCTGCCCCTCATTTATAGTTGAGGTTTGTTCGCAGGATATATAAAATGCTCTTTATACCAGTGTCCTAGTGTGGGTAGCAAAGTAAAAATATATCATGGAAAAGTGTACTGTAATAAGAATGTAAAGCTAATTTAGAACAATAAAGCCAATTATTGAAACATAACACTAAACATAATTATCCAAGGCTGAGAGTCCACCACAACAGGCTAACAGGCATATTTCAATAAGCAAAGGCCTGGGTGGGAACTTGTACATCTTAACCAGGTGCTGAAAGAAATAAAATTATTATTCCATACCCTTAGGGTCACTACCAGCATGGTTCTTTCATATCCTGCAATTGCTGTTTTTGACATTAATGGTGCTATTAATAGTTCTCAACATCTGGACAAGACTACAAGAGTCATTAAATATTTGGGAGTTAAGTCAATTACGTCTTTTTATGTCAAAGTTCTATATATTTTCTCTTATGTACTGCTGTGATCTTTGGATTTAAGGGCAGAATATAAGTTCTTAAATAAATTAAAAACCATGTTTTGAATTGGCCTTGCTAGAGAACTGGCAGCCAGTAGAAATTTTTCAACTCAACATATTGTGCGTCTGTTCAGAAACAGCACCTTGCTGATACCTCCTGCACTTCCATTTTCTGGATTGCCTTCAAGGGTAGTGTCATGTACATTACACTAGTTTGGCCTAGATGTTTGTATGTATGGCTCATTGCATCCAAAGTATTTCTGACCAGGAAACGCTGTGGGGGCAAACCAGTTATATTCCCTTTCTGCACTGGGCCTTATTCCAGATTATATCTTGGAATAAGGACCTGCCATCTGCATGCTGCTGCAGTCTACCGCAGGCCTTGGGTAGAATGCAGATAGCAGGCCCCTATTCTGGTATAGAACACAAAATAAGGGCCAGTGCAGAAAGGGCCATAGTGAGAAATCAGCACTTCTTACCTGAGTGTTTAGTGTCAGTTGAATCTTGAAGGTGTATACCTTCATTACGTGGCTCAAACACTCTGATCTGCTATTGTGGCTGTTCATATTACATTTCCAGTGCTAAGGATTACATGTTTGCTCATTGAGAATTTTATGACAACATTCAGACATTTATTAGCACCTAATATTCAAAATTAATGGCTGCACTTAGACAGATTTCAGCCTGAAAAGGAGCCACATTCAAGACTGCTGTAATACAAAATACATATTTCAGATTTCTAGAACAGGCCAAGTATCAGGTACTGCAAGCTTACAGCAAACCCCAAGGAATCATTTTGAACATTGTCAATTCCAGGGAGCAGTTCATGTGCCCCCGTCTTCATTTTAAAAGAGCATGTTGCCTAGAACATAGACAATGCTCTTGTCTCTCAACATATTGCTTAGGAGGAGCAGTACAACCAAGCTGATAGTAAGAGAAGATTTTCAACAGTATCATTATTTTCACTGAGGAGTGCTTAATAAACTGCACTTTCTGGTGTGCCCATCTGTTTTGCTATGTAGAAAACATTTTTTGTAGGATGACTATAATGAGGACTGATCCAAAATCGACAATAAAAGATAGCTCCAAGGAAGCAGTTCTCGTAAAGGTAAAGGCAAAAAGGAGGCACCTTGTACCTTGAAGGTAAAATCAACAGAGACCTTTGGGTATGGGGCAGGATAGAAATGTAAATAATAAATAAACATGTTGGATGAACTCAAAAGAGGCAGAGGGCCTACATATGGGAAAGGTTTTCAAGGTCAGATAGTCCATCAAGGCCATAAGAAAAAGATGTCATGCAAGGGTAGCCAGTGTTCCAACAGCTCCACTGTAAGGTGTTTCACAATTAGGGGCCCATTGATGAGGATGGAAAGGCTCTGAATAAAGGACCAGATCCAAACAAAGATGACCTTGACCACACAAATGACTTGTGGTAAGGCCAAGCAGATCTTTAGAGGTCAGAAGAGGGAGACCCAGGCTGTTTCCAAGCCAACATCATCTGGTTTTAAGGATTCCAAAAAAAACAACAACACATTTTTTGCCATACACAGTATTAAGGTGATAGGAACTCTTTTGTCCTGCCTCTGGCTCTGTGCGGATCTTTGTTGGGTTCAGTCTTTCCTGGCTGAAGGAAGATTGTTGCAGTGTCCCTGGTCCAGATGCTGCTTCTGATTGCATGACAACTGTCTCCTGAGTGCCCATCACCAAAAAGACTGGTACCAAGTGTGAGTGGTGCCTCCTGCCCCAAGTTAAATCACTATTGGGTGCTATCTGCCAAAACAAAAGCAGTCCTGCCAAACCCCTAGAGATTTTCCTTCTAGTGTTATCCCTGTCTTCAAAGTTGTCATCTATATTTTGCAGCACTGCAGTATGTGTAAAACCCTTGCCTAGACAGCGAGGGTGGCATCTTGTCAATCAATAGTGTGTTCTGCACTGCATCCTGAGAGAAATCCATCTGGATCAGGGGAGGCTTGCAGAGTTTCAGTGTTGCAGCCTGTGGAAATTCTTAGGATGTGTGGGATTGGCAGCTGACATGGTTCAAGTATGGTCAACAATAAAGAATGAAGGATAAATACTGGAGTAAGGAATGCAACAGGTAATTTCCAGGGTCTTCTATTGCTTTTATTAACTAATTCTTTCTCCAACACTGAATCACTCTGTATGTTACCATGAATTTAAAGCTTCTATTTTGTTATTATACCATATTGAAATTGTTTTTATTTTATCTTAGAACACATATTAAATGAAGGATGGCCAGTGGATGCGCAGATTTCTCTTGAAGATATGAGCTGGAATCTTGGTAAGGTACTACGTGAAACTGAAATATTACGTGTAAACAGAGGCACTAGTGGAAGCATTAGAATGTTCTGTTCCAACACCAGTAATTCCCATAATCTAACAGTCTGTTTCAAGTGGTGGTCATCCAGTTGCTTCTGGGAAGTCCAGAAACAGAACATAAAAGTCTATTATAAGTTATTTTGAACATTTCAATACTGTTCCTTGAGAGCCAACACTCAAAGCCATTTACACTAAAATTTAATTCAAGGTTCAAAACATTTTTTAAAACAGCAAATGTAAAAACACCATTAAAAACTGTATGGATGTTATGAAACCACTGTTCATTCATGGCAGAAATAGGTTTTAATCAGGTGCCTGAAAGAAATAATAGTAGGTACCTCATGAACCTCTGAAAGGGGAACATTTGAGAGTGTGGACAGGTAGCACACAGATATTACAAGGTAACATTCAGTGATTAGTAGTACCTACCAATCTCCCTAGATAATTGCAGAGATCTTACTGTCTATACCAGGGAAGATTATCCAGCAAGTATCCTGGTCCCAAATTGTTTAAGGGCTTATATACTGAGCTTAAGACCTTGAATTTGGCCTTGTAGCTGATTGACAGCTAGGGCAACTGCTTAAACACAGAGCCTAACTGCTAGGACAGAGGGACACAATCACCCAGCACTACTTTCCGAGATCAGCCCTGCAAGTTGAAGCTCAGTCACTATGGTGTGGTTTCATCTCCTCTGATCTCGGAGAAATGATCTCAAAGGATAGTATGGTTATTATCACTAAAGCAGTTGAAATATCAAGCAGGATCAAAAGATTTGGACTCTCGCAAGACGTCACTGATCAGGGTGACCAAGACCAGGACCAGGCCCAAATCAGTCTATGGAGGTGCTTTTCATTCTATCAGTGCTGTTAATAATCTTTATAAAATAGTTGGTGTTTATTTCCTGTCACTGGCCCCGAACAATAAAGGTACTGTAAACTTGACATAGTGATTCAGAGAAATCTGATGTTGCTTTTGTATAACAAATTATTTAAAAAAAACCAAAAACAAATCCTGTGACATGGAGTAAATGCTAATGTTTGAAACTTTCTACAATAGCAATCCGTTCTTAAAATTGCTGAACTTCAGAAGTACTCAAAGCTCCATGAAATATCTATTGTCTTATGTTTCAACAGATGACCATTCTTACTCTCTCATATGCCGGTGTGGTGGAAAATACACAGTGTCCAAAAATGAAGCTGAAGACGTTTCATTAGTATGCTGTGATAGTTGTTCATTACTTATAGAGATTCTTCGATAATCCAGCAAGACATGGAAAAATAGAAGAATTTATCAGTTTGGGACAGTTTGCAGACTGAGATTTCCTCAGAAAGTAATATTCTTTATAAGAGTGTTAAATGAATAAGGGCCACAATCTAAAATAAGATGAGAAAATCTGATATTTAAACATGAAACTGGAAAAGCTAAGTGTTTCTACAACATCACTTGCTCATAGTTTATTCTAAAAATGAAATTCTGCTTTAGATAAAATCTTTGAACTGATGCCTAGTTCCTTTAGTTTTAAAAGTAATTTGTCAATTTTTTTAAGGGAAAGGTATAAATGAATTGACATTTATTTTGTTCATACCCCAGAGATCCTGAGGGATTCAGAATATATCAGTGTTTTGCGTATGAGATAGAATGCTATTTTAGACCACTATCACCGATTTCCTGTTCTCCAGAACAACACTTATGTGGGGCAGACTCCTCCTCCTACTTCACCCTTGTCCTGATTATTAGCAGCACCCAATGGCTGCTGGAAGATTTTAAAGAGGCTATAGAGGTACCATTTGTGAAGCAGCTACCATAGAGGTTCAAATTCACATTATCCAGCCTTCTTTCACCTAGTAACACTGTTTTGACTGCATTCAAACTTTCTGTAGTCCCATCTTAATAGGTAACATATTAGCACTAGAAATAATATTAACTTTGTTATTTTTAATAACATCTGAATTAAATCCTGCTGCCAAGGAATAAACTTCTGCACAAAAATTTATACATCTGTACATGGTCTAAGTGGACACTGTAAGTGGACAGACCATGTAAAATCTGTACATGGTCTAACTGGACATGGTTACTTGGCTGTTAGCAACATTTATTTCCCCAAATTACAATGGACCTATGGGTCAAGAAGGAATTTTCTCAATTGTACAACATTATAATTTATTATATACAAAATACATAATAGGATTTCAAAAAATGTCTGACGAACAGGTTGGATGAATGGGCAGTACACACTTAATCATTGTAAATCCTGTGACTGTTGGGACTTGCACGTAAGAATCCGAAATCACTCAGTGGCCACAGCTGTGAAAATAAAAAAGTTTTGTTAATAGGGCGATGGTAATCTTTTCCATTCCCCTGTCAGCTAAATAAGTTTCAAGTGGAAAATTGCAAATACTGTAAGGAGAATGCATGTGTGTGAAAGAAGACACACAAAGAATCTGTAAAACAGAAGTATGTTGCTGCAGCAAAATATTCCACAATATTAAGTAAACTCCAGCTTCCATTTCTTACTAATCCCAGTCAAAAGAACAGCTGCTGAATATTCTTTATAACTAATATCAGGTGTTAGGTTTGTGTACCAAGTGATGCAGCAGGATCACAGATATTCCTCTAGAGATTAAATATCCAAAACTTTAACAAACCAGTACAGGCTGTGTATGAAAATAGTTTAATGGTGTTTTTCCACTGTCACTAGAAGTACCCATTAAGTAGCCATTAATGGGTACAAAAATGCCATTAGGTACCCATTAATGGCTACTTAATGGGTACTTCTAGTGACAGTGGAAAAACACCCTAAATCAAATACAGGTAAGTTGAAATACAGTTTGAAAGCCCATTGTTACAAATGAATAACTTCATAGAGAGTTCCTCTCAGTCCAAACTGCACTTTATAGTTCAGGATGAAAATACTGTACTTGGAAACTAACAATTTGCTATCCTTCAATGGCATCCATGTCAGCTGTTGGAAAACTGTTGAACATCACTAAAGTCTACCTCCACATGGGAAGAGACAGGTTATACTTGAAGATCCTGCATCTGCTTTGCATAAAGAGAATCTCAGACCTCTTCAGATAGAACTGGAAGAGCCACTTCCAAGAAATCACGACCGCTGCCAATCTGACATAACATTAAATAGATTGAAAATATTCAAGGAAAAAGCAGTTATTTAAAAGCAGAACAAACTATAGTATGACTTCTGTACAGAAAATCCTGCCTCACTAGATTTGCCTTGCTATTGTGTATTTCCTGACACTATGAACAGCATGTAGATATTGATTGAATAAATATATGGATTTTCAGAAAACTTTAGGGAGTAACTGGGAGAAGAGAAAAAGTCAGCATGTAGGATTAAAAAAAACTGGAGTAATTTAATTACCGCTAGTGAAAGTGGAAGAGCATTCTTCTATACGGAGTTTGAGTTATGGACTTGCATTGTGCATCTCTTACTACCTTGAGATCACCTGACTCTTAAAACCCAATTTAGGAGGAACTACAGAAGGAAGAACAATAGAAAAAATTCTTTTGTGCGTGGTTTGCTGGATCAAGTTTCATGTTGCGAGAAAGATAATAGACATTGTTATTATATCCAGAAGTTACTGAAAAGCAAATGTTAATTCTTTTTAAATGCACAGTATTTTTATGGGTCTATGGACTATAAATAAATAATTCAATACTTTTTTTCTGTAAGCTTTCTGTACGAGGGATAGAAACAATGTCAAGAATATGAAATTTTGCACTATTCTTACTTATGTGTGGGTTGCAGTCTTGGTCGTCTAATTTGTTATGCATCTCTGAACACAGTAGTCACTTGAGAAGATCATGTTCTCCTCTTAACATTTTAACAACCTGATCTCTCTGCTTCACTAGATAATGAAAATGTCTCATTGTGGTACTTTAGGGCCCCGAGATGTAGAAAAACTGTTAAATTAGCACATTTTAGATTGCAGGAATATACCTTAAAGCAAATGCGTCCTTTTATCAGCCCATATGGAACAGGACCGTAACACCTGGAATCTGTAGAATTCCTGAGATTATCACCTTCCAACCAAACATGTCCTTTAGGTACCTAGGAAAGATCAAAATGAAAGAGCAAATATATATTTGAAAAGAAATACAACTACTTCCCACTCATGCCACCTAATTTTATCCTTCAGCACACATACATGTAATGCATTAATAATTTTTACACTTGCCTAAAAGAGAGAGAGCTGGAGGGAGGAATCTAAGTATCTTTTCTTTCACATTTTCTAAAAACACTAGTTTGTAACTCAAGAAAGCCCCTTCCAAATGAAGATGTAAGAGGTTAGGCCAATGTGACAGGGTCATTAATTTAATAGACTTCAAAAGAGGTCATTAGGATGTTGACTGAAAATCTGCCCTGCTGTCGCAGCAACAGCATGAACAGGGCAGCCACATACTCATCAACATCCTGGGGCCAGCACTGAGGCTAGACCTGTTAGGAGGCTTGTGATGAACTAAATGGTAATTGATTGTGACATCAATTACAAATAATCTCATCATTTTATCAGAGAGGGCTTGTCAAAGTTCTAATTAAGATCACAGTTTATCCTATATGCAGGCAGAATCCACAACACATAATATTGCAGTAATGACCATCACAAACCAGAAAGTCTCTCCTTATAATTTGAAAATTAATGATCGTGACCTTATCATACAACAGAGACCTTTTTACAGTCTATATGGACTGTGCATGAGTTATATGGCATGCCATCAAGCTCAACATAAACTGGCGCTTTTAATATGAAAAAACAACAAAATAGTAACACAAAGCCATTTTGGAGTTGTATATGAGAGTACTCAAACATTACTTTAAACTTGAGAAATTAACACAAATGGGAAAGTGATAAACATAAGCCATGTATACACTCAACTTTACAATCAATAATAGAAAACTTGAGTTAAAGTTCCAATTATAAAGAAGACAAATAAGAGACAATTAGATTAATTTATGAGCACATACAGAAGTGCAAAGCTAGCTGAATTCAGACCAGGCATCGCAGTCACCTTGTCCAAATGCTCATCTATCTTGGCCTTGGCCTTGAAGTGGGGCATATTTTGTGGCCACTGTAAAAGTGCCCTGTAGACACTAAAGTGCTGCAGAGCAGTTGTGGCACTTCTGTGGCCACTGCAGTATTCTACGGATGCAATACAAAACTACTGTTGCTGCAAAGGTACCACAGAGCAGCCATAAAAGCACTGCACTTCTTTTTAAGGATTCTTTGCAGCACTTTGAGGTCACAGTGACATTTTACCATTACAAAAGTGTCACAAAGAGGTCAGATAAGGCTTCCAGCATGCCTCCATGAGGCCTAACAAGCCAGATCACTAAGTCAACTTTAGAGCTGTACCTCAATTTTAGAGTGCAACTCAGTTCACCAATGGGCCAACCAAGCCACAGCTATTTTGTAAAAGCCATCATACTTCTGGCTTAAAACACCTCTATCTCACATGAAGCATCCAGCTATGGTGTTAATTTATAACCATTTAAAAGATAAATATTTCACAGGCACTTAATCAGGTATATACTATTCTTCATTATAGAATGACACTAGGGGATTCAGCCTGCAACCTTCTGCTTTCCAGGTAGTTCTAGCACTGAACTATAACCAATTCAATTGTACCACAGGAAAAAAACGGACGTTTGAAGTAGAAAATCCTGCATTTGAACCATCCTGAGCGAGATTTCAGAGGCTGAACAAACCAAGGTCTGAGCAATTATTTAAAAAAACAGGGATGGATGGTGAAACATGGGAAGCAGTGCATCTGTCCTACTTCCCCACCCAATTCAAATCTGCAATAGACTAAAACTGGTTTTGGAGAAAGAAAAACAGTGCAAATCAATGCAGCAATAACACCTCGCCAGACTTACAAAACTCTAGTTTTCCCTGAGCAAAAACAGGTCATCTTTTATTGTTTCTTCAACATTTTCATCTTAAAAGTGTAGTACATGTCCTTTTACTTCCAAATGCTTGAAGTTATAAAGAAAATAACTAAACAAAGTTTGACAGAGAGCCCATGGAGGCTTCCCAATTAACTGAAAACTCCTACCTGCAAGTTCAATAATGGAGTTCATGTTCAGCACTACATCCTGTCTCCTCCAGCGCTAGCCGGAGCTGCTTTCCCTCAACTGGACTCCCCTATTTGGAGCAGGGCAAGGGCATATTGTCCAAAGCTCCCTCTAAACTGGTGCTAGCCAGTTAAATATTTCAGAAGTCAGAAGATACTACTAACAATATAGACGATCAGGAAGACATTATATAGCATAAGCACTTTTGATAAAAGCTAATGATCCATCTAGTTCAACTCTGTTTTCCACTTTAGATAACCATGTATTTAATTGGAAGTCCACAAACAGGACGCACTTTCCGGAATACTTTCTGCAGCAACTTATTTTAAGGGAGAATGCTAATTCAGATTCGGGAGGCGGGGGAGACATATAGCTATTACTAGTTGTAATTTTATTCCCAAGCTCTTTGTGTAATTTTGATGCCAACATTCTGTGCTAAGAATATCAGGCTAAGTGAAGTTTTTCCATTTGTCAAAAGTATTCCAATATTTGGCTTCAATGGATGGTCCCAGGCTATAGTATTTCATATTCTCTCTACATCACTGATATACTGTAGATGTAAATTATTTCACCACAAAGAAAAAGCCCTACAAGAACTACAAGAGCCTCTCTTAAGATCTTAATACCTGGGCAGATCTATATAGGAGAAGGCACTCCTTCAGATATTAAAAGACTAAGCTTTTTACAGCTTTATAAGTTAACGTATCTCAAAGTGGGTTTGGCTGTGAAAAGACAACAAGTGCAGTTCTTTTAAGACCTGCAGCTTCTGAATCAAAGGCACCCCTATGTAGACTGCATTACAACAGTCTAGTTTAACATGCTGAGACAGCCCGGAGGCCATGAAGTCCTGACTTGACCACCCCCCTGAATATTTTCAGCATGGAAACTGAAATTCCCCAACACCAATATGCTGAATGCCCTCCCCAACCTTTCTTCAGAGGTAGGTGATGCCCATGGAGGTGTTCATGCAGTCGACCAGGAATTGGCCAAGATGTAGTAGTATCCAACAACACAACCAAAGTATTTAGGAGTTTTAGGAGCAAGTCAGACCAAAAGCGGGTGATGAAATTCAATGAGTCATGAGCAACAATAATACATGAGTATTGTGCATGAACAAGCCAAGGGTCAGGAAGGTCAGAGTGTGTAGTTGCGCCAAGGTATATATGGACAACCCTGGGCAGCTGGAGTTCAGAATCACCCACCAGTGATCCAGAGCCCCAAACTAGGCAAAAAACAAGACAAACATAGGATTGCTACAAAAGCAGGTTCTTCCATTTATTGAGTTGATAGCACAGGACAAGACGCAAGGGTAGTATAAGGTTGTTTCAAAAGACCAAGGCACATGAGGTTCCCACCCTCCCCACCAAACCATGGGTATATGGGGAACTTGATAACGAGCTAGGAAGCTTTCCATGGGAAAGCTGAATCCAGCAGGAATGTGAGTAAACAAGGTTGCGTGTATGAGGGAACCAAAGATGGAAGAGCAGTAGTTCTCATATCATACCCCACCCCATGAAGCCCCACCCTCTTACATGGGTGAGAGAAGCTGTGGCAAGATCTGGACCTGGTTTATCTGGGTACATAGAATGATAACAGCATAACAAAGTTTGACAATATGTTCAGCGTTGACCCACGAGTGTTCAGAAGCAGAGTGGCCTAAGTATTGCAGTTTACCCCAAGAGATTCTGGAATCAGGAATGTCTGTCCCAGTCATGATGGAAGGAGGTGGTGGGGATATGTGGTGCAGTGGAGAAGGAGGAATTCTTTCATAGAAAGCTACAGTGAAAAACAGGCTGCATTTTCACGTGTTTGAGGAGTTTAAGCTTGAACACTACATTGCTGATCTTGAAAATTATTTAAATGGATCGATGTAACAGTAGTCTTAATTTTTTGGAGGGATGTAGGGATTTCAAAAAAACAGGTTAAAAGGAATATCGTGTCCCCGACTCCAGTGGTTGTCAGCTGTTGATTTTTGGGATCTCTAGCCACTTGCAATTCAGCCCAAAGCTGTGAGGAATTGTCAGCCCACTCCATTAAAGAGTGGGGGCTATCAGAGGGTTGATGAGTGATGGTCAGTTCCGTAAACAGCTTTGAATGGGGAAACCTGTAAGGAGGAATGAGTGAATTGTTATAAGCAAATTCAGCAAGTGGCAAAAACTGGGACCATTCTGACTCTTTACATATTGAATATCAAGAGAAGCATAATATTTGAGTTCCATAATTGATACTCCTGGTGTTTCTTCCCTTCCCTTCCCCCCCCCCCCGCCCCCCCCCCCCCCGGCCTTTGCAACAGTGGAGTGATGGTGATACGGAGTTCGAAAGAAAAAAGCTATAGGGGTACAGACTTTATTAACAGAAATGGTGGAGGGAGAACTGTTAAAATCTGATTCCTATACCCTAATTCAAAGTAATGGGCTATGTAACAAATGGAATCCATAAACAAATCATATTGGGAGCACCAAGGACTGCCCTTATAATATTTAGCCTAGTCCTAAATTTAGTCTTTGGAATCGCACACATTGCTGTTTCATCAACAACTGTCTATGTGTTTAATCATGTAGAGAATACCTTAAAAGGGTAGAGGGACTATAACTCACTTTCTCTTAGCTTGCATGCATTAATTGGTGATGAGTACCTGCAACAAAAACTAGTCAAAAGGTTCTAACTCAAGACAGTTCTAACACGGGGTAACCATATTTGGTACTGGATGTCATAAGAAACAAATTAAATTCAGACACAAGTCCAGCAGTTGAGTTGCACTGTCCTAACAGTGAATGAAGTTGGAGGTCACTGTTTTTGTTTCTCATGTCTCCTGCCAAAGCTATACTTTTTACAAGCACAATACAATTAATAGCAATTATTTAGAAAGATCAATTTGTGACTACACTGAAACACTATTAATTTCTAATAAGCAAACAAGCTTACTAGTTCAGCACTCCTAACAGTTAAATAAGAGAACAAATAAAAGCACAGCCATTTCAAAGGATTACCAGAATACCAAAGGAAATTAAGGCAGCTGTAATCATATGCCTCTTTTAAGAAATTCAGAGATCTCTTTACTCCTGGCTCACACTGACAGATAAAAATCAGGCATGGAATTTGTAAATGTCTTACCTGAAGCCCATGAAAGGGATAAAAATATGTCTGAACTGGCAGTAACAAAATTAGTAAAAGCTAACTGCTCACCCTAGACGTGGCTACTACGAAGTATTCACAGAGTTAAAAGGACTTAATCCCATGTAAAAGACTATTGGGCTGCAATCTCAGTTTGCAAAATCACAGATTAAATTGTCTAAGGATACTAACTAGCATTTATAAACATTGCTTGAAGAGTTTTAAGAAAGAAGTTTGTTGACCCCAATGAGCACAGCCTCAAAAACATCAGCCTGCTACAAACTGTGTCATATTTTATCAACGTGTCTGATACCATTCTAGATATTCCAAACAAGCAAACAACCCAAAACCTGTGGCTTAGGTCAATGTCACTATGGTTGCTATGAACAAAAGGAAGGGAAAATTGACTGTAAAATGGAAAGGATAAAACAAGATTGCTTACAGCAGCTGTGACCTAAAAAAAGAAATCTGAAATTTAACCCTAATATGACTGTATGGCTGTACTTCCTCTGATTAGAAAAGAATCACAAAAGGTTAATGAGTTAAATAACCACATTTATATGTCAATCTTTACAGCAATAGTGGTAATTTCAACCTATTTCATTAAGTGAACAAATCAAGACCAGTTCACAAACTGGAAAATGTACAGGATTATGAAAGGGTATTTTTCCACTGTCACTAGAAGTACCCATTAAGTACCCATTAATGGGTACATAATGGCATTTTTGTATCCATTAATGGGTACTTCTAATGACAGTGGAAAAACACCCGAAGATTATAATTTTTCCTTTTACTATGGTATCTATATTTTTATGTGCACAGTGAAGAACCTGAATACGTGAAGCATGGAGGGGAATATTCCTCCTTTGCTTCCTGTCCACTCTATCTCCCCTAAGCATACCAGGAAGGGAACAGCACAAGGACATTTATGTCCAGCTTCACCCGTTATGTCCACAACAAGCCTGGAGCTGCCACGCAGCAGCAAGGAGTGGACACCTACTTTAGTTGCCACCAGGAACAGAGCAAGGACTGTGTGGCCACTTAAGCTTTGCCACCTGTCACAACCTCCAAACAGACCGTCCAGTGCCTGCCCTCCGGAAAGTAGATGGGCACTACAGTGGTACCTTGACATACGAGTTTAATTCGTTCCGTAACCTTGCTCTTATGTCAAATCGCTCGTATCTCAAAGCAATTTTCCCATTAATCCATTCCAGCTCCCAAAACACCACCTCAGTTGTTTTTGTTATGTACTGTACTGTATTTACATACTCGTATCTCAAATCTTGCTCTCATCTCAAAGCAAAATATCACTCACTCGGTGGCTTGTATCTCAAAACACTTGTATGTCAGGGCACTTGTATGTCGAGGTACCACTGTATTAGGTTGCTGGAAATGAGCAATGGGCCGAGTGAGTACTACAGTCTGTAAGCAAAACTGGTAGCAAACAGTTAAACAATAAACCAAAATATGTTTATTGAAATACACACAAGAAAGAAAGGTAAAAGGGAAGAATAGTAAGTTCAGGTATTGATAGATAAAGTTCAGAAAGTCTCTTGAAGTAGTAAGCTTCCAGCACAAACAGCTTAAAGGTAAATAGTTGCCTCCCAGCAGATAATCCTATCCACTTTCCCCTTTGGTTTGCTTTGCCTAAGCTCAAGCCTCCTTAAAGAATAGTAACTCAATCCTGGTATCAGCAAGGCTTAGCTCTTCCTTGCTTGGCTGTGGGTCCCAGCCTCTGGTCAGTTCTTTAGCAAAGTTCCTTCAGAGCCACAACCCCCCACAATTGTCTCCTTCAACTCTTGCCCCAAAGAAAAAAAACCCTGTTCAATTCCCCTCCAGAGAAAAGACACAGACAGCTCAGAGCTCAGCCTATTATAGCCCTCAGTCTCTAGTGCTCTGATTGGCTGTTACCACTAGTAACTGAGGGAAACTACTCCTGCCTGTCCATCAAGCCTCCAGGACCCTGGGCAGCTTTTCTCTCCAAATTGCCAGCAGCCAATCAATGCAAAAAGGCCCAGGCAATGTTTCCCACCCTTTTTGCAGTTTGCAGCCAAAGCTTGCAAAAGAGGCTTGCAAGGGAGCAAAGAAATATTACTGCCCTTTGCAGCCTGAACCCTGAAACCGTCACACCGCCTTCTCCCCGCTTTCCTTCTTTCTTTGATGCCATGTTTGCTGCTCAGGAGGAACAAAAGTGAAAAATTACCTGTATCTGAAGAGACTCCTAGCAAACTACTGTCTTGGATCTATGCCACCCCAGTAATGTCAGAAATTCCAGATGAGGATGAGAAGTCCGTGCTATGACCTTTTTCAATTACAGTATCATCATTCCTGGAAGTGCTGATATATAGAACAGCCATCATCTGAAGCAGCACATGACGTAAGACTTTTACTGACTGGACCTCCTCAAGCATTATAGACCTAAGAAAGGTCTGCTGTTTCATGGGACTTTAGTGACATTTATCCCGCTCCCCTGCCATAACTTCCATTTTGTATTAAATTAGGGCTACCCCACATATGTCTTGCCAAGTGTTCAAGGACTTCAATTTCATAGCAGGCATACTTGGAGCAGAACATGCCAATATTGATTTTCAACATACCTGAAGCAGCCACAGAGGTAAGCAGCTATTAACAGTTACCTCTTCTTTTTGAAGGGCAGTGACTGAAACTTTGATCTGATGTGGACTGCATTTAAATGCTCTAATACATTAATCATTTTTTCTGAAAATTACTCCAATGTAGATCATGTTTATTTTTGTCTATCATTTAGTTTTAAATTAAAAATGGATATTTTATTTATTGATATATACTATCACTCCTTGCAAAATGCCTTAGCCTTTTTGTTCCTCAAAAGATGGCCAACAGATTTAACAATCTAAAGGTCCCAAGTATTCCAATCAGCTGAAAGGATATTAGAGCTCTGGATTTAGAATCTTACTTTGTTCCTCTGTTTCTTTACATTTCAGCGTAAATGGCTAGACACGCCGTTAGACAACAGAGTGAAAGTCAAGATGTTTTCATCTCTTCTGAGTGAGGTCAGAGTGCCTCCTATACAAGGAACAAAAGTAATTGCTTCACTGCTTATGGGTATTCATTTGACAAAAGAGGCCATTGTGAAAAAAACCTACAGGTTTTACCTTTTTCTGATTAAAGTGAAATATGATAAAAGAGGTTGCAACAGTATCAAGCAACAAGTTACTAGGTACTAATGAAATTTGTATACTTAATTAGTTCAGTTGCATCTAATTAAGACATACAAGGGCTAAATTATGAACAGGATTTCTTTGCATGTTTCTGGTCACATTAATTCAAACATTTTAGCTTTTAAAAATCGCTTATTACAAATACCGAGAGAGCAAATGTCATTTATTCTAGGAAATAACTGCCATTTAACTTTGACAATGTGCTTTAGAACTTTCATTTCAGCTTCAATGGGGTGTGAATGTTAAGAGACACAACTTACAGTTAAATTTATTACGTATTTCATAAATGTTTTAATGCCAAGCTTTATATGTTTATGACCATATTCTGTTCTGAAAGAGATCTCAGAAAATCAGAAGAGAGCTAGAATGAAGCTCCTAATTTTAGTCAGACCAAATTATAAAAATGCAAATGGGAACAGAACTTCACCTTCAAAAGATACAGAAAAACAGTGTTTTTCAAGCATGTTGAGGAATTTGGTTAGATCCACTATAGATCATGATGAACTACAATAATAATAATTCAAATAATAGTACCATAACTTCTGATTACTTCTGAATGCCGTAAGGTTGAAAATGCCCCTGCTATTGTAGTAAAGAAGACTTCTTTTAAGTCAATAAGAAAGGGAGTAGAGCATCCCTGGTGTATGTATACTCAAAGCATGAATTTGAATCCCTTCATGGAGTAGGGAACAGCCTAACAGGCCTCTTTCAACGTTTAACTAGAATGTTCAACGATCTGAAGGACAACCCTCTATTCCTGGAAAACTGTCTGATGTTGGAGCTGCAATTGTTAAATTGCTGGCTTGAGCAGTGCCACCTGGGATAGAATGGGGTCAGACAGCTGATATTCAGACAGCAAAGAACCAAGGCAGTGGCTGTTGGTGCTCAATGGAGTTGGGTGGGGAGTTCAGTTGCTTTTATACACTTTATACTTTCCCTTTTAGGCAAGGTATTAAAGAGTAGTGGCTATCCAGCTGCAGAATACTTGGAGGAAACCAATTATCTGGATTAATGGACATTTTTACTGTACTGATATTGCCTTGGACACCCTGATGGTTGACCTCTATTGGGAGAGGCACATGGGCAATATGACCATGTTGTTCTAACTTTTCTTCCTATATTTGAGACATGACTGAATAACACGTTCCATGATACAATACAACCATAAAAAGTCCTAAACAGCTTGGGCTCTGGTTATGTACCTTATTTTGTACAATCCTGCCCATGTATTGGGATCTCAAGGAGACAGCCCTCTTGAAGGTCCTCCTCTCTCTGAAGTGCAAGGGCTGGGGACACACAAAAGGGCCTTTTCTGTGGTAGCCCCCCAGATGCTGGAACAGCCTCCCTCTGGAGGTTTACTAAGTGCCTACATTAATAATATAGTTTTGGGACGTCTTGGTGAAGGGCAGGATATAAATTCTTAAATAAATGATAATTATATTTTTAAAACTGGTTTTAAATTGATTTGATTATCATATGAAATTTGTATATATTTTGTATGTACTATGCTTCTGTAATACACATTTTCAATGAAAGCATAGCTTTCCACAAGAATTTAAGATGACCAATGCAATCCTGCAGCAATTTTTCTGTTTAAAAACTACATTTCCTAATTGAGCAAATGCAAAGGCCAGGTTCAAAACTGGGGACCGGAAACAACTCTTGCTTTTTAACAGCACAATATACACCCCTCCAGTTAGGCAACCAAGGTGTCATACAGATCGTAACACATTCCATACCAGGCCCACATTTACAGTCAAGTAACATGCTCATTTCCAAATTACTGTATTGGCTCTTTAATCACAACTGGTTGAGTACTTCTAATTTCTAATTGAAAATTGTTTTCATTATCCTATAGAAAACAGATATTACCAGTGAACCCTTAATATTAATACTTCAAAGTGGGTATTGGTAAAGTGAGTTGCAGACCTAAAGCACAGTTTTCAGGCTGCTAGCTTTAGAGATAGCCACAGGATGAACAGAGCATGTTACCTCCACAATGAACTCCACTTTAGCACAAAGTAAACATTTTCCTCCGCATAGCGGCTGTCAGTGTATTAGCAACCTGCAGTAATTGATTATCAGTAGACTGTTGCTGAGAAATGGACTTGTATCTTAGCTTTTTATCATTATGACTTGCAAAAAGGCAGGTTCCTTATTTACAGGCCCTATCTATATTAAGTGACATTACAAGACCCTTCCTTTGTTCGATTAGCACATGGACTTAGTGATATATAAACTAGTTTACTACAATTTTCCTGTTTGCCTTTTCAGTTTGTAAATAGCAACTGCACCAACTGAACATATGGTAAATAGAATGAAAAGTACACACATTATTAAATCACATGCAGTCCTACATTTGAATTATCATGCACTTATTGCAATTACCATAGGAGTCTCAAATTTTATTGCCAATGCTGTTTTCTTCATTTCTTTTTGACCATTCCAATTCTGTTATTTTAAGTTATGCAGAAAATAGAGACACTACTATAACTAATAATGAGACTCTGTTATGCTTGTTCTTAAGGTACCTCTTCTATGTTTTAATATCTGATAATCAAATACTGTAAAATAAGTTCTATGGAAAACTTAAGATGCTGCATGCACACAAATCAAAGACTAACTTCTGTGAAAAAATGCTTTCTTTCTCACATATATTTCCTAACATGATGAAACACTTCCCATTCAGAATAGGATGTTTTGCCATATTGCATGCATTTTGCCAAATCATGTCTTGTATAAAGTGATGGCTAGATTCCTAGAGAACAGCATATTGTGTGAAAATGTGCAATATCAATAACGGGAATCTCCAAACCATCCTGCCAGGGAAGGGGGTGTAGATTTGACACCTTCTGAATATGGGCCGGCAATCTCAACTTTTCAGCTTGTACATGAGGAAGCGGAGGGATCTAAAGAATGTGGCAATTACAATGTGTAAAAAGGTGAAGAGTTAAATGCAGCCTCACAGAGAAGGCAGCTATGTACTGGAAGCTTCTCAGCAAATTGTTGCTTTAATCAGTGAGACAAGGACATTTTTAGAGTTGCCTCACCCAACGCATGCTCATTTTCTTCCTTTTTAAACTGGTATCATCCTCTCCATTCTGGTCAAGGGAACAGGTCTCAAGAGAGGTTTCTGGCAAGCAAGCTCCCTTCTCTGTGGTTCTGCTGTTAACATGGAAGCTGACGAGCTTGATGCCATCCGCCTCCTCACATGCTATTCCAAAATATGAGATCTCTCCTGGGGCAGCTGCCTCCTCTAGCAACTTTTCTCCACCCACTCTCCAGCTCAAAATTCATTATATGAAGGCACCAATTTGTGCAGTAGATGGCTTACTGGTCCAATTCAACAGGACATTTTGTATGGTCTTACATTCTTAAATAAACTAATTGTAGTTGCTTGTTAGTTTGTACTCAAATGTGCTTGGAGACCTAGGTTTTTTCCACTGGCACTAAATACCCATTAAGTACCCATTAGGGACCCATTAAGCTCAGAGCAGGAAGATCCCATTTCCACTGCAGACCCCATTAGAGCTACATTTGTTTCCACCAGTTCTAGGGAAATCCAGATTGAATGGGTCCTTCAAGCCCTATAATCCAGATTTCCTATAGACCCCATTAAAGGGCTACAATGGGGTCTTCAGGTATCAAATCCAGATTATACGGAGCACATTTGCACCACGATCGGGCAATGGGGTCTAGGAGGGCTTTGGGGGTGCACACCCATGGAGGGGGTGCCCCGAAACCCAAAGCTCCAAAACCTGAAGCTGGCTCTGAAGCCGGCTCCAAAGAATAGCACAGGCTCTGAAGAGGACCCCACAGGAGAGCAATGCCAAATCTATGGACCTTTGTCAAAGGCTCCAGAGAATCTTCGAAGATTACACCAGAAAATCTCCGGAGCATCTATGGAGATTGCACCCCGTCCCCCAAAAAACTTGGGGTGATGGGCGGGCCCCACGTGGGTCGATTCGGATTCGCCACATGGGTGCTCCGGCATTTCCACTGCAGGCAGGCTAGCACCCATTGCAATTGGGTGCTGCACCACCCATGGGGACGCATCAGGTACCTCCCTTAATCCAGATCTACTAGATCCGGATTAGTTGAAGGACTCATTCCTTAGATCCAGATCATCTTAGATCCAGATTAAGAGAGGTCAGTGGAAAAAAACCCATACTTAAATTTTAAATAATTCCATATAATCATATAATGATATCTTTCTCAATATATTTTTAATGGACAGAAAGAGCAATAATTTCAAAATGACCATAATGCCCAATTCCTTCTATTATAGCTCCACACACTTTCACTTTCCTGAGACACAAATGGCTATAACGTCCACCTCTTCCTGAATAGTGAAAAGTATTACTTCTTAGTTCCTCACATCCTCACCACAATTCTCACTATCCATTTCATTCCCACATATCCTCAATCTCTCCCCTTTTGGCCCTATTGGCTTTCAGTCTTAGCTGGCTGATCACTCAGAAGCACAATTAAAGTATTAAACTTCAAGGATATACAGAGCAAAGAACAGAGCATATACAAAATATTTTAGCAACAAATGGGTCATTTAATAAAAAGCAGCCCTTGAAGCAATAAAACTAAACAAGATTTGCTGAGAAGAATTTTGGTTTTAACAATATAGTTTAAAAATGCAAACTACCAGGGCAAAAATACAAATGTATCTAAAATATCTTTCAAAGTATTTACATTTTAACACTGCCAATTTCCGCCAATTACTGATCCTCTATATAACTGCCAAAGCAATGGAATACTTAGCAAAATATATTTCTAAATGTGAAATTGAAATTCAGTTTGCTAGGATACATATAACACTCAATGTGCATTAAGCATGGATGCAATATGACTAGAAAACAAGCATCAAGAGTATATATAAGTCTAAGTCTTGCATGCATTTAGCATGTTTATATTTTTAAAAAGTTCTATCACTTCCTCTGAAATTAGAAAAACAATGAGCAAAAACAAGTTATATATTAAGCCTCAGTTTAAATGTAAAATAAAATCAGGATCTGTTGTAAACCTTGACAAGTAAGAACTTAGCATATTGAAGTTTGTTTAAAATACTACTACCAAGACAGGCTCAAAATATACTTTCTTATCCCTGTTTATTGATAACCCGTATTTGAACTGTAATAGCTTCAAGGCTGAAGCCCACTGTACTTCACTCTCATATCCTAAAACCATGACTTCCCTTTCTATGTGAAATGGATACAAGACCTTAATGTTCAGTGGAGCTTCTTTTTAAAAACTCCTTAGGGTAGTCTTGATAATCATAATAATGCACAATAATAATATAAGCAATAAAATAACAATGGCAGTGCTGGCAATGATGCTGATTATGATAATACAGAGAAGAAGTCCTAATGCAAAGGGGTCATCACTGTACTATTGAAAGAAAGGTAATTATACAAAGGAAACTGAAAAATGAACCGGAAAGAAAAACAGTTGCCTGGTCAGTACCTAAAAAACATCAAAGGGAAAGCAGAAAACAACTGTCTTTGATTATAGTAGGAGAAACAGGGCCTGAAATAGACAGATGCTTCTGCCAGCCACATAATGAGTTTTCCTTTTGGCCACTGTATACTATGTGCTGTACTCCATTCCTGGGTTGAGTACGGTATATTTTATGATTTCCTCATTTTTCCTCCCTATCCCAAATTTAAATCCTAAATTTTAAGGCCCACAAACTTCGAGCCATTGTGACATGCATGCAGACATATGTCCAATATCACAATATTAGGCATGCATAGGGTAGGAAGATTAATGTAACAGGTCACTTTCCATCAGTAATCTGCCTACCAATCACAAGCCTTATTGTAGAATAATTAGTCTCTTAAAGGAGAATGACAATAAGCCAGTCAACTTTGACATGTTGTGACTTTTTAAAAGCCTTTTAAACTTTCTTATAACTTGTCTTCCAAGGACAATGGATTGGGAATAAAAGCTAGTTGCTTGCACCCAGAGCGTAGGCTTAGACACATAGATTTTCAGGCATGTTGTCTGATAATGAAGTCAAATGGAATTCCAGAAGGATATGAGAATGTTTTAATAGAATGGGTGATATTTTTTTTCTTGTTTTGAACATTCCCGAGCCTCCTTGCAAACAATTTTTGAAGGCATTCTCATTAATCAACTAAAATGAAGACAATGGGTACAACCAAGACATGCTAAACTGCTGGCCACATAAATCAAGGTGTACAGAGAACACTTTTTGAGTTTGTTCCAATGCAGAATTGAAATTTGGAAAATATCAAAATGTGCCACATGCTCATTGAGAGCCAGCCATTCCAAATAAACACTTGGAAGTTTCAAAAGTTCATCCATAGAGAGGAAAAAAAAGAGAAACTCATTATCACTCCCTTATTCCTTTTGAGTGGAACACAGGGAAATCAAAACAAGCTCTTCCCTTTGTTGGTGATCTACTTGTCCCCCTTTTCAGTAGCAATTTTGGGAGAAAAATCTAGAAACTATAGTTGCTAGTCTTGCCTTCTTGATAGTTATCACTTCCCTGAAGGTGCAAATAAAAACACTGTGACTGGCCCATGTTGCCTCTTGAAAAACCTACGTGTTCACCTAAGTAGAGAGTGAGGGTGTTAACTATTACTGCGTTCTTCTTAGCACTTTTAAATTTTCTGTTTTAATACTGTGTGGTTTTATTTTTCTTACTTTCTGAAATTTTATTTGTTTTAACATATTTAATCACTTTGAGTCTAACATTTCTGCTTAAAAACAGCCTATAAATACAGATAATAAAGAGTTAAAATCTTTCTTTACTTTTAAACACATTATCAAAAATATCATTTAAAACAATCCAGACAAAAGTCTATTACATAAGCCTTCAATGTAATACTGAGAATTATAAAATAAACAATACAGTACTTACATAACTGTGGATTTTAAGAAAATCTGAAGGGTTGCTTGTACAGACTTTATCTCCCTCCAAGCCAATGACTCTCTTACAGATATTTGATTTGGGGTCAGTTGGGTTTTTTGCAATGACAACATCACCTCTGGGTAAAACATAGTAAGGAAATGTCAGCGTCTAGCAGTATTTCATGGTATACCAAAGTCTAAATTATGAAAGCATGTTACTCTATTACAACCCCCTCCTTCTCCCATCTGCTGGCACTGAGGTTCCCTCTAAGCATCCACATGACTGGTGCTTAATGAGATCTGCTGCACTCAACTTAGAGAACAGACCCCCTGCTCCCCTCCCCAATTCATTGGGCCACCTGCTCATGCACTCACAAAATCTTCTTCCTTTCTCGGTTGAATGTGCTGAATTGTTAAACGGCATGTGCAGAGAAGAAAGAGATTTTGCAAGTGAGCAAAGCAGCAAAAAGAAGGAGCATGCTCACTCTCTCACTGACTCTCTTTTAACCACAGCATTTTTATCTGATACTATCCATCATTAATGTTTGTCCACAAGTACTGTATAGTATATGGCTTCAGGCATCAATCCTGGTCTTTTGGTGCGCTAGGAACTGTGCACACATAACATTTCTGGGAACAATGGCTCTGCAAATTTTCTTCCAAGAGGTCTATTTGTCCATTATAGCATAGGATAAGATAAGCTAAAAATGAGAACTCTTATAGAATGGTATTTGTAATAGAAGAATGTATATAAAGCTCAAAGTTTCTGGAAGTCATTAAAAGGCTCATCTTTTGATTTCTTTTTAAAGGAAGCATACAAAAAAAAGATAACACAGAAAATAATGAAAGAAACAGCGTAACAAAATATTTTGCACAAATAAACTCATAGAAAATTAAAGCAACATACTTCTGAATGTTATAAAAATGGCAGCTAAGATTCTCAGAAAATACAATATCAGAATGTTGAATTGTAGGCTCCATCGACTGTCCTGAACACTAAAAATGAAAATGAAGAGGTCAATTACCTTTGGTAAAATACCTTGACATGTTAAATTGAAATAAATGCTATAGCCTATTTTTATTAACATAAGCTAGATGCTAAAGACATTATTGCACTAAGGTTATAAAGCTACCATTCTGCTATCATTCTGTCAGTCTAATGTCACTTCCAGTAGATTACTATAGATGTTAGTAAAGCATGGTGACCAGGCACAAGCATCTAGTCTGTCAGAGGTGGTTTCAGCATGGAGACTGAAGTCTCCTAACACAACTATGCAGGAGGTCTTTGAGATAACCATCACTAATTGGAATACGTTGGACAATGGAGTAAATGTCACGGACAGGTCTGAGGAAGAGACACTGCCCATGACTCTGTCAGCCCCAGTCAGTACTCAGTCCCAGCAAGACAGCTGAAAAAGAAGTCAATCCTAGTCGGGCCATACCTTCAGCCAATGCCTCTGAGATCCGGCTTACATCTCATCAGACAAGGATGAGGGAGTGGAAATTGCCCCAGCTGCTGAAAGACAAACGCAGCATGTTTTGGAACAGAGCGCTTCAGACAACAGAAATCAGAGGCATGGCTGCCATGATTAGACCAGCTGCACAGGGAAAACTGCCCATTGTCACGATGCCCAGCAATCCAGTTAGTGCCTGCCCTCTCTAGGAGAAGCTTGGCCCTGTTAGGATGCTGAGTTCGTGCAACGGCCAAGTGAATACTACAGTGTGGACACAAAACACTGGTAGCAAGCGTTTCAACATTAAACTAAAACAAGTTTATTATTATACGCAAGCAATACTAAAAGGAAAATAAGGTTCAGGTATTTGATGGTTTAACTCAGTTTTAACTCAGTAAGTCTCTTAAGGCTAGGAGCTACCCCTTTCTCTAAAGGAAAATAGTTCCCCTTTTAAAAGACAAACCTCTCCACATTCCTCCCTCTCTGGCTTGCTCTGCCACAGCTCAAGCCAAGTCAGTGTCCAGAACGTGGCTCCAGATGATCACAAGGCCCAGCCCGTCCTTGCCTGTCCGATCATCCAGCCTGGTCAGTTGCTATTGAAGTCTTCCTTCAAGATCTTCCAGCCAAAAGACCCCTGGTCAGCTACTGGTTCCAGCTCCCTCAGGATTCAGCTCTCTTCTCCTTTCAGCTCTTGTACCACATGAAGACATAGTCTGCTGTCTTCTGTGTTCCTTTATACTCATCCCCCTGACCCTGATTGGCTCTAGCCGCAATACAATGCTGCTGGAGACTCCTAACAGAGGTTGCTGTCCCTCCAGCCTAATTGGTGGGAACTCCTACTCTAGCCCCTCCAGTACTCAGATCCCCGGACAGCTTTTCCCTTCAAAACCTTACTCCAGCCAATCACTGCAACAGGGCCCGCACAGGATTTCCCGCCCTTTTTGCAGCCAAAATCCTGGGTTTGCAGAAGGCTGTTTGCACCAAGGCTGGCTATGGCAGCTTGCAAGAAGCCTGCAAAGCCAGAAAGCAAAACAGTTTGCAGCCTGTACCCAGAAACCGTCACACCCATTGCTGCTAACTTCTGCAAACAGCTTGAGCCTCCATGTCCTTCTTTCCAGAATCCTGAACCGTTGTGCTGTATTCCTGGTCTGACTTGGAATGGATCATGCTACTTGCTGCCTCCTTTTCTGTTGTATCTTGGTAAACTGCCAAGTTGTATTGCTTGGAAAATACATTCCTGCTATTTGTGCAGCATAATCAACAATACACTGACAACAGCTTTGTCTTCTAGCCAACCATAAGAACAAACCCTCAACCTTATGAATAGAGTAGATAGGCCAGCTGGACTATGACAATTTGCACAATTTGCCCCACTTAATTGGACTGGTACTGCACTAAGAGTGCCTCCAGACACAAGGAAAGCTGTGAATTCCCTTCGCAGCCACTTCCAGTCTGACAGATGGTACGATAGGAAGGTACAAAGGGAATTCACAGCCACTTCCTGCCAGACATACAGGAAGCTCAGAAGTTATGAGGAAATTTGCAGCCACTCCCTGATGCTCAGACAGGAAGCTCTGATTGCCCACAGTATTCCTGCAGCATTTACTTTGGGGGGGGGAGTTGTGGGGGATACTGCAGACAATCAAAGTTGCAAAGTCCCTTCATTGCTTTTGCACATGTCTGGAGTCACCCAAGGTATCTTTCAGGGCAAAGTTTAGTAAACATAGGGCCTGATTAATCAAAATTGGCTTAGAGCTGGCTCTCAGCCTAGCTATTCTTGCCTACATCCTCAATGTGCTTCAGAGTCTAGCTGACAGCTTTTAGCTCAGCCGGCCCATGCAATCAACCCTCTAGGTTCCAAGGCTACAGAGCAAAGGGGTAGGGTGAAAAACACACACATACCATGCAATAACAGGGGGCTTTGGTTATTACAGTCTTAAATCTCCAATTAAAATCTGGGTTGAAGGGAAAAAAGAGCTCTTGCCCACTTTGCAACATCATTTCTGAGACACTGTGTGCCTCACACATAGTGAAAGAAAAGGCCAGAGATTACAGTAACCTTGAATCTTATCCACCTTTGACAAAGGTCTTTACACTTGCTCCTTTTTTGACTTTGATCTTTGAGTTGCTTCTTCTTTTTATCTTATGGAGTGACATGATTCTATTTATGTGCAAAGAAAGCAGAAACAAACTGCATGGGCAAAGTGTATTCCTGGATTGAGAGAAGACTGCTAAATATATAGCTTTTTTGTTCTAGAAGTATTCTACCATAGGTGATGGTCTCTTTCACTCAGTATTTTTGCTCATGCAGCCAGTTTGTCTCAAGCATTTCACAGGACCAGAAGGCATCTTTCAGGGCTGCATGATGCCTAGAGATCTGTGTGGAAAACACAAGCGCCTCAGATATGGTTGATGGTGACTGAGGGAAGGGAAGGAACTGTGAAATTACAAGAAGATGCATTTTATTGCATCAAACTTAAGTGTGAGTGCACGTGCATGCACTAGAATCTTCCTGTCTTAAAGGAACATTGATCACAAAAAACAAGGGCTCAATAATGGACAGCACTGTAAAACACCATATCAATACTCAAAACAAAATGTATCCAGCTGAGAGGTTTGTTTATTTTAGAAAATGGCAAAGCAATGATGTTTTTTCTCTTCTCTTTCTCTTTTTATCAAATAAAACACAACTTATATTTCTACACATCAAAACAGTACTTCTAGTGTATTGATGGGAAGGCTGCTACCGCATATTTAAAGAGGAGGTGCCAGTCAAGTTTAATGAAAGATAGAAAAACTATTAGAAGGGAAGATGGAAAATCTATCTGAAGGAGTGCCAGCTGAGCATGCAAGTCTGCAAGAGGCTACTTTCTTGCTCTAAAAACCAGGCAGTGGTGTGGCTGGAAAACCCACAGTGTTTTTAATAAATTCCTGTCACTGCCTACCCTGAATGACAATGAATCAGCCAAATATTCCTGTCCTCCCTGACTAGTAATTACGAATATTAGCTTGACCATGACGGGAATGAACTGGACCTCAGCTTAGGCCACTAACATCTGGCTCGCCAGCACTAATGGTGGGATTCCTTTGTATCGTTCCTAGATACATCTTGCTGAAATAGCTGAATCCTCATAAACTCCAAATTCTACTGTATCTCCCAAAAATGTCAGAACCCTCAGGGACAACTTAAGAGAACCTGCAACACAGGATGAAAATGCTCACTTTCAACCGGTGAGAGCTGAAGGAGAGGGGGAGCTTATGGAGGAGAAAGAGTGGGTCTTGCTCTCAGCCTTCATGCTTGTTGCCTTGTCTCTTATGATTTCAGGTTTCTTGGGCTTTCAAGGAAGGTGATTACAGGCATGACCCCCTCCAATATCTGCTGATCCAGTAACTGTGGGTCCACTAATCCATGATCGACTGGACCAGCCTGGCAACCCATCCCCCCCTGGAAACAGGTCCATCATGATTAGGGATTTGTCTTTGGGCTTTGTAGAAACTTTGATGAAGCTGAATCTATCCATTCCCCCACCCTGCATCCTCCATGGCTGCCCCTTTTAACTTGAAGCCTGGCCTACAGCGCTGCCATCTCCAGCATCGCACTCTCCTCTCACCTGACTGGGGGTGGCCACTCCAGCTCTGGGGACACCTCCAGAAAGTCTGGGTTGGGCCTCTGAGGAGGATGCAATGCTGGAGATGGAAGCTGCGGCCAGACTCAAGATAAGTGGAGGTCATGGGGGGCACAAAGTGGGAGGGGTGGACAGATCCAGCTTTGTTGAAAGCCCAAATACACATCCCTAATTGCTATGGACATACAAGACAGAACCTGTGCCTTTTTATACTGTTGTCTTAACCATTCTTGTCTTCGGAGAAACAGGATGAAAGAGTGTGTACAGTTACAATTGACCTCCCATGAATGTATCTATACCAGAATTCTGGGATCTGGGCCAAATGGTGCCAGAGACCATTTAGAGCAATAGAATTTTGCAGTCAGGTCAGGGTTCCACTTAAGGTAATAAAAAGCATGGGGCTGGAACTCACATCATGATCCTGATGTACACGCAACCCAACTTAGGTCCATTGACTCAAATCTTCAACAATGCCTGTTTTTCCTGTCTAAAGGCTCTTTTATCGAAAGTAATTTGCACTACAAAGTAACTTCATCTTGTCAACCTGTTGCAAAAAGGTGATATTTAAACTGTTAAGAGTTTATGCCTTGGGTAAGAGCAGCTGCAAAAATGACGGTGCTCAAACTGAATAACTGATCATATTAATACAATTTTTTAATGTGTTTTGGAAAGTCTAAAGGAGCCCAATCTATTGCTCACCTTGTTTCCCACTGAAATATCTCTGTTCCTCACATGACCCAAGGGTAGGTTTTTAGGTATAAGAATTGGTGTCTTCCTCCATTAATTGTCTTCAGTCATCTCAATGTCTACTACATCTTTGGCTTTTGCTGGGTCCACTATGATTTCTGGCTACTCTAAAGTTCTTCACTTTCCTAGCCCCTTCACTTTTTGCTTCTACTCCTCACTTTAGTCTCTTCCTTGCCTTAAAGCGTGACAAACCACTGGAACTTTTACTCTGTGTCTATTTGACAGTTACAATGGAAGCTTTCCTGCTATAGGTTACTGCTTAGCTATTTGGGGAATCTCACTCTGAGCTGCTTTACTGTTTGACAAATTCTCTCAACTTTGAAATTGTTTACCATCTGAGCAATCTGCCCAACTCTGAAACTTTTGCTGCTTGCTTTATAACAAGCCTATTTCCTGTGTGCTGTTGAAGCTTCAATAAAGAAAGTTCTATATTAAGATCGGCCAATTTCTGTCCTCCCTTGCAATCGACTCCACACAAGAGAACATGGAGAAATCTGCATATCCATATCTTAAGGCAGAAGAATAAGATAAAATAGCTGATACCCTTTTAAGCATCCAGAAACTATGCCTATGAATATGCAAATATGCATACTTTATCTTGTCAATGCAAACTTGGCAAATGATGGATGCTGAAACTGATCAAAGGGCTGACAATGATGGTATTTCCTACCTATTGTTCACTAAAAACAGAAAAATAGTTTGTATCAATTATGCGGTCAGTCCATACTCTGTTCATTGCCAGTATAAGCTTTGGAAAACACAAGACTAAATTTTTTTATTTTCCTCCTTCCCTCCTTATAGTTCTTGTGGAAGGAAGTATGAGGAAAGTAATAGTCTTTATCAACTTATAATGAGGGGAGGGAAGCATAGTTAACTCAGAATTGAAAGGAATCTAAAATGATGCACTTATATATCTTTATTTCAATAGGCTAGAGAAAAACAGACTGAAAAGCAGACAGTAAAAGTAAAGCTCTTTAAAGTGAAGCCCTTTGTTAACTTACCACAACAATTCCTCCAAGATATTCAAAGGCACAATGTGCTATGCATCCATACTGAACAGTGTATCCAATAAGTCGGAATGTCTTCCCAAAAATATCTCGCAACATAGCAGTATTAGAGATGTAAAGCTGGTTTAAGAGAAGAAAAATACTCCAGATATTAACTTTTATGAAATGTAAAGGTTCAGTGCATTTAAAAACAACAACTTTAGAGGTGCACTGCCTTAAAATAAAATCTTACTTATTAGTTTTCACGGAGATCAACCAATACAAAAACCCAAGAAAAAACAATAATGGAAAGGTGAGAGGCAGATGATGAATACAAAGCTAGGAAGAGGCCTAAGAAATCCCACGGAAAGGGGGATCTCCCTGCCTGCATGACAATGTCACTCACAAGCTTGACAAGGCTCTGCCCAACTTGGCTGCATGGCCAGCAAGGAAGGGAACGCAGCAGGCAGCAAGTGCATTCATTGATTAATTTCCCTTGAACTCAACTGCCCTTCATCTACCCTTCATCTTTTCTTTATTGCTGAAGAGGGCCAAGCTTGAAAGGTGAAGCACCTGACAGTCTTGGTTCTCTTTAAAGTACAGAACTTCATTTTGGCACAAGCCTAGTTCTTTTGGGAGTCATGGGAACTCCCAGAAATTACTCTTTAAAAAAAAAAAAAACCTCTACCATTTACCAAGGCTAGTGAAGGGCAACATAGCAGAATTATATAACTTTGTTCCTAGGCCAAAATGTTAGTTTTGCCCCTATATGTAATTGATCAAGTTGGTGTTAAGGAGCCTGTCTTCTTCTAATGGTCAATTCTGCTATGACTTTCCATATAGCTGCAACCTTGGGCATGAAAGAAAGAAACTAACTCTTGACAATGTCTTATATACAGATACCTTGGCATGTACTACCATGCTGTTTGACTAGGAAGAATCAGCTCTGTCTGGTCAGCAAGATGAGAACCTGCCTGGGACCATTAATGGGCATGAGAACACACGGGATATTGTTTAATTTGTTTGCCAGATGAATACAAGAAATGTTAGAAGTCAGGGAATGATTTAATATGGTTACACTACAGCATATTAGAAGTTCAGCTTTCCAATGCTTCCCAGTTCAGAAATTATCAGCATCTTACTTTAATAAAATGTTATTAACCTGAGCTTTAGTTGTGGCTTCTTGATCCAGAAATTAGAAAGCCCCATCCCATGCCCCCTCATGGTCTGGTCGGGTCCCTTATTACATTAGAAACATGAAAATGAATCATAGATATGATCTCTCAAACTCATACTAGTTCTCTGCTCATCCATAGTATCCACTGAACACTTCATATGCTCAAAATTAGGAGACAAAAGAACTATCCAAATTTTGAAATTACATAACATTAGATATCAACAAACAAAAGACTAGTTTAAACTTCATGTACAGTACCAAAGATGGTTGTGCCTTATCTAGTCCGCATCTAAGAATAAAGAAAGAGTGAAGCAAGTAAATATTACAAAAAAAAATCTTAAAAGAGGTTACTGCAAAACAGTTCATGAAGACAAATAGACAACATATAATTCGCAAGACATGTAAAAAGAAAGATTACCTTGAAGTCTAATAAAATAGTATGTTAAAATGCCATTTTCTTATATACAAATTAAGAAGCAAACTGATATTATTTCATAATTAGCTAGGCATCTCACACTATACTTTGACCCCCCAATCCTAACTGAGCAGCAGTTTGTTTATAGCTTTAGTAGGATCAATCAATTAAATAGCAGAATTCAGAAACTCTCAGTCTACCTACACAACTTTCCACCCAGTTTTAGGGTGGTGGTAACATGCACGCCTAACAATTCACTTCATTTTCCATGTGCATTTGATGGGTTCTCTCACTCGAATTGAAAGTTCTTTAGAAACATGATACTACATATAAGCTTTCTGTTCTTGACTGAGATTTTATAAATTTATGGCTTTATCCTTCTATTTCTTCAAACAAATGAAATAGACTACTTCTGACTCAATCTACAAATAAACTATACAGGAGGCATGAAGCTCAAAAGAACAAAACACTTTTTCTGAATAGTTTCTAGCTTAAGAGCGCTAATGAAAAAAACAAGAGTAAATATTTAATACAAATCATTAAGATTTTGTTCATACATAACAGAAAAGCACCTCAGAAGCCTTTCAGAGACAATAGTGTGTGGGCCTTATGTTCTCTTCCCTTCTCTAATTCATTTCTTCTAGCCTAGAATGTTCTAGGGATGCAGGACGGTTTACAGGTGGACAATCACATCTCAGGATCATCTAAGTTCTCTCTAAGCTAAAGTTCCAGGGCAGGAAAGAGAATTAAAAATGCATATTAATGACAATTCACAGAAGGAAAACATTAATTTCTATAATCTATCTAAAACAATGTTCACCTCCTTGAGCAATCTGTAGGAAAGTGCCATACTATAAATAAATATGTGAATATATAACAAATACATAAAAAGATCTACAGATAAGTACAAAAATTCAATTGATGGTCACATAGACATCTTGGTGTGGGGCCTTTATAAGGCATGTCTAGAGACTGGAAAGAAAACTATTTGGAAGGTGAAGGAGAGGAAGAACACTGCTGCTTTGAGGCTAGAGAAGGGGAATAAAAGGTTTGGATGGCGAGGTGTGAAGACACGGCAAACATGGAACCTTTGAACTAGAAGGCCTGAAGGAAATAAGGAACAAAATGCAGTCTAGAAGCCTGTAAGCTTGGGGGACAAGAGGAAAAGAAAGACAGATTTATAATGTGCACTGTGCGTTATTTGATAAATGAGCTTAGTTCAAAATATATCCTTCATAAATCAAAATCTGTGAGGAAGTGCTTTATGAAGCCACAAATGCACAGATTTCTCTTTTTCAAATAACAGACCATATTTAATTTTCCAGAAAAACCAAAGTATTGTGGGATCCTGCATCATGTCTACCTAGCACAATTTTTCTGTGATCACAGCTTTCACTCTTGTGGGTATTAATTGTAGCCCATCAGTGTAATCCTAACCTCATTTTTTTGGGAGTAAAACTACTGAGCACAATAGGATATACTACTTTTGAGCAGATACTGCTAAAGACTGCCAGAACACTCCTAAGTGTAACTGAAAGTACTTCTACTGGTATGTATTATTTCATAACTCATTGTTTGGCTTTCATCCTACACATTGAAAAAAAGAAAAATATAAATCTATAAAAGGTTAGTAGTGAATAATACATATTTTACTTGATTATTTTCATCCAGTATGTAAATAAATCTGAAGTATAAATACAAAAATATTTCCATTGTTTTCATTACCTGATTTTCTTCCTCTTTTATATAAAATTAATCACAGCTAGCAGGGTAGAAATCGCTGTGAGCTTCATGAATGACATCCAAGAGATGGGAAAGGATTAGTTCACAGTTGCTGCCAGTTATAACGCCAGGTGGCTTTTTCTGCAGTGAAGGTGTTAGCGATAATCCCATTACACTGGTACTAAATCTTACAGACATCAAAATTATCACCAAGGTTCCTTTTCATTTCATCCTTTCCAAATGACTGGAAGTCGCTTCACCTGAAAGAAGTCAAATCCACATGCAGCTGCTGTTTTAGCAGCCAGCAGACTCCCTGAGAATGCCAATCGTGATCCAATTTCGCTGTGCTGGTGGCCCCTATTCCCTGTCCAATAATTTATCTGTTAAAAAATCCTATAGCTACAAATCAAGTTTAATCCTACAAGGGACCTCATGTTGGTCTTGTCTTCCAAAAAGGCAGCAGGTTCTGCTGTCTCTCTCTCCTAGTGTCTGGGGAATACCCTTTAAATCCCAGCCCTACTTAGAAGAATAAGCTAAGGATCACAAAACATGACCTTAAAAACCCTGATATGACTATATTCTGACCTAGAGGCATTCATTCTAGGTGGAGATTAGAACTTTGCATAATAAGATTACACAGCAAGTGAATGATATCAAGGGACTATCCATATGCAGCCGCCTGGTTTTCTATAGACAGCCTGTGCTCTGCAATATGCAGTGAAGACCAAACAGAGCTTTGCCTTTCTAGCTGAAGTAAAATAGATTCACATAAATTAGTTGGCGATTTCCAGTTTCCTAAATCCCCTATTACATCTTTTATTGACAGCTCCTGTGACAGGAGAACCATCATTATTCCCTTTTTGTTGTTAGCTTCTGAAACAATGTTTTTCTCTCCTAAAGTGAAAGACAAGACTACATGGAGAAATTAACATCCTGTTTGTTGTAATCGTTGATTACAATTGACAGAGCACAAAATAAAACCAGGAATCCTTGGACAGAATGATTCTTTCCCTGCAAAGTGTACCCAACAGTATGCCACAAAAATTTTTAAATCTTGCCATCAATAATACAAGAAGGCTGAATATAAAATTCCAGTAAAAGAGACAAGGAAAATCTTACAATTATTTTCCTTAAACCCCAAACTCCCCTACTTATGAGTTTTATGGAGAAAGAAATCATTAATACTACTGAAACAACTAATCAAATCCATCCTGTTAGCAAATGACAACTAAATTCACTATTCACATGCATGATTCTTTCTTGATTCCAATCTTTTTGTTTACCTGGAACAAAAGAAATGAAGACTGGAATTTTCACTCACTTTTGATCAAATAAGTTCTATTTGCCTATAAAAATGCTAATCTCCCTCATTTGGACTCCCAGTGTTTCATAACTTAGGATAACTCAAACTATACATAACTTTACAAAGAGACTAAATAGTGAAAAATTAAGTAAGTCTGCACAATTTAAAGACATGGAAAAAACTCCCTTAAAGAATCATCAGATTTTCACATAATGCAGTTACAGAGGAGGTGTGAAGGGCAAGCAGTCTTTAAGAGTCTGCAAAAACAAAACAAAGTTTCATATTAATCCATGTTTTTCTATCTAAAATTATTCCTCCTTCAGATAATCCAATTAGCAGAATCTTTACTGATATGTAAACTAGAAACCAGCAACATGCAAAGCATGTATTTTTCTCCAGTAGTTAAACTTATGAAACAGTAAGCAACTTTCTGGACCACAGTTTACTTAATACTACTTCAAAAACCAGTATGAACTAGGGGTGTGCACAAATGCAATTTGATTCGTAACAAATCGAATATTCAAAAATCTGAATTTGTACGAATAAAGAAAAATGAATGTCCCAACATTTGATTCAATATGAAAACATTTGTATGTATTTGTTTGAATATTTGATACATATCCAATGGTATGCATCCCGTATGCATCCCGTTAGTATCCGTACGGATGCGTACAAGTACACATACGAATGTCTGAATTATTCATACAGATAACTTGAGATATTTGTATTTGTTCAAATTCAGAAATTCGAATGTCCATTCAATTCATATACGTGTGCAAAGTGTCCGAATAACAAATATTTTGAATATTTGTGCACAACCCTAGGATGAACACATGGGATGCACATATGGGATACACATCCTTTGGCATATAGGGTCATATCTGTCAACAAAGACAGAACTATGATGCTCTTAATATAGACCAGGAAGTTCATGAGCCTCCCCAAGGGTCAGTCATGGCAGTGGAAGATGGCCATTTCAAAATGCTCCCAAAAACTGGCTCTCAAAATCACTTTGCATCATCACTTACAGCATCTGTTACACACCTCAAAGAACCCTGCAGAAAACTGACTTCCTACAACCCCCAGCTCCTTCCTTTAAAAATAGAGAAATATTTTTGATGAGAAGCAATGAATGGAATGTACTTCAGCCCACTAAAGTGTTGTCTAGTAACACATACAGAGCTCTGACTAAGGCTTCCTGAATGACAAATATCACCATCTCAAATATCAAATGTTTGCCATTTGACTTAAGAAGAAGCATCCACATTTTGGAAGCACTTTAGTTTTGGACAGATATAAAAATACAGTTAATGAATGAACTAGTACTGCATACATGGGATCAGACTTGTTCCAATACTTTCTTACATCTCCTTTCACAGACTATCAAAAGTCAAGGAGGGTAGAAATCATATCAAATACTTTTATAAGAAGAGAATTAGATATACACGGCCACTATTTTTCCATATAAACTCTTAACAGCTATTTTTCAGATCAGCTTTTTACAGTCTCTCACTGAAGTCTATGTACTTGTTTTTTCAAGTTGTACAGTTTTTGATGGAAATGATTTCTCAAGTAAATAGGCTGTTGACATCTAGCGCTCTTATTATATTTCAAACAACATTCCCTCAATAATGGTATTCATACCTAATACGCATATGCAAAAAGTCACAGAAATCAAAGTTTTATCATATGACTGAATTCTATACTTTTGAATATGTGATAAAAATACAGTTTCCAAACACAAATAGATGCGTGCAATGATATTCACTCTTCGTTAATCCCCAGACATCAAAATCCATGAATAAAAATTCATCAGGTTTAAATACACTGAGCCTATTAAGCAGGAACAAAAGCATATGCACAAAAGAGCTTTTAATATATTTCAAAGCCCACAAGAGCCATGGTCTCATTAAAATTATAAATTACTCAAACATGGAATGAAGATTCAAACTGCAGTGCAACTAAGCAGATTACAGAAAACCTCGCGTTCCATATGATAACACACCATGGCCCTCCCAGATGGGGGCTTGGAACAAAAAAGACCATCACTGCAGCTAGGGAAAACCACCTTGTGATCTCTGGTTTCTGTTCAGCAGATGACAGCCAAATAATATGTTGATTATTCTGTTTGTGCTGCTAAGCTTGTAAGATGGCATAAAAGTGATATGATCTGTTGTGAACTCAATGCTAATGTGTTGCTCTACTCAAATGATATTCTGAATAGATTTGGGGAAAAAATCATTTATATTTTAGTCCAGTTTTTAAATGCATGAAATAAAATTTAACAAAATTAACCATATTTTAAGTAAAAAAAAGACATGAAAAAACCTGCCATAGTTATGAGACTGAACCACTGTCCTGAATCCAACCATTCCTCTCATTTGTTTATATATGATATAACTGAAATTAAAGAAATTAACAAGAATACTTAACTCTCAGTGACCATAAAAGTGCATTTACACATACTATTTTGGCAATTTCACAGAAGATGTACCTATCCCATACTCTTAGTGACACTGTCTGTATACTGTTTTTCAGCTACATAATTTCTGCTTCCCTGCTTAGAATACAGAAAACAATTTATTCTATATTAAACAAAAATTCTAAGCACACCTGTGTAAAAACCTGTCACTTTTATTTCTATTTTGTTTAGTCAGCTTGATGTCCCACCCTTCCTCAACAAGCTAAGTTAGGTAATTGCTTAGCTGATCCCAGGATAAATTATAAAATCAGTTTTTACCATTATAACTACCCCCATCCTAAAAAAGTAGGGATCACAATATAAATTAAATACAGAATAAAGATCCTAAAGTATCAACTTTACAACTCCATCCCATAAACATTTGTGCAAATGTGGCAGACTTATTCTGGCAACTAAAATGTCAACCATGTTGATCCTATTTATACTTTTGCTTGCCCCTTCCTTCACAGCCACCTTCTCCTACTGTTTTCCTTCTGCCAGGTAACAAATAGTTGCAACTTGGTCTCTAAAATAGCTAAAGTTTCCTTAGAATCCTAGTCTCTTGTCCTCAACACTGCAGCTTTGAACTTAATAAATGTCCTTCTCTTGCAGAGGTACAAGGCATCATAGATACATATAAGAAGGCCTACTTTGTGGTAGCCCCTACTTTGGAACAGCCTCCCTCTTGAGGTTCGCCAGGCAGCTACATAGTACACTTTTCAGCACCTGGTAAAAACATATCTTTCCAACCAGGCTTTTGCCATCTAAATAACTTCCTCAGGGTGCTGTACTGTTTGGGTGGTGGTGGTGATATTTTAAATTTTGTTTTCTTTTGATATGTTTTATTCTTATTGAAACCCGCCCTGGGACCATTTGGTGAAGGACAGGATATAAATTTATTATATATATATGGAATTCAGCTTCTGAAAAGAAATTTCTTGCCTTCCCTTCCCCTTGCATATAAGCAAGCACCCTGAAATTTTCTAAAAGACCCTCCAAGACCAACATGGAATGTGGCCACAACAGAAGTTTCTCCTCTCCTTTTGTGACTAGAGTCCTTACTAACCCAATCCAAGAGCACCTTAAAACAGCAAGTAAATGTGAACACGTTGGTTGAAAGGTGTAATTTACAACAGTACTTTAGTGAACTTTTAAGTATTAAAAAGCATTAAAAACCAAGTCAAGGGGAATCTCTGGCAAGACAGCATAACCAACGAAATACTATAACCAAATACATTACTGGGCATATTTCTATCTAATGCTTTACCTGGATTTCTACATTAAAATGTTTTGAATAATACCCACTTCCAGAAGCAAATGATGACGATTATCTTAACTCTTGGAGAGCTCTGCCAGCCTTAGAACCACATGCATAATGAATTGTACTGTCCTAAAGTAAAATTTTATTGTACATTTTCAAAGTAGAAAGAATTCCATGTTTCCTACCAGAAAAGATGCACCTATAAGTTAGCTGGGAACGCTTAGAATTTTTAAATTTATTTTGTAAAAAAATGTTGCGGGGTGATTTTAGGAGCAATTTTGACATAGCAGGACATAAAGTAATTCAAATTTGCTTAACTTCTAATGTTTCATAGATGTCTAAGTAGTTTTTAAGCTCCTTGTAGCTGTAGCAGCATTAATAGATACCAGTGCAGGACTCATATCTATTCGTTTACAGTAATATTTGAAATGGGTCTCTGTTCATTTTCTGGCTTAATGGTCAGAAGCAAACTTTGAAGTCACTATGGCCCTACTTTGTGTTAGGCTGATCAGATGCAAACTGGTCAATATGTTCTTACCGAAAAAATCCTCAAGATACTTAAAATGTTTGGATATAAACAGCATGATACAGGTGTCCCTCACATAATTCTGCAATTATGCAAGTCATTACTGCCTACGGAAAATTGAGGGTTATGAGAATAATGGAGCCTAGTCAACCAATATAAATCCATTGTACCAAGTAAGAGAGCTCTAATATGCCAATAGAAGTTAACGGTGACACAGGGCAGCAATCCAGCCAACAAGTCTAAATCACTGGCACTGAGGAGGCCAAATGGGATAGTTAGTGCTTACCATAAACAGGTTTTCTTACGGTCTGGCATGCTGAGAATCACTAAAACTATAGGTAGTGTAGTGCCTCTTTAAATCTGACCCCAGTTCTGATAAAGACTAGTCTGAAGGTGCAAGATGGTGTTGGCTCTAGCCAGGAAAAAGACACAGAACCAGCCTTTCTCCCTAGGATCCCAGCACTTACCCTTCAGGGTGGATGAAGCGCCCCTCAGCATGCACCCCTCAAGCAAGGTGACTCTCCTGATGACAGCTGAAGGAGAAAGCAGCCACCACTAGGAGCTGAAGAAGGATCTTCTCAGTATATCTGCCTAGTATATCTAATGAAATATACTTGTTCCTGGCTGTGGGCCAGAGTCTGCCCAAATACTGTAAATTATCTCAGTGGAATATCAGTGGTGAGATAAAAAAACTCAGACCTGTTCGTAGGAAACAGTTCCTTGCACAAGCAAACTGGCAGGCTTACCAAGTGATGAGTATTATATACTTTCTTTTGTTCTCTGCCTCTGTTGAAAGTTAACTGTTTTCCAGAGCCATCATAGTAAAAATCATCTTCCCTACCTTTTTTAAAGTGCCTAACTACTCTGCTCCCAGTTACTAGATTAGCCTTTAGACTAGGAATCCTTGTACAGAACTGTGCAAGTAATTTTTGTTTTGTTTTTACCTTTTAAGAACTGATGCTGATTTTTACTAATTGACTTTAGTCCCTGAATAAAAGCTTTTCTAATTTCTCCTATATGTAAACTTGAACCTACTCTGTGTGTTACTCTCCAATGATTTGATCTACAGCAGCTTGTCTTTCAATGACAGCAGCCTTTGCCAACTCAAAAGAAACATAAGATTAAGAGGTATGTGTTTAGGACTTTGGTCAAGGTGCCAGTAGATTCCTTATTGTTAAGTAAATATACTGACTTTTATGAATTCATTCAATCACTTTTAAACTACAAAAAGATGCAATTTAGGATGATAAATTTCCCACGACTGATATTCCTAATTTCCTCTTGCTGTTAAAAATCAATTGTTAATATTCAATTGATTTGAGCCAAGCAAGGATTGCACCATTTATATATTATTAAAATCTTTGTAATAATATTGTTCATTTCTTTCTGTTCTTTTTAATATTCAGGCAGCTTTTAAAAGTCAGCAATAATTATTCTAATATATGCTTTCTGTTGTTCTCTGGGTTGGTTGCCAAAACCACCCATCTCCACAATACCATCTATTGTTTGTACAATATGGCCACAATCCACAGCCCATGCCATAGGATAGAAGACATCAAGTTTGCCCACGAACCTTTAATTTTCCATGCAAATTTTGTGAAGTAGCTCTCATATGATCTGCCTTTCCAAGATACAATAATTAAGTTGGCATCTATAAAAGATATTTATTAATGTATTAATATAGCTTATTTATATGCTACCCTTAAGCCTAGAAAGACTTTCAAAGTGGCTCACAATATGTAATTTTAGAGAAGTTCCTGCCCATAGGCTTACATACACAGAGATTCACAAATCCATGTATTTTTCATAGGTTTATGTACCACTTTTTATTATAAAAAACAGTGAAGCTGAGATTTTAACTCTCTTTGCACCAAAAAATGTAAGACTCTGGATAGACAGTACTAACTACCTTATCTCTATAACAGAGAATGTGTTTTGGAAAGTAATGTGAAACAAGTGCCTATGATTAGGATGTGAGAATTCTAGCTTTCAGGTTGTAATCTGTGCAAATTGTCTTGTGTTACTGACTATTGGACAATTTTATTTAGTTATTATATACTGTATTACTGTACTTTATTGCACTCATAGGGTGGTTCTGCACTGGGTGATATACTGGTACACTAGGAACCTCCCTAAGGTAAGACCTGGGTTGGATTCCCTTACACCACACCACTAGACAGAAGCAAGTACCTAGTACAGTTGCTGGTCCAGTATACCAGCCAGTGCAGAATCATTGTAGACCGTACAAAGACAATACAGTCAAAAATACAACCTTGCTTATTTAGTCAGCTGCACTCCAACAAAATAAAATATTCCAACAGTTTAATTTGGGGTTACTGAAATATAATTAATATAAAATACACCAGAATGGTGCACCACAATATGTATTCATTCAAATTAAGGAGACACAATCTCTGAGCATATGGGATATTATGAATAATGCAGAGGTGGGCCATTAACCTATATCCCTGAAATGGCCAATCTAGGATAGGTAAGTGGTTTTAATTTTATGTGGTCAACTAATTATTTAATGTAAACCCATACATTTGCAAGAGAACATGTAAACTAGAGCTGTTTTTGCACTAGCTATGAAGACCTCATTTAGAACTCATTAGGAACCCAATTGGTACTTGATTGGTACTGGTCAGTCATGCACTGTCTATATACAAGACCCGTTAAGGACTCCATCTGTCTGCACTAGCAACAGCAAAATGCAGATTTAATGGGGTCTTCAGGCCCTTAAATCTGGACTAACAGTAGACACTTTTAATGATGTCTTTAATCCAGTCTTCCGCTGTGAAGACCAGATCAGAGGATGTGCATTCGCATGACAACCGGGGCAATGGGGTCCAGCGGAAGGCTTAGCAGTTGCCATTTGCAGCAGGGCAGCTCTGACTCCACCCCACCATTCACAGCTATGTAGGCCTGCATGTCCTTCATAGCAGTCTATGAAGTTGAGCACAGGACAAGCAGCTGCAATGAAGCTGACTTCATAGCTATCCCCACCTGCATAGCTGCTACACGGTCAGCCCTCTGGGACGAGAGGAATTTGTGTCAGGCTTCACAGTTGTTGCGTAGGTAGCTAAGAAGCCGTGCCTCTCTGCCAAGCCCACTGTCGACAGAAGTACGCTATGATTGATGTCCATCCGCGCTGGTCAACCGCAGTGGCCCAAATGGAACCTCGGCATGGCTGCTATGGCATCTACACAGCGACCCTGTTTAGCATCCATTGCCATCAGGTGCTAGACAGCCTGTGCGGACCCATGGGGTCTTCACCAAGATCCGGATCTTCAAAGACCAAATTCAGCGAGGACCGGATTTTAATGATCTGGAACTTATAAATCCAGATTAACAGAGGTATGTGCAAAAACAGCCTAGGTCTGACCTCTGTAGCATATGTGGACTTATATTAGCAGATAGAATCTCCCTTTCATAGCATCACTGACTAACAATGGCAACACTGGGCTCAACGGTTCCTTTAACCCCCCCACCCCCAGGTTTTCATAGGCAGCAATTATGTGCCATAGTTTCACACTACAAAGAGGTTTGTGGGAATCAAACCACATCATTTTGTAAGAGATTACTATGTTTCATAGGAAAGACTAGTTCTGAAGACAGAAATGAAGGACATAACAGATTGAAGGAAGGGAGAATTCAGACCACAAGTCCACAATTTCCAAACTCCCCATTCCTTCTTATATAAAGACCAGGAAAATCATTTTCTTCATAACTATAATCTATTACCCTTTTAGTTAAATATTTGGGACTATCTCACGAAGCAAACTACCTTGTCTGAGTGAGAATATGTAGACAGCACATGGCTAGCAGCATTCCCAGTCAGGTGACTCTATAGTTAATCTGATTTAGTAAGTAAGAAACTTTAATCAGAGTAATACAATACCATCAAATTCTGGAACTGATGAGAGAAGAGGGTTTTGCACTTAAGGGCAGATGTAGCTAAGAAGATTATTTAAAATAGGAATGTAACAGACAATAGTGAAGGATTTTTTTCTTAATTATCTGCCTCTCCAGTAAGAAACTAATGAATATATTCAATACTGTATAGTATCATGAATGAATTTATTGTTTATATTAAGAAACAAAATATCATTTTTTAAAAAGTGGCTCATAACCTGTACCTACCTGCACTAGATTCAGGGGAGATGAAAAGATGTTTTTGTTCACAAAACACTTTGTCAAATATAAGCTTCTAATGCGGACAGCTTCAAAAAAGAATTAGACAAATTCTGTTCTGGAGGACTTTAAGCAGAGGCAGGACAGACATCTGAGTGGGATGGTTTAGGAAGTCCTACATTGAGCAGGGGATTTGGTTTTGATGACCCTATAGGTCCCATTCCAACTCTATGGTTCTAAATTCATAGTGGACTGGGCTATCGGTGACTACCAGTAATGACAGCTAAATATGACCTTCAAAACTGGAGGTGACATGCAATAAAAACCACCTGCTGCAGACCATGAGTTGGCCACCGTGAAAACACAATCTAGAGTAGAGAGAATAGTGGTCCAATTTAGCAGGGGAGGATTTATGCTCTATATGATTATCTGGGATGGAATAACATACACTAGAAATGAGGAAAGTGCAGGAGTATGGTAATCAGCTCAGGAGAATCAGGTACTTTTGAACTCTAAAATATATTTGAGATGCAATGTGGCTGAAAATTCATCTAAACTAGGACTTCCGTTTCCTTTCCACTAAATAGAAACTCTCTTAATATGTGCCTTCTTAATATGAAGAGAATGTACAGGAATTAAACACATAAAGAAAGAAAAAATACGTAATTAAAACATTAAAGTAGCCCAATTAGAGAGAACATATGTACTTTCACATTCCCATGTGGCCCTAAGAACATAAGAGGAGCCCTGATGTATCAGACCATAGCCCATCTAGTTCAACATCTTGTATCACACAGCGACTCACCAAATGCTTACAGGCATCTCAAGTAGAAAACAAAGGCACAACCCTCCACCTGCTCTCAACTCCCTGTTAATGGCTACCATCCATGAATTTGCCTAACCCTTTCTTTAAAAACTATCCAGGCTGGTTGCTGTCACCATCTTTTCTGGCAGCAAATTCAACAGGCTGATGACCCCCTGGGTGAAAAAAATACTTCTTCTTGTCTGTCCTAAGTCTCCTGACCATCCTTCTCACAAAGTGCCCCCTGGTTCTAGTTGTGACGCCCACGGCCGGCGGCCACCAGTTGCAAAGCCCCAGCCGGGCATCCAACTCTCTCCAGTCTGGACACTTTGGCCACAGACTTCAATTTCTCTTTTCTGAGCCTTTTTTCTTCTTCAGCACCCTGCTTCTAGCTCTAGTTACACTGTTACTGTTACATTACTATGGCAACACTTCCCCCCTCCCTTGAGGGTCTGAGCCAGTATCAGGCCTCAAGCAGAGTGCCCTTGAAACAAATGTAGCTTTATTTGTTTACAATTCTTATGTTAGTTCAACTTCAACACAAGCAGTTCACATTAACTTATTTCCTTAACTCAGGACCCTGACTAGACCCTATCTAGATTCTCCTCAGGACCCAAATCTGTACTAACTTCTTCCTAAGTCTAGCCCCAGTTACAGAATAACGGCTCTGACAGGAAGGCCCTTTTTATAGTCTCTGCCAGGGTTCCATCCCTTCTGATTGGCTGTTTCTCTCTGGGCTGCCCCCCCTTTCTTCATTATGCTAATTGAACTGGGTTTAGCCCCTCCTTCTCTGTTTACTAACCTTCCTGGTCAGTGCCTTTTACCTTAACACATTATATAATATATACATATACAATTAAAGATACTACAAGTGTATTAATCAAGTTTGGGCTCCACACTAGCGTTGTGAGATAAAGATTTTTTTCTATCCATCTTTTCTACATCAAGCATAATTTTATATACTTCAGTCAGGCCACCTCTTAAATGCTGTATTTTAAAGATGAATTTGTCAGGCCTTAACACTTTAGCCTGATTTTGTAAAGGAGGTTGATTGCCCTTTTCTACACTTTTTCCAGTTCCACAATATACTTTGTGAGGTATGGCGATCATAACTGTACACAATATTCCAACTGGGGCCTCACCATGGATTTATAAAGATGCAAAATGATACTTGCTGACTTGTTTTCTATTCTCGTCCTAATTATCCCCAGCAGAATTTTTGCCACTGCTGCACACTGAGCTGACACCTTCATTGAGCTGTCCACTAGAACCCCAATACCCCTTTCCTGGTGAACCATGGAAAGCTCAGCCCCCATAAGTTTATAGACATAATTGGGGTTCTGTTCATTACTTTCCACTTATTAAGAGTGAAGCACATTTACACTTCGTTGCCTCCTCACCAAATGTCAAGAGATCCCTCTGGAGTTCTTTGCAATCTCTTTCAGTTTTTAATATCCTGAATACTTTAGCATCACCAGCAAACTTTGCTATGTCAATGCATACCCATACTTCCAGATCATTTATGAATAAGGCTGCATCCACATGCCTAATGCGTTCTAGCTGAGCCTTCATTATTATATTTTTAAATAGTCTCCATGCATTTTGGAGTGATTGAACTCTTCTAACTCTCCTTTTCAATTACCTTTTTACTAGTACCCTCATTTTAGGGAAGTTTCCTTCATGTGAGATTAAGATCTATGCATTAGATTTGATCAACCATTTACTCCCTGTATTTATGTTGAAGGTTGTCACATTATGGTAACTATTCCCAACTAGTTCAGCCACAGTGACATCTTGCCCAAGATCCTGAGCATTGCTGAGGATCAAGTCCAGGATTTCCCTTCCCCTGGTTGGTTCCACAACCATCTGGTCTAGGGAACAATCACTTAGCGGATCTGGGAATCCTCTCTCTTTTTCACTTAAATATTACTTCCAATCCCTAAACATCTATAGGACAACCCATGAATTTACCTGGCACTTGAAATATCAGGTATTGTGCAAGCATTCCTGAAGAATGAACTTCACGATGGTGGAGTGACTACTGAGAAAGTTCTATCATTGGTCACAACCCACTTCATGCCATAAGTGAAACATAGGAGAAAAAAGCCTCAGATCTTAAGAAACAGAGAGTGGGCTGGATTACACAGAAGAAGGCATTCCAACAAGCACCTTGGTTCTAAGTTGTACAAGACTTTGAAGGCAAAGAATGAAGGCCAATTCAGCTCACTGAACTGAGTTCAGAAACATACTGGAAGTAAACAAAGAATAGATGTCACATTGTCACACTTTCATATTTCAGGAAGAAACTTTCTTGATCCATCCTCCACCATGCCATAGAACTGAACAACGCCTACAGGATCTAAGACACAACAATGAGTGACTGGGCCACCTATTATCAGTATCTAAGTTTTACCGTATTTGTTGATTCTAATCCAAAACATTAGAGGCTAAATATCAGTTCAACGCATTATAGTTACATCTAAATCTGCTGTCCCAAGTGGACACAACTGTGTCACCTACTTAAAGGTGAAAACTCATTCCAAATTCTAATTTGATTTCTTCCACGGGCCACATTTACAACTTAAATACTGCATACAGAAACAAACTCTTTACACCCAGTTTTCAGTTCTCGTGGTACCACAGCATGACTCTCAAGGACATTATCTAGGTATAACCCATTCAAGTAGGACATGATTCAACACAGAATATGTGTGTGGGGGAGGGGGAGTTCCATTGACCTCCCTTAATCCAGAACTAAAATGATCCGGATCTAAGGAATAGGTCCTTCAACTAATCTGGATCTAGTAGATCCAGATTAAGGGAGGTACCTGATGCGTCCCCACTGGCAGTGCAGCACCCAATAGCAATGGGTGCTAGCCTGCTTGCAGTGGAAATGCCGGAGCACCCATGTGGTGAATCTGGATTGACCCATGTGGGGCCCGCCTGTCACTCCAGTTTTTTGGGGGGACAGGTGGTGCAATCTCTGTAGACACTCCAGAGATTCTTTGAAGATTCTCCGGAGCAATCTGCCGCAACCTTCGAAGATTCTCCGGAGCCTTTGTCAAAGGTCCATAGGATTGGCATTGCTCTCGTGTGGGATCCTCTTCGGAGCCTGTTCTATTCTTCGGAGCCAGCTTCAGAGCCGGCTTCAGAGCTTTCAGTTTTGGGGCAACCCCCCCCCCCAATGAGTGCACCCCCTGGTACCCGCCAGACCCCATTGCCCAATCGCAGTAGAATTGCACTCCATATAATCCAGATTAATGCCTGTAGACCCCATTGTTAGACCCCTTTAATGGGGTCTACAGGAAATCCAGATTATAGGTCCTGAAGGGCCCAAACAATCCAGATTTCCCTAGAACTGGTGGAAACAAATGTGGCTCTAATGGGGTCTGCAGTGGAAATGGGGTCTTCCTGCTCTGAGCCTAATGGGTCCTTAATGGGTCCCTAATGAGTACTTAGTGCTGGTGGAAAAAAAAACCCTAGGTTCACCTAAACGTAATACAAATGGCATTCACACATAACATAAAATGCAGACCAGAATTGCCTCAGGGACAGTAGGGTGTGGTCCTCATGTTCTAGAGAGCCTTCCTGAAAAGATATAAGTATGCGTATTGAGACTGTACTGCTCAGTCAGTCCAGGGGGTACTTAGCGGTCTCATTAGTCATCCTGCCCTCTCTTTCTTGCCAACCCATGCCCTTCCTTTCTGAACTTTATATTTTTTCTGACCTTCCATATAGTGATTACTAGTAGGAGTTAGGTGACTGAGACTGTAGAGGAAGATGGTGAATTACAGTTTATTGAAAATGAGGAAACTGCAGCTTATCTATATTGCAGGGAATGCAGATCTCTCAGTTTCAGTTCAGCTATTGAATAATTATGAGAAAAGTACATTCATAAGGATGAACTGATAGACAAGCTGGGGTGCCATTCCTTCTCTAGATCCCCCATAGCTTCTTCTGATACAGAGTCATTTTGCTTAACCACTGGTGGCCAAGCATCTTCTGTCAGCTTATTCTCTTCCTCCCTTTCAGTCCCCTGAAGTTTGAAGAATATTTTTATTCTGTGCCTGCTAAGGCCATTTCTGCACTTATTGCAGTTAACCCAGATTAAGGGGGTCTGGATATCCAAGATCTGGCCCTTGCACAAGCCAGTCCATTGTGTTATGGATCATTATGGAGACCCCATACATCCGCATGTGGTGTTTAGCACCCGATGGCCAAGGGTGCTAAACAGGGCCGCCTTGCAGATGCTGCAGCACGCATCCTGAGGCCTGATTAGGCCCAAGGAAGAAGTTCTGCAGGTGGTGCAGCACAACTGCAACTGGACCCCATTGGCCCAACACACATGCGGAAGCATGCACTGAGATCCAGTCTTCATGGACTGGACTGAAAGCAGTTACTTGCTGGTTGAGGACCTAAAAAGTGTAATTATGAAGATAGGGAAGGTAATTCAATTATTTCCTGAACAGAGAGCTCACTAACTGCTCTCTTTACTTATTTGCATTTCTCCTCAGTCATTGCCACTGCAGTGTAGGCAAGAAGAGAGCTCCAACTCTCATGCTGTCCTGTTATGGTAGTTTCAACAGCAATGTCTGAAGAGAGCAACTTGTCACCCTTGCCACTATAAATGCTATGGTAAGGGGTAACCATTGGTTTCCATTCCTCCAAGCTACTGAGTTAGTGGTGGAAGACAATTTCAGTGAAATCCAATACCTGTTAAATTCATTACTGCAGCCCTAGTTTGACAGCTGAGCAGGTGTGGTGATCATGTTTTACATTAGTCTTATGTGCCTAATGCTGCCAGACTGTATAGTGCGTAATACGCAAAGAAATAGTCCTTTTCCACAACCCACATACAGGCCTTCCTTATCTAGACATAGCCTAGGTGAGGCCAATGAACTACATTAGAGCAGGTGGCAGCACTGAGTACCATCATCTCACTTCCCACAGTAACATAGTATTTTACTAGTAAGTAATATTAAGCAAACACAGAACTGTGACTGCAACCTGGCCACGGTTATTTCTCCATTTGGCAGTCAGATGTTTGGTATTTTTTTTACAAAACTGGCTTCCATTTTTATGGCTACAGGTCAAAGCAGAGATGCTGCAAAAATAAACAGTTAAGGGCCTGGTCACAAGCAAAATATTAAAAGTAAACTATCTCTAGGCATGGATTGCTAATCTAAAACAATGTGAATGTGTCATTCATCTTGGAACTTCCAGAATTTCTTAGCAATAAGGAAGGGTAGTGGAGAATGCATACAAAGTAGGTCTGAGACTGATTGATTGATTTCCTGCCCTCCCACCAAATGGTCCAAGAGCAGGTTACAATGAGATTAATACATATCAAATAATAAACAGTGAGGGAAGGTGCACTGCTAAACTTGGAGAATATTCCACGTTCAGACCTTAGCAAGTCCAAATGTGCAAAAAGAGTGATAGACCTATAGCTTACATGAGATTAAAAGGATCTTAGAGATCATGTAGTCCAACCAACTGCTCAATGCAGAAAAAGGATTCTCTTCTGAACTGCATTTTTGCAGTTTTGAACCCTTTTAAATAATTAGTTGTGGCCAATGACACTTATTTCAAGCAAAGTACAATACACAGAAACACTTGGTTTTCAGACACATGCCTCTGCCACTGTCATTCTCTTTCTGAAAGAGAACATACTAGATACATGAATCTTCATCCCATAAAAACTGTTTCAAACACTGCATGTAGTATTGAGCCCACATGCATGTACAGTACATCCTACTGTACTGGAAACACTTATGACAATATATGTAATCAGAATAAATGCCTCTGAAGTATTTTGTTATGTGTATAGACTGAAAGGGACTAAACATGTAACATTTGTTTAATTTATACATCTTTTTGTATACAGAAACTGTGTGTGCTTGCACACACACCTAACTAAGATCCTAACAACTATGATTTCATAGTTACAAAGAGCAGCTTGATAAGCTACATCAGCCACAAAGATTATTGAGAGCTGAAGAGCATTCTTGCTTCCATGAATTTTATGTCTACCATGGATAAGGAGTTCTGTTTTCTTGGGAGTTCCATATTACATAGTACTAAGGAGTTAAGATGGGCTAAGTAGTTAAGATGGCTGCCACATCAGGATCACAGATGCTGTCGCTCCTGTGCGTTTGTTCTGTTTTCTTTTTTATCAGTCTCTACCCTCAATCCCACTTAGAATTCCTGAAGTATTGCAAGCCTGAAGCAAGGAGCTATTTTAAAATTTAGTTTTATCTTGACTGTTTTACTTTAGTTAAGCTCATTATGATTGCTCTGCTTTCTTAGGAGCCTCCGTTCTGTCCCGCTACAAGCTACTGCCTCTCCCTGCTACTCCGCTCTGTAGAACTACAAACTATTGCCTCGCCGTATCTAAAGCTTTTTGGTGATAACATGATGTTAACTAGAGGAGAATATAAAAAACATGAGCTTAGCTGCACAAACCTTGGCAGAGGAAACAGCAAAAACACTGGACATCAGCCAAAACTTTGCTCATATTTTATCTACACCTTTAAGATAGGAGATATCACCAGACCTAACAGCGAACGACTGGTCTGGAAGCTTTTTGTCTTACTCCTTTGGATGAATGTGAAACTGCTTTTAATTTGGCTATTGAACGGATTCTTGGAAATGAACTGTCTCTTCCTGGAATAGCTGATGCCTCCTTTGTGTTGGAATAAAATTCCCCTATTCGGGAACAGACTCCTACCTCAGAGTTAAAACAGCCTTCAGACCTCTCTGATAACAGCATTATTGCTAATTACTTACCTATTGGAACAAACATCTTGCGCTCAGTGGAGAAACCAGCTTATATTTTGGACACTTTAAAAACACTGAATAAGCAGCAAGAGAACCTTGAAAAGCTGACTGCTGAAGTTCTATCTATAAAAACAGCTTTGGTAGAATCTGAAGCTCTGTTGAATATACTTATCAACTGATGTCAGACTAATTTGGAAAGTTAGACGATGAGAGGCATAATAATAAACTCACCTTATCCTCATCTATGGTTCTTACTAAACCAATTGAGACAGAATTATTATCACCTGGGCCAAGTGAGAAGAAGGAACTCAGGCATCCCCGAAAAAACTGTTAAAGAGGCAACACATAAAAACTAAAAAGCAAGTAAGGAAGTCTAAGAATATCAAGAACAAAGAGCACCACAGACCCAAAGTAAAATTCAATGTAAATAAACTCATCTCATTACTTAATATGAAAGATGTGGAGATAAAACCATCTGCTCAGAAAGAACAAACAGCTTCCAGGGATGTTCAAAAACGTGAGAGGAATAGCTCCAAGGTCTTGGAGAAAATGTCAAATAAAACACCAATTTCTACTATACCATACAAAGAGCCCAAGAAATCAAGTCAAGAGGGCACCTCCTCGCAAGATGTTAAATTCGAGTTCATAAACCAACCCTGGTTCTTACATCTTATGTCAAATAAATTAGTCTTCATAAACTATCCTAAGCCTGATATCTACCTTACATACAGAGAACATAAACTTCATTTTATAGACTTCGTTCAGTCACTTACCAACCTGCAAGTCTTTTTTACTGAAATTAAGAATGTACAGTACCTTTTCCAAGATCCCTGGCGAGTAAAAGCTATTTTGACTTTTATATCAAAGAGGGCAGTGACTAAGATACTTAACCATCGGGACTTATTTTTCCTCCAGAACATCTCCATTACAAGATTCTACCAAAATCAGTTTCCAACTATAGGAGTCCTAAAGAGAGGGAGGATGCAAGAAGTCTGTGATTACATGCTACAAATGGATTCTTGGGCCCTGATGGAAGAGCCCAGTGGCCCGCACACTGGAAAGGTCATTAGACACCATGTAGGAAATGCGAGGATGCCATCTCTATCAGAGAGTTTATAGAGTGGAGAGAGCCAACACCCCAGCTATGTGGGACTGGGAAGAACGTGTCAAGTTGAAACTCCCAGCCTTTAACCTCTGTCATTTTTGCCCTCTGGGTTTTTCTGCCCAATATATGTCAAGATTGGAGGGTTGGGGAGGTGGAGTCGCAGTGGCTTATCGACATGGGATCATTCATACCAGGGATGAGACCCCTTATATTAGATACCATAGAGGGTGGGTAGTTGGTTTTAAAAATCTTGTTTTAACCGTCACTGCTTTTATTTTATTTTGTTTGTATTTGTTATGAGGAGGGATTCATGTGTTCAGGCCAGGCAAGAGGGGGAGAGATGTGCCAGGGTTACACCATCATTATGGTATTGGGCAGGGGGAGATATGGCGTTGGGAGGCAGAAGAGACAGGTTCAGAGAAGGGGCGTTAGATATCTCGAAGCTATCACTCCTTCTCTTCTGCCTCCCAGCCAGCAGAGTTTGGGGAGGCCTGCCAACCAAAAGACCCCTACTCTAACAGTGTTGCTTCTGAATGCCAGATCAGCCCGGAATAAAACATCAGTTATCCATGACTTAGTTCTGAATGAAAGGGCTGATCTGGCATGTATAACCGAGACATTGATGGACGAATTGGGTGGGCCTTGTCTCACCTAGCTCTGCCCTCCAGGCTACACAGTACAATACTGTCCTAGACCAGGGGAGAGGGGAGGGGGTGTTGCTATAGTCCACCAGACTTCCATCTCTCTCACCAGACCGCGAATTCACTCTGTAACGGTGGTTGAGGGCCTGTTTCTCTTGCTGGGCCAGAGAGACAGAATAGGGATGCTGCTGGTGTACCGTTCACCCCACTGCTCAGCATCTTCCCTATCTGACCTTGCTGAGGTAGTCTCGGATGTGGTGTTGGGGGATTTCAACATCCATGCTGAGGTCACGCTCAGTGGACCAGCTCAGTTCTTCATAGCCTCCATGACAACCATGCAGCCATCTTAGTTTGTATCTGACCCAATGCATGTGGCCGGCCACACCCTTGATTTGGTTTTTGCCTCAGAGCGGACTGGTGAGTATCCTTTGATAAGAGGGCTGGCTGTCTACCTGTTGTCATGGACGGATCATTCAATGGTGAGGTTTGGACTTGCAATGGCAGCTCCCCTCTGTGGGGAAGTGGGACCTATTGAGATGGTCCAGCCTTGGAGACTTATGGAATCCGAGCGATTCCTGAATGCTTTGGGGGATTTTCCGGTTGGCATGACTGGTGCTCCTGTCGAAGCCCTGGTTTCTCTCTGGAATCGAGAGATGAGCAGGGCTATTGACACAAACGCTCCCAAGTGTCCTTGGCATGCTTGTAGAGCCCGTAGAGCTCCTTGGTATTCCATGGAGCTGCGGGCTATGAAAAAGGAAGGCCAAGGGTTAGAGCGCAGGTGGCGTAAATCCAGCAGTGGGTCTGACCAAACACAGGTTAGAGCAAACTATTGTGCCTACCATGTGGCAGTGATGGTGGCGAAAAAGAGATTTTTCTCCACCACCATCACATCCTCAAGTAGCCGTCCAGCAGAGCTCTTTAGAGTAGTAAATGGCCTTATGAAACCGAGCTCGAAGAAGCATGAGCCAGGGTCTAGTAATATCTGCTGTGACAAATTTGCACAATTGGGTGTAGCCCAAATGAGGTGTCCAGAGAACTGTCTGGTCCAGTTTGCTTGGATCAGTTTCAATTATTGCGGCCTCAGGATGTGGACAAACTACTTGTGGGGGTGCGGCTGACAATGTGCTCTCTGGATCCTTGCCCCTCCTGGCTGATAAAAACCAGCCGGCAAGGTATGACGGATGGATCCAGGGTATAGTGAATACCTCTCTGAGAGATGGGGTGTTTCCACTAGCTTTGAAACAGGCTGTGGTACGCCCCCTCCTGAAGAGGGCCTCCCTGGATCCAGAAGATTTGAACAACTATCGCCCGGTGGCTAACATACCTTTTCTAGGCAAGGTTCTAGAGAGGGCTGTCGCTGTTCAACTGCAGGCATGTTTGGAAGAAGCTGATTATCTAGACCCATTTCAATCTGGCTTCAGGCCCAGTCATGGCACAGAAACCGTCTTGGTTGCCCCGGTTGATGACCTACTCCGGGAGAGAGACAAGGGGAATGCCACCCTGATGGTTTTCCTGGACCTCTCAGCGGCTTTTGATACCATTGACCATGGTATCCTCCTGGAAAGGCTATGGAGTTTAGGAGTTGGAGGCAATGCTTGGCATTGGTTCTGCTCTTATCTCCAAAGCCGATCCCAGATAGTGTCTGTGGGAGATGAGGGGTTCCTCAGGGGTTGATCTTATCTCCAATGCTTTTTAACATCTACATGAAGCCGCTGGGAGAGGTCATCAGGAGTTTTGGAGTGAGGTGTCATCAGTATGCAGGTGATACCCAGCTCTATCTCTCTGTACCATCTGAATCAGGAGAGGCAGTGGAAGTGCCTGACAGGTGTCTGGAGGCAGTAATGGGCTGGATGAGGGCCAATAAATTGAAGATGAATCCAGACAAGGCAGAAGTGCTGTGTGTCACAAAGTCTCGGGTTCGTGTAGTTGGGAGATGCCCTGTCCTCGATGGGGTTGCTATGCCCTGGAAGAGACAGTTGCGTAATTTGGGATACTCCTGGACTCCACACTAACACTTGAAGCTCAGGTGGAGACACTGGCCAGGAGTGCCTACTCCCATCTACGGCTGGTGCACCAAATAAAGCCTTTTTTGGATAGAGACGACCTGGCCACAGTTACCCATGCTCTGGTAACCTCTAGATTGGACTATTGTAATGCACTCTACATGGGGCTGCCCTTGAAGACAGTCCGGAAGTTGCAGTTAGTGCAAAATGCAGCAGCTAGAGTGCTGACTGGTACAGCTAACTGGATACAGATTACGACAGTTTTAAAAGAATTGCACTGGCTGCCAATTCACTACCATTCAAGGTGTTAACTCTGACTTATAAGGCCCTAAATGACTTGGGCCCCAAATATCTAAAAGAACGCCTTCTCCCATACCAACCTGCCCATACCTTAAGATCCAACAATGAGGCTCTCCTGGTTGTCCCACCACCTTCAGCAGTGAGGTTGGTGGGCACCTGGGAGAGAGTTTTTTCAGCGGAGGCCCTGAGACTGTGGAATGGCCTCCCCCTCGAGGTGCGCCATGCCCCCTCCTTGTATTTATTTAGGAGGGCCGTAAAGGCATACCTGTTTGCCTCGGCCTTTGGCTGAGATTTTATTCTCCCTCTCCACTTACAGTGACACCACTATTAATGCACTAGGGAGTGCACGGTTTTAAATTTGTTGAATTTTTAAGGTGTTTTTAAAACGTGCATTTTGTTTTAATCTGTATTTCATTTTAATTGGTATCTGTTTTAATTTGTATCCTGTTTTAATCTGTGTTAATCTGTTGTTACCCGCCCAGAGACCTTCCGGTATGGGGCAGGATAAAAATGTAAATAAATAATGTTCTCATGTCAGTATGGGCACACTAATAGCATTTAACTTCATGTTTTACCTTACTAGCACGCCATTTCTGTCTCTTGTTGCTCGCTTTCAGATTTACACTTTTCTGCATAAGAGGCAGATCAAAACCAAGCCTAGATTTAAAATGCTCCTCAAGGAAAGATATAAAGGACCATGACAATAACCAAAACCAGAGATCCATTATGTGCAATGGTATGAAGTACACAAATAGCCATGGGGCCATCTGTCACTGTCAAGGAGAAATTTAAATTGGTATCCAGGCAGAGGTCGCATATAAGCAGTCTGGCTAAAGGTCTTAGTTATGATCTCATAAATCTATGGATTTGGTGAAGACATTTAGTAGTTCCCTACTGTTGCACACCAGGTCTGTCTGTCCTACACTATGTTCAGAAGTCTGCTCAAGTTCATGTTTGTTGCCTCCTTGACACTATCCAACCACCTCAAACCCTCATTCCCTTCTCCTTCACCACCAATCCTTCTGAGCATCAGGTGCATTTCTAGTTAATCCTGTCTTCTCATTATGTGGTCAGTGAATGTAAGTTTTTGCTACAGTATTAATTCTTCCAGTGAGCAATCAGAGCTGGTCTCCTTTAATATTAACAAATCTATGAATATGATAAACTCAGTTTTAAAATGCAAAATCCTACTGTCTTCCAAGATGTCCTCACTAGAACACTGTTGGCCTCCTAACACACAACAAAGGGGCTAGGAGAGTGACTCGATTTGCACTCAATTTCTATTTTTAGTCAAATCCCTTATCCGTTACTTGGCTTATTGCAATACTGTCAATATTACCAATGGAACCAAACCCAGGGCAGCCTGGTTTGTAAATTAACCACACCTTACTCTTTGGGTTGCTTACTCTTAAGATAAATAAGCGTAAGGCTCAGAGTTAAAATACTCACAAAATCGGTGGACGGAACAAACCACTGGGCTATAGCCGACTCTTTACGAGCAGAGGAGATAGTAACATAGTGGAGGGCTTGGAAAGTGAGTTATAATGACAACAACAGTAATTCCTCCTTGACTGTCGCTTCCCCTCTCTACCCAACAGATAAGACATGCAGCACCCGCTTTTCTTCTCTCACCCCTGCACAGTCACTTACCTTGGACCCGCAGCCAAAGCAACAGAGGTTCACACTCCCCTTTCTTCACCTACCACCCCGGCCAAAGCACCTGCCAACAACCTTTCAGCCGATTGGCTGACTGCTCGCCCCACGCTCCTCCTCCGCGTCCGCACCGTCTCTTCCCTGTCAACCGAGCAGAAGCTAAGATGGCGGCCTTGGCGACCGGTGGAGGCTTGACGGGGAGTGAAAGGGCTGCCGCCACGAGCTTCCAAAGGAAGGGACTGGATGGCGGGGGCGGCCGCTTGGTCTCTGTGCCAGGCACAAGGCCTTCGGTGCAGCACGGGCAGCTCCTGCTTTCCAGCGGGCTTCCGTCCCTGGACTGTATGCTAGGTCGGTGCTGGCAGCGGTGCCGTTTCTTCCAGACCTTTTCGCCTCCTCGCCATGTCCTTGCTGTGGGAGCTTCGTGGTAGGCAGGGAGGCTGAGGAGCTCATTTAATGGTCTTTCGAGGATGAAATAAGAGCCTCGTTCGTCCCGTCAAGCAACGTGAGCTGCTTTCGTAGTTCCCTTGACTTCATTCGCCGACGGTCTCGGTGGTCTTTCCGAAAAAGGCTGGTAGAGGGTGGCGTGGAGGAGAAGGCGGAGGCGCTGCGGGCAGGGAAAGCGATGCGGCTACGACTCGGTGCGAGCCGGAAAAATAGGGATCGATTCCTCCGTTGTCCTTTGCGTGGTGTTCTGCTGCGTTGTCTTATGGAGATGGGCGCAGTCAAAGAAGCTTAGAAAGTTTGGGGTGACTCTGGCGTGCATGTTTTAGAGCGGTGAGCCTCACGCTTTCTGGTTCGCTCTGTCCCCTTTAAGGGTCATCACGCCTAAGACACATTCAAAATACCCGCCGCGGATTCGTTCCCTTTGCTTTGGTTGCTGCTTGTCAATTTTCACCGTCTGTGTCTAGAGTTATTTATATTTCTGCTGACATCCCTAACTTGTAACGGAAGCTTGTGTGTAGACTTATGTGTTTGATTTTTTTAAAAAAAATCCTCTTAGGCCTCCCTAGGCTTACATAGACAGCTAGTGGATTGGATGGATCATCATGTTTTGGGAGAGCATGTGATTGTTCTGGTGCAACAGGTTTACTTCGCAGGCCTTGGCTCAATCCACATGGTTTGCTTTATTGCAGGACTTCACAATTGTGTTATGAACTGTAGGTTCTGCTAGCAGCATGCTTTTATAGAATTTCTACTTCATAGGGGCATTTCTGCAGAATAAAGATATGATATCAAAGCTAAATGGCTATGGAACAAATATATAAGAAAACTCCCTGGGATCTTCTAAAGGAATAATAGGGTATATCCAGCTTATACATAATAAGTGTAGTACCCAGAATGACTTCTTTTAGTCTACAATAAACCACTTTGTTTACTCTTATTTTCCTATAGTTGGTATTTTTCTTACAAGGATTTTCTCTTGGGTTACTTTTTAAAGAAAAGGGAATAATGCTGTGGTAGGATGACGTAGGAGGCAGGGTTGTTGAAGCTGTTTCTGTTGGATTTCTTGATTTTCATTTGATGCTCTTCATGACCTGAGTCATTTGGTTCATTTGTGTTATAAACAAAAAAGCCAAGTCATTTTAGACAAAATCCTAGGGAACAAGCTGTTTCAGTATAAGCAGAAAGCTTGCTTTTGAAACAGTGCATGGTTTTTGCCCTTGGACTCTGGAGTTATACTGTGTATAGATATAAAATACTGTATATAGATATAAAATACTGTGTATAGATATTTTATCTCATGCTTATTTTATCTCATGCTGTGTTCTTGTTTGCTTATTTTAAATCATGAATTGAATTTATTTATATGGTCTCAGACCAGGATCATGTTTTTAAATCTATGCACAGTGTGCTTTTCATTACAATTACACTAGATTAGGCAAATAAGGACATATTTAAGACAGAAAATAAAGAAAACGAACCACAAGTCCAAATTCAAAATCACAGGATGGAAATAGGTAGAAGTAGTTAATGGCAGTATTTGTCTTCTTATTTGTAGTATAGTAGTTGATGATTTTCTTATTATTATTATTTTGAAATGTTACATTACCGTTTCTACTTATTGTTTATCATATAAAAATCTTTTTGTGTGGAAGAGATTTCCTTGCATTCCAAAGCCTATATCCTCTGAGTATGGGTTTAGGGTTTGTTGGATCTGCTACTAGTGGATTCCCACAGTAGTATCAGTAAATAGTAGGTAATAGTCATTGAAATTTATTTCTTGATGGCACCTGCAACATCACTAGATGGAATAGAGGAATGGGATTAGAACAAAGGTAGTCCTCCAGAAATTATTGAGCTGCACCTTCCGTCTTTTCTATTAACTGGCCATATTGATTACAGCTGTTGGAGTTAGTCTCCCAGCAGGATTCATACAACTGCTGGTCCTTTCCCTACTTGATTTGAAAACAAATCTTACCAAAGAATTGTATATTATTTATTTTATGTTTTTATCTCACCCTATTTTGAAGGTCTCAAGGCAGGTTGCAATAAAATTACTTTAGTTATTTTATCTGCTTTTATACTAATGACAGTGTCTGCATTGGGGGGGGAGGTGTTTAGAACTGGGCATTTTACTGGCCAAAATTTTATTAATACAATTGGGTATTTTAAAAACCTTGATGTAAAAGCAAGATCAACAATTATGTGCAGATTTAATCATTCTACAGTTGGTCAAATTATGTTTGCGCTATTATGACACAAATTTAATCCATGTAAGATCATGTTGGCAGCAATGGCTGGTGCTGTTTCACAGATGTTGATGGTACCGAGGCTTCCTGCTGAATTAAGGTTTTGTACCTTAAACTAGGCCATCTCAGCATAGTTGACACCAGGGATGCTCTGCAATTTGGAACGCAGTCCTGCGTTCACTTGTCTGAATTTACTGAGTTAAACTGAATGAGCTTTATATAAATACACGTATCTAGGATTATGTCGCTGTTTGACCTTCAGTCCCTTGAAAATCAATGGGATAGGACTGCAGTGCATTGTGCCTCAGAGGCTGTAGTTTCCTGCCACTGGAACTACCATTAATCACATACTTCATTCAGATAAATGCATGTGAAAGAAATAATGATAATAACAACTATGCTGGGTGATTTCATGGTACCGGTTTCCAGCAACTTTCCATAGTGGTCGTGGTCCAAGTAATGTTTGGATAAAGCAGATTCTTGAGCATATGTCACCCTCACCCTCCATATCCCTAACAAGTCATCCACTCCTAGGCTGCCATATTTACAGTTGAGTCTAGCAACAGTTAAAAGCAGTGAGATACCTGCACTAGGGTATCTGAGTATCAGATTGTATCTTTTGATAATTTGATAAGAATGAGATTAGACTAAGATCTTATGTTTTTTGGTGATCTTCCAAGAAACCTAGTACACGTATGCAGTCACCAATTCTTAATACAGTACAGTTTTAGTTCACCTTCTGCTGCTTCTGTTTAATGTGTTTTGACACTTCTTACAAGTAGTCAAACATTTGGTAAAGAGTGCTAAATATTTTTTAAATAGTTTTTTTCTTTCCCTATGTGCATATATAATACGTTTGATAGTTTTATTTATTCATTTGTGTCATTTATATGCTGTCCTTCAGCCTAGAAACCTGAGACATGTCAGGGCCCACAAGCTTACATTCTGAAAAAAAAGACATGGCACACAAAGAAAAAGGGACTGGAAGGGAAATCGGGAGCCTCAATAGTAGGTATTTATATATGTTTAGATTAAAAAAAATTATTTCTTCCTATTGAAGGAGTCCCAAAGAGGTTTACAAAGGAGTGTAAAAACAGATAAAGTACAGTTTATTAAATGCGTTGAAATTTGGGTGGGTTAGGAAAGCACCCATTCATAGAGGGAATGCCTGGCCAAAGAGATATCTTTCAAATGACACACAAGCTTTCTTGTAATGTTCTAACTAGTTGTTTCATCTTTAAATTGTATTTTGCCTTTGTTTTATAAACCATATTTTGTTTTATATTGCCTTCCATTACCTCATTTAAGGTGTACAAGTTTAAAAATCACATATTTATATTTTCTTCAGATTTATTGTTAAGAAAGATGCTGAACCTGTGCTCCCCAGATGCAGTTCAACTCCAGCCTGCACAATCCTTAACCACTGAGCATGCTAACAGTTGCTCTTTACTGATTCTGATGCTTTAGCATGTTATGCATCTCTTTGCCAATATAGGGTTAAAAATAGTAAAATAAAACCCCCAAACCTCTTCTAGTTGGTGCCATTGCTTGAAAACCACGGGCCTCCAAGGGCTGCAATTTAAAGACTACATCTTTTTAAAAGTAAAGGTTTCAATATTAGGAAAAAATGTCTGTTCCATATTTTCAAGGAGCAAATAATGACTGTGAATCTAAGCATGTTGTTAAGAACTAATATAAGTACCAGATGAATAAAGGGACAAACCAATCTGCTAATTTCCTGCACATTTTCAGGTGGTGTACTATCTCTGTAAAAAGAAAGGCAGCTGTCAGTTTTATTCCCAGGAAGATCATTTTCTTCTCATTTCCTGGTAGCCCCCTAATCAAGGTGTGTTGCCTAAACTAACTGGATGTAGTGCAGGGGAATCTGAAGGGTCATGGTAGTGGGACTTCCAGTGAACTGGAATGTCAGTCTTGTGAGACATCTCTTCCCAGTTTTCTGTCACTATATCTTCATTTCACGTTACTGCTCCCCATTCTTTTTAAAAAGGTCTCCAAACTCATAAGAGAGGCACAAAGGAAGTTACGTTCTGTCTATTTCCTTTTGCATGTAAATCTGTGGATCCAGCCTCATTATGCTATTGGATTCAGGAAACACTTTTTACAAATAGTTACTTTTCCAATTTTCTGATTTATTTTTATATTAATTGGTTACTTATTCCATGTCTCAAGGCATTCTAAATTGTCATTTGTGTCTTAGTTCTAATTTTGAACAATGGCTGCAGGTTCAGTGATACAACGGGGTCTTTGTTCCAGACATTGCTTTGAGAGGATTAGAACATTGACTCATGGCGGATGTTTGCAGTACCTTCTTGTGTGTAACACATTTTTGTACAAAAACAGAAAGTATGTCCACCATAAACAGGAATTTTAGTATAACACTTTCAGTGGATGCAAACAGATGTGTAATCATTTTTATATAATGTTAAAGTTTGTCACACACAAATAAGAATATCCTGTGCTTAAATAATTGGAAATGTAAATGCAATTCACGTATCATTTAGGTGACATACTTTCTACTGGTAGAAAATGGTGATTACTGCTTCCTCTCAGTTTTGAGTACTGTACTGATAATTGTACATTTTAAATAGATTTCTAAAATATGATTTTTGACATATGTTTTAGTCAGAGTTTCAAGGGCAAAAAGAGATTGATAGATTTATGGTCTATTTGATACAAAATGGAAGCCTATAGAAACAGCATTTGTCTTGTTTAACAAATCCTGTTACTTTATTCCAACTTAAATCTGTACAAGCTCTGTAGAATTATTTGGTTTCTTATGTAGGCTTTGTCCTAGGCCTTCCAAAGATACTGCTCCTGTGTAATTATGTAGTTTAGCTTAGATGTTCCTCATACTGCTGCGGGTGGAACTTGAGCTAAGTGACTGCAAGATGTTGCCTAGTACCCTTGTATTAGAGTAAAGCAGCTATGCCATTGGATTCAGTATGACTTACTCCCAGATAAATGGATATTAAATTGCAGTGTAAATGAATTTTTTAGCCAACTGAATTATTCCTTGAAACTATTCTGTTAATTGAACCAGTTCCTTCAAACCCGTGTTCAAGTGAGGAAGGATTACTTTATGTAGAAATTCTGGCTAAAACAAAAGAATGCTGGCTTGTGACAACAGTGTTGAAGTACTTGTTATGTATAGCTCTACAGGATCTCCTCACCATATTATGAAAGTAATTGTAGTGTATGGTATATAATTATATGTAAATCATAACTATTTAATAGTGAATTGTAAGAAGTATTATAAAGGTAATTAAAATGTTTTTCATATTACAATTTCAACTTACTGTATCACCTTTCCTTGATATTATTAATTGTTAGAAACATTAGCAAGTATTCTCATATCTTAAATTTTGTTTCTAGGTGGAGGTTTGGCAGTTGGAACCCTTCTTCTTCTTGGTTAGTATGAATTTTTTAGTATTTATTTGCCATACTTATTAGAGCAGCGCTGACAGTATTGCTTTAGTTTAGTCAAATTCTTTGGTCTTTTAAAGGAGTTATTTCTGAAAAGTAAGGCAGGACATGCTGTAAAGAAATCATTAATTTATCTCCCAGAGGCAATGCGCTCATAAAGCTACAGTCTTTGCAAGCTGGTATGTTCAGACTGTCTCCTCTTTGCTTCCTGTGTCGTTGAAGGGTTTGTTTCTACCATAGGAAATGGTAAATGAAAATTATAAAGCTTCTTGTTCATTGAAAAAAACATATCCTCTTATAAGATTGTAAAAGCAAGTGGATGGGTTTGATAAAATATTGATGTGCACAGTTAGTTATTGCAAAGTTGATGCAAGATCAGGACAAAATAATAGTGTCTTTTCAGTTAATGAAGAAGGCAGGTAACCAGCTTAGCTATTTTAGGCTAATTAGAAAAGTGAACTTGTAACTTCTATTTCCTGACATGTTCAGCACAAAAACATTCCATATTGTTCTAATATTATTTTGAACGAGAGACTGAATCTTAGAAGTTGATTTTTAAAACAAGAATGGTTGAACTTCATGTAACTTGATAGCAACAACAGTAATGTGCTGTCATGAGATTAGTCCAGGCAAGTCTTTTGTATCAAAAGATTGAAGCTGTCAGAATTAAATCTAAGAGGCAAACTATTTACTTGGGTATTAAATCTCTTTGTAACTTAAATGCTTATCGTCATTATCTATTGCAAATACTTTGGTTGTGGACTTGAAGACACAGGAACTCAACAACCTGGTACAGTTGGTGGGGTCTGAATCTATCAAAGTCTGACTGGGCAGCTATGAACTATATGTGATCTGATTTATGTTTCATGATAAAAGAAAGTGATCTAAATATAAGAAAAATGCAACTAATTGTAACCTCAAAATGCCTTATATCCATAGAATCAGAGTTGGACAGGACCTCTTGGGCCACTGAGTCTAATCCCCTGCTCAGTGCAGGATTTCCTAAACCATCCCAGACAGATGTAGGTCCAGCTTCCGCCTGAAGACCTCCAGTGAAGGAGAACTCACTACCTCCCGTGGCAATCTATTCTACTGATTGATTACCCTCACTGTCAGGAAGTTTTTCCTAATATCCAATCTGTATTTACCCTCTTGAAGTTTCATACCATTGTTTCTAGTCCTCCCATCTTGTGCAAGTGAGAATAGGGACAATCCCTCTGCACTATGACATCTCTTCAGATACTTGAAGACCACTGTCGTGTCTCCTCTCAGTCTTCTCTTCTGTAGGCTAAATATTCCTTGATCCTTCGACCTTTCCTCATAGGACATGATTTCCAGATCACTAACCATTTTGATAGCCCTCCTTTGGACTTGCTCTACTTTGTCGATGTCTTTTTTGAACTGAGGTGCCCAGAACTGGATGCAGTACTCTAGATGAGGTCTGACCAAGGTAGGGTAAAGAGAAATAATTACTTCTCATGATGTAGACTCAATACTTCTCTTGATGCATCTTGGTGTTTGCCTTTTTTGCAACTGCATCACATTGTTGACTCATGTTCATCCTGTGATCAATCAGCACACCCATATCCTTTTCATTTGTGCTACACCTCAGCTGGATTCCTCCCATTCTGTATTCATTTTTATCATCTTTCTGACAAAGATGTAGGACCTGGTAAATGTGTAGAACTCCAGTTAAATATTGTTTGAAATTCTATCTATGGTGTCATTCCATTTTATCTAATTCATTGGGACGAGGGTGCATCAAGTTCAGTAACGGCCATAACTCAATTTATTCAGATTCTCTCTATACAGCACTTTTGAAAAATGGTGACACCTGCCCTTTATGTGGTCCCATGGTTTCAATGTACAGATCTTGGGCGTCCAGCAGTCTGTTCCATCTCATACAACCTCCTCTCTCCTTTATCCTTTTGATTATGGGTCTGCTGGGCAGTCCTTTCCCCAAGAGGCATTACATTGGCACATTTGAACAGAATGGGGAAACGTATGGCTTCCAGTTTCCTCATCAGTTGTATCCAAGCCAAGGACACTCCTGCTATGACAAACTAAACTTGCAGCTGATTTCTTCTTCACCCAGTGTGCCACTGGCATACAAAAGAACAATGTAAAACCAACCTACTATCGCACCAGGGAGACAAGTGAAAGAAGAAAAAACAGGACAAGCAGCCAGGAGGAGAAATGGGGTGTGCACGTTCCCTTTGTTTGAATTAGGCATACTGGAGAAGTAGCAGAAGCTGGCTGGCTGCCTTGTTTCCTCCTATCTCAGCTGGTGGCTCTTCCTGAGGTGTGGTGTTTTTGTTTTTGTTTTTGGAATGGAGGGCAGCTATTCTGCTATTTGTCATTGAAGTAATGCAAGCTAAGGTGAGGGATCTGCACAGCTACATCCACCTGAGTAGTTCCGAGTGAGGTGACAGATGGAGGAAGGACACCAGAAAAGAGAAAGGTATAAGCTAGGAAGTGCACCTTCTGCACTCATTGTTGGTGCTGAACCACTTTTCAGAGAACCTGAATGCCTTCACTCGTTTTCCTTTGCATCCTCCAGCTGCTTGATCACTGCTGATTTGCAAGTAAAGCTAAAAAAAAAGGCAGTCCACTTTTCTTTCATGTCTCTCTCGATTGGGCCTGAGTACTGTAGACTGCGATGCACACAAACCCTCATCTCACTCATTGTTTGCGAGAGGTCAATGGAACTTTTAGCTGCAGTTTCTCTAGCCCCCAGCTTTCCATTGAACTCAGTGCAATTGATTTCAATTTACATATTCTATTTGCTCATATTTTGAGAAAGGACTTCCCAATATATTAAAATATATGCATTAAAGTTGAGGAGAAACCTATATCTGTTGCTTGTTCAAAGAGTACATGTGTTTTATCTATTTAAAGATAAATTAATACTGCTATATCTGCTGAAAATACACATCTAGGCACCTCTACCTATATATGTGTGTGTGCTCTAGCAGTTTCCCAAAGGTAGAAATCATCCCATCAAGTAACAATGCCATCATTGGTAGCAGAGGCCCTACATATAGTGACACTGCCTTTTACTCATTCTAATCTGCTATGAGTACTGCGGGTTAGAAAGCAATGGATCCAGAATGATTAAGCTTTTTTCCCCTAATACTAACTCTGTTTCTTTCAGGAAAGCCATGCTGTGCAACTTCCAGACTTGCGCCTGCTAATAGATAATTGCATTTTATTTTATGGCAGTAGTAGAAGCAAAGCATGTTACTAAGAGTGTTAAACGTGGGCTACACTTGTTTTCATCACTGAAAATGATAGACTTATGCAAAAGTAATGTAATTCAGTTGTCAAATTCTGAATCTATCAAGCTAGGTATATTTATTTAGAATTAAGAACAAAGAGCATGCTGTATCTTCTAGTTGAAATATTACAACCACAAGTAATTGATGGACAAACCAAAATAAATTATTTTGAATGCAGTGAGATTTGCTTTGAAGTCTTCATATGCTACAATGAGTCATACTTCATATAGTAAAGTGATGTTAGTTCCATAATGAAAGTAATTGCTATCTGTGGAAACTCAGGGGTTAAGAGAACCACAGCTCCAGGGGCTCCAGATATTTTGTGTAAATCAGTGTAACTCAGTATAAGTAAATGCAGAATTGCTCAGATCAGCCACTAGGAAGCATTCATAGTGTGTGCTCAGCTCAAGTCTGTGGATAGAAAGGCTCCCCATTGGAGCTAAGAAATTTATGCAGTCAGAATTTGTGTGATTCATATACATTGTTGGACAGACATGCTTACCTCAGTCTGTGAAAAAGAGGTAAAGATATGGTCAACTCAATTAGGTCAATGCATGAAAAACCTTCACTAAGGGATTTTAGCTGTGCTGTCCATTCACATCAGACACATTTGAATAAGCCCCAAATTCAAGTTAAAGAATGGAAGATCTCTATGTAGCAGCCTAAGAACTTTTAACAGCCAGAAGATCCAGGCCATGTCCGTCCAACATCAAGGCTAGCATTTCTTTGGTAGACATCAGAAGCAGTCCTAGTCCTTATCACAGCCTGAACTCCACTGCCATGGATTAACAGCTGGGAAGAACAACAACCATTTCTTTAACCTTTCTGAATTCTGAACAAATTAGATAGATAGCTCCTGAAGCCAGAACAGTCCCAGGATGGCTTGCAGTTGTCATATGACCTCTCCTGTCCAGCCCACCAATGTTAAGTCAGTGGAATGAGTTAAAGGGCCAGTTTAGTCATGTAAGTCTATGAAGTTCATCAGGGTCCTCAGCTATGTAGTTGTGTCTATGGCATCAGAGGAGTCTGAAGTAGATGCATTTGTTATTGGAACAGAGGCTATGTGAAAGAGCCGTGCTCAAAGGGGCCAAGTCACCTCTTGTAAGTTAATTAATGGAAAAGATCCATTAAGGGTCTTTGCCAGCCTACCCATGTATGCCATTGCATAAATGCACTTGGACTGACTGCAGAAGAACTGCACACTAAAAGAGCTTAGTCAGCTAGTTTTGTATAGTAGTCACTAATCTAGCAGGTTTAGATTCCTAGAAAAATTGACAACTTCAGATTCTCAAATATTGTCATTATGCTTGTTGGAAAATGGAGTTTAGGGAAAGTTTCATCTCAATCTCTGTAGAAAGAGGGTAAAAAAATATTGAATCTTGCTCATAATAGCTCCCAAGGCCATAGAAGATACTGATATCTGTGATTTCAGAGGACATCAGATTTCTGAGAAGTGGCCAAATCAGAAAGGCTAGAATTCAGAACTGATAAGAATGAGCAGTGCCATACTCAGCAATACCACATCTTGGCACAGCATTGTAAAAGGTTTTAATTTTAACTTAACGCCCTAAATGGCTCAGGCCCCAAATATCTAAAAGGAAAACCTCTTCTTATGTAGACCTGCCCATATCCTAAGATGTGCTGATGAGGCTCTCTTGATTGTTCCATCAAGCACTGAAGTTAAAGGGCTAGGGACTTGTCAGAGCGTCTTCTCAATGGTAGTTCCTCCAAGGTATCGCAAGCATCCTCCTCACTTCTATGCATTTGGGCATCCAGTCAAGTGCACTTCTTTGCTCTAGCCTTTGGCTAAAGAAACTCCTCCCTTTTCAGGCACTTTTATTGTTTTCGGTAACACATCTTAATTAAGTTTTTAATTAGTTTTGCTCTGACTCACCCTGAGACCTTTGAGTATAGGTTTATTATTTTATTTATTATTAACCAATAAATAATACCAAAATTTAAAAAGACAAAAGTCAGCTTATAAGAACCAGTTTCTAGTTCTAAGTTGTGAATATTCGGGTCTCAGATACGGATTAAAGCATGAACTGCAGTTAAAGGCCCAGGACTGTCAGGAATCTGTAATCTCTTTGGCCTCATAGCCCATCCAGTCCAGCACCCTGTCTCACAAATTGGCCCACCAATTGCCCATGGGCATCTCAAGCAAAGGTAAAATCTTCACTCTCAAATTTCTGCAAATGGTCTCCCCAGCCTGCAGGAAGTACCTAGGTATGTGTTCTAGTAGCCAGTAGTCCATGAATTTCTCTAACCCTTTCTTAAAGCTATCTAAGCAGCTTTACCACCTCTTTGCTGTTACCACCTCTTCTGAATGTGGGGAGGGGAAGATGTACACACATGTGTTTAACAATTTTCTGAACATATTAACTGAAGGTGCCAGACTGATTCATATTATGATTCCATATTATGAAGAAGGCCTCTCTGGATCCAGAAGACTTAAACAACTATCGCCTGGTAGCTAACATACCTTTCCTAGGCAAGGTTCTAGAGAGGGTTGTCGCTGGTCAGCTGCAGGCATGCTTGGAGGAAGCTGATTATATAGACCCATTTCAATCTGGCTTCAGGCCTGGTCATGGCACGGAAACCACCTTGGTCGCCCTGGTTGATGATCTCCTCTGGGAGAAAGACAGGGGGAATGCTACCCTGCTGGTTCTCCTGGACCTCTCAGCGGCTTTTGATACCATTGACCACGGTATCCTCCTGGAGAGGCTACGGAGCTTAGGAGTTGGGGGCAATGCCTGTCATTGGTTCTGCTCCTATCTCCAGAGCCGATCTCAGATAGTGGTGATGGGAAAGACTGAGTCAACACCCTGGGAACTCACTTCTGGGTTCCCCAGGGGTCAATCTTATCTCCCATGTTATTTAATATCTACATGAAGCTGCTGGGAGAGATCATCAGGAGATTTGGAGTGAGGTGTCATCAATATGCAGATGATATCCAACTCTATCTCTCTGTGCCATCTGAATCAGGAGAGGTGGTTGAAGTGCTCAACAGGTGCTTAGAGGCGGTAATGGGCTGGATGAGGGCCAATAAATTGAAACTGAATCTAGACAAGACAGAGGTGCTTGTGTTACAGGCTCTCGGGTCCAGGTAGTTGGGAAATACCCTGTCCTTGATGGGGTTACGCACCTGTCCTTTCCCGGATATTGTAACTTGGGGGTACTCCTGGACTCTGCGCTAACACTTGAAGCTCAGGTGGAGGCCGTGGCCAGGAGTGCCTACTCCCAACTATGGCTGGTACGTCAACTGAAACCTTTCTTGGGCAGAGTTGACCTGGCCACAGTTATCCATGCTCTGGTAACCTCCAGGTTGGACTACTGTAACGCGCTCTACATGGGGCTTCCCTTGAAGACGGTTTGGAACTTGCAGCTGGTGCAAAATGCAGCTGCTAGAGTGCTGACAGGAACATATTATAGAATCATAGAATGGTAGAGTTGGAGGAGACCTCCTGGGTCATCGAGTCCAACCCCCTGCTCAAGGCAGGATCTCCTAAACCATCTCAGACAGATGGCCGTCTAGTCTCTGCTTGAAGACCTCCATCGAAGGGGAACCAACCACCTCCCGTGGCAGCCTGTTCCACTGGTTGATCACTCTTACTGTTAGAAATTTTTTCCTAACATCTAAACTAAATCTTTTCCCCTGCAGTTTCACCCCATTGTTTCTAGTCCTTCCTTGAGAGAGTAAGAACAGGGCTGATCCCTCTGCCCTGTGACAACCCTTGAGGTATTTGTAGACAGCTATCATGTCTCCTCTCAGTCTTCTTTTTGATAGACTAAACATTCCTAGTTCCTTAAGCCGTTCCTCATAGGACATGGTTTGCAGACCGTTCACCATCTTGGTAGCTCTCCTTTGAACCTGCTCCAGCTTGTCAGTGTCTCTTTTAAACTGGGGTGACCAGAACTGGACATAGTACTCCAGATGAGGTCTGACCAAGGTAGAGTAGAGGGGGATAATAACTTCACGTGATCTGGACTCTATGCTTCTCCTAATACACCCCAGGATTGCGTTTGCCTTTTTTGCAGCTGCCTCGCACTGTTGACTCATGTTCAGTTGATGATCTACCAGGACACCCAAGTCTTTTTCACATGTGCTGCTGCTCAGCCGAATTCCTCCCATTGTATATGTGCTTTTTTCATTTTTCTTGCCCAGGTGCAGAACCTTGCATTTTTCTTTGTTAAATACCATTTTATTAGTTGCAGCCCATTGTTCGAGTTTCTCTAAATCTTTTTGAATCCTCTCTCTCTCTTCTCTGGTGTTTGCAATCCCCCCTAGCTTTGTGTCATCAGCAAATTTGATCAGTTTCCCTTCAACTCCCTCGTCCAGATCGTTTATAAAAACATTAAACAGAATATTATTGCACTGGATGCCAATTCACTACCGAGCCCAATTCAAGGTGCTAACTCTGACTTATAAGGCCCTAAATGACTTGGGCCCCAGATATCTAAAGGAGCACCTTCTCCCGTATCGACCTGCCCATGTTTTAAGATCTGGAGGGGAGGCCCTTCTGGTGATCCCTCCGCGTTCAGCAACTAGGTGGGTGGGCACCCGGGAGAGGGCCTTCTCGGTAGTGGCCCCCAGGCTATGGAATGGTCTCCCGCTCAGGGTGCGTCAGGCCCCTTCTTTGTTTCTATTTAGGAAGGCAGTGAAAACGTTCCTCTTTACGCAGGCCTTTGGTTAAATGTCCCCCACACTTCCCCCATTGAAAATTACTGTTGCTTTTAACTATTTTTGTATTTTTCTAAAGTTGCGTTTTTAAACTTGTTTCTGATTTTATGATTGATATAATTTTAAATGTCCGTTTTTAAATGTTGTGAGCCGCCCAGAGACCCTTGGGTATGGGGCAGCATATAAATGTAAATATAAATAAATAAATAAATAAATAAATATCTGATTAGTAATTTAAAATATGCTAAAATGCAGGAATTCCATACTGAATTCTGGTATGAAAAGACTTGCATTTCTCCATAGTATTGGAACTCTGACAGTTTTAATTGAGAAGTAGTGACTTATATCATTTATAAGCCGCGTTCCCAATATTGCATGAGCTAGGCCTAAAATTATAAGCACGAAAAGCAGAATAACTTTCTTTTTGTGATCATTAACTTTGATCAAAGTTAATATTCTAATAGAAGTTGTATATTAGCCCTTTTTTTGGTCTTGTTGTTGGGTGGGGGGTGGTAAAGGCTATCTTACAAAAGTAGTTTGTTCAGTAGCAGATTTGAAAAAAAAGATGAAATTTTCCTTGGCTAAAGGCAGGACTGTTCTTGTTCAGTCTAAGCCTTAGAGCAATTTCAGCTACTTTAATAAGCTACTTTTTGTTTTAGGTATGTAATTTAACCTGCCTATTACCCTTCACTTGTTAACATAATTGACTTTATCACCTTTTTAAAAGTTGAAAAAGGTAATCTCTGGTGAAGTACAAAACTGTGATTTGCTAAATACAATTATGCAAAATATAAGGTGTCAAAATTTACCTTACTGTTGAATGGCAGTGTGCCAAGTATTGTAACATATATGTTTGCTAACTTTTTATTGGCATGTGCTAATTAAATACAAGTGACATAGACTAACCTCCCCTGAGTTTAGTAATTACTATGGACATTAGTAAAATACTTTAGATGGAATTTTAGATGGTAGAGATGATTAAAATAGTCTCATTTTATTGCCCAAAGCAATATAAATGAGTTATTCTGTAATTTAGGAAATGCTCACCTCAGATCACAGTACTGTATTCTATAGTTCTTTGAAAGATGGATGATTGTCACAATCCATCTTTACTAATTTATTCAGTCTCAACAGCTGTAGGGCAATCTGTCTAGACTATCTTGAGACTGTTATATTCACAGGTATGCTCTATGAAATTCTTTTCCAAAGCTTTCAAAGCTTACTGTCTTAAGAGGTTTCCAGAAGAGTGATGGTCTTCTATCATGGTCTCTCAATTCTTAAATATTCTGTATTGTGGGTTTTAATATTACTCTGCCTTTTTATACTGATGTACTTTGTGAAAAGATGCATGTAAATTTATCAAAAGTATAGAATCTTGTAGTTAATATTTGAGTTTAGAAATTTTTTTTTAAAAAAATGTCTTTTGTGTTCTTAGCCAACTAGATGTCTTTTTTTCAAAGCATGATAAAAATAAGTCTTCTGAATAACAAACAGTATTTTTGTTCATTGAACTGGGAATGGGTAAAAATTAGTCTCTTAAATGTATGTAGTTTAAATTTGTTTTGTGTGAGCTTTTAAAAATGTTAGCTAGATCTTAATATTGCTATATCAATATTAAGCAGTGTTCTGAATCAATTTTTTCACAGCCAAAGGTAGGAATATATTTTGAATTGAGAAAGCTATTACAAGTTATTTGCACAAGCAAAGTGTTCTTTAAATCCTCATTGTGTTGTTCACATTAGGGAACACAGTCATCCACTTTTACCTGGAAGCTACTTATTCCTTCCTGCATTAGCAGGCCTGGAAAAAAATGACCACAATTTATTAAAGAAGGTATCCTTAAGGTTAGGAACTGAACTCAAGATCAAATAGAAGAGTCCTCGATGAGGTACTGAGCCTGGAGATCCAGTTGCCTTTCCCAGGAGTTTAATTGCGTTTGATGTAATTTAGAACACAGTAACTGCAAGATACTATGCTCTTGAAACAAACCATGATCATTGCAACTAATTATATGGGTATTATATGGGTATTAAACTCCAAGATCAGAGGGAGTGAACTCTAAAGAGGTTTAAGAATGTTGCAAAGCATTATTATTCCTTGTCTAGTGCTTAGTGTTACCAGCTTTTTGTCTTCACTGTTTTCTAATACTGTAGTTACTGTATACTTAGAAAAATAAATAAAGATTCCCTGCATGATTTAGACCATGTTTCTAACCACAAGGAAAGTTTACATGAATAGAGAAAGGTTCCAACTTCAAAAGGGGGGAAGGAGCAGTATGAATGTCTTTAAGAAGTCAGAACTAACAGGTGTAGCTCCACTTCACTGCCACTTGCACTGTTAATGTAATTGTTCCTGGGAAGATGCCCAAATGAGGTTAATATTTAAAGGAAAAGCTGCATAGAATAAGGGAAAGGGGTGGAACTGCATAGAAAACAAATTTGTTAATAGTTGTGGTGACTTTCTGTAGTGTTAACCATCCATGATTCAAAATGAAATAGAGCTGGCATGCCCAGCTTCTCAAGGTAAGAACTGCCCTGAGCGCTCTCTGGTGGATTAGTCAGTGAAAACCACGTGTGCTTCTCACCATTGTACTGTACTTAGTTTGTGTGAGCTTGATTTGAAAGTTGTCATCATATTGTGGGGGAATGTCTAAGACGGTGATGGCCAACCTATGACACCTGTGTCACAGGTGACACGCCAAGCCCTTTTGGGTGACACACCTGGTCCCCCTGGCACCTGGGCATGTAGTGCTTGCTTGTTCTTGAAGTGTACGAAATACCAACTTTCAATTGAAGATTTAGCAAATGTAAAGAATTATTTGTTTTTGCTTTTAATAAAATACATATATCAAAAATATAACTTTTTTACTAGAGCTACAAATATCACAAAATTATGGATATTTCTAGATGTGACACAGCACCCAAGTTAAGCTAGGTTTTCTTGTGAATTTTGACACACCGAGCTCAAAAGGTTCACCATCACTGGTCTAAGAAATAAACTTAGTACTGAAGATCAGCTAGATCTCTAGCATGGGTGAGTGGATCGTTGACATCTAGTGAGAGTGTAAATGTTGTCTTCAACAATTGCTGCCAGAAGAGGTGATAACAGCTACCAACCTAGATGGCTTTAAGAAAAGGTTAGACAGTTTTATAAATGACAGATGTATCAATGGCTACTAGAATGGATGCCTAAGTACATCTTTCAGGCTGGGGGCACAAGCAGAATGCCTCTAAGGCCATTTGCTGAGATTCGAGAGCAGGAGAAGGTTGGCCCTTATCTCTGCTTAAGATGCCCATAGTCAATTGGTGGGCACTGTGTGAGACAGGATGCTGAACTAGATGGGCTGTGGCCTGATTCAGCAGGGCTTCTCTTATGTTCTCCACTTTTTCATTTAGTTTTAGGTAAGCATTGAGTCAGATAGTGAGTTGAGACTTCATTTCCATAGTAAATTTGTAGTCTTGTTAACTTCACTTGTGGTGTTCACGTGCAGCTTTCTTTTTCATATCCTTGTTCTGTTTGGTAATATAGAATTGTTTCAGTTTTAGGTTGTTTCTTAAACTGTATGTCAAGAAAGTGCAAGAAGAAATTATTTCTACTGTGCCAAAATACTTGTAAGAAACAATTGAGGGAGAGAGATCCAAGCTGAGTAGGCTTTGATTAGCAACATAACTATTGAAGCTGGGAACAATGGGTGCTATCAGAAAAGCCCCGTATGAGTGCACTTTAGATCTTTTGAATAAACAAAAGTTTAGTGACCTAGAAATGAATCAATAAAAAGCTACTCTCTATGTGACAAATTGAAGAACTCAAGGATTCTCACAGAGGCATTGACTTTAAGCAGTCAAGATACATTGTTTGTGAAGGCTTTCTGAAACACATTTAAAGCCTTTCAGCACTATAGCAGATAGTAAGATGTATTCTGTATTTAGGTTGCTCGGTGCTTGCTTTTACTGTACATTTAGCATCAGTACATTTGTTTTTGTAAGAACTATATTTTAATACAGTTTGTTTTTCTTTTTGGAAACTTTCAAAATCTTACACTAGAAACGTAAGGTATGATTGTCAGTTCATCAAACAGCAAACATACACCAATATGCTAATGCACCTTTATTATAGTTTTACCCATTGCGGTATCTTAGCTTTATCTGGTTTGTCAAGCTAAAATATTTTGTTTTACTCTAATTTAGTCCTATTTTTAAATTACATCTGTATTCTTAAGCCTGTCACCTCTTTTCCTATCTACTAAAAATATTGTAGTTGTGGGCCCTTTTACTAATTATGGCCTGGAATAGCATTTTTTTTTTCTCCTAGAAAATGTAAGCAGCAGTCTTGCTTTTTGCTTCAGGGATGTCAATACTGTTAGTAGATTTTGCTTCATGCCACTCCACATGGTGTTCTCATAATACCCTCTGAGGTTACTTAGTCTGAGAGTTAATGACTTATTTCAAGGTTTTGTGTTATTTTATAATATATTATTTTGCATGCTATGAGATTTTATAATGTATTATCTGTTATAGTGTTTGATGTGTTATTTTGTTTTGTGTCTTTTCTTTTGTAAACCACCATGGGTAAATATTTTTTTTAAAAAATCATCATCTTTCTGGGTAAAAACTGTGTAAGAACAGCAGTGGAGATATATTACTGCATGCATGCCTTACTTTTAAGAATCTCAGATCCATCTGCTTAGCCTATATTATAAAGAGGAAGCTGGAATGTTCCAAAGGTTGTTTCTCTTTTAAGCTTTTTAATATAATCTTTTTACTACATCTTTGACTGTATATAAAATTGTTGCTGCCATCATCCTCTTATCTAGTGGTCTCTTATATGTGTGTGTTTGGGAGAGAGAATCGTGTGTGATCGTGATAACAGCTCACAATCTTTTATAATTTAAGGCTGCAATTCTATACAGTTTACATTGGAAATTACTGGGAATAACTACCAGATATACATTTATGGGGTTAGTTTTTAAATCTTGTTAACAGAAATCAATCATTCATTTTTGGTATGCGTACCAAATAGCAATATAATCTCAGAAAAAATAAATAGAATCTGCTTTGAAAATAAAATAAGAATAAGAACGTTGTTGACTTTTTAAAAAAGTCTAAGAACTACAAACAAAACAGGGATACAATATTGAGTTAAATATTATAGTACTAATTTCAGTAAAACCATATTTTCAAATTTAACATTCTGAAAACCATTGATTTATGCATACATTTCAAAGTTTTGTTTACTTGATAAAATTCTACTACATTGGCATATCTGTTCCTTCTCACAGCTGGTGTGTAATTCATTTCCTTTATTTTAAAAACAGCTTAATGTTGCCTTAAGCATACATCTCTGAACCCTAAGCACAGCACCAAACTATAAATGTTGGTTCAGATCCCCTTATGTTAGAATTTAATTATTAATGTATCCTTCAGTTGAATTCTTAAAGTTGAAATCCCCGTACACCTTAAAAGATGTGGAAGAAATCAGTCTCTAGGTTTCTAGATGAAACAGTTTCTAAGCAGTCTGATTTAGTACATAGAATGATCTATAGTGGTGCTACAATTTAAGATGGAAACTTTATGAAAGAAATGATACAATATGAGAACAAGGAAACATAGTGTCTCCTATACACTGTCCTCTATCTTGAAGCAGAACCACAGCAGACCACATTTTAAGCTGTTCAGATATTTACTTATTTAGATTTATGACTGACCCTATCCTTTACTAATAATACGATGTGAAGCTGTCAGACTATTCCTGAAAAAACAAAAGAAAAATTATTTTGTAGATTACGAGATGTATTTGGCCATCTTTAAGATTCAAGAGGATGAGGAGGGACCTTTTTGATTAGCTATTCAGTTTGTAGCTTTTATTAATTAAATATTCCAGTGTTTACAATCAAGTGGCGAGATTGTTTGCAGGACTGTGTAGTCTTTAACTTACAAAAAGAAGAGTTGGCTTTTATATCCTGCTTTTGTCACCGATTCAAGGAGATTCAAAGCGGCTGGCAAAGCTTTATATTCTTCCCACAACAGACACCCTGTGAGAACTCAAAGAGAGCTGTGACTAGCCCAAAGTCACCCAGGTGGCTCCATGGAGGAGTGCAGAATCAAACTTGGTATTCCCAGATAAGAATCTGGCTCCCTAACCACTAGACCAAACTAGTGATAAGAATTACCATTTGTCTGCTTTGAGATACAACCTTGTAAACAGCCAAGAAAGACATATGTAAATGTAAAGGTAGCATTAACAGAAAATTAGTAGTATATTTTATACTCATGTTTCTTATACATAAACACAATTTCTTGCTAATAATTTTTGTGTTGCATTTCCCACAGAGGAAGATACATATGGTGTTTACTCCAATCTGTTGTTCAAGCATTTCCTTGCAGAAGGAGTAGTTTGTGGACATAATTTATTTATTGCTTCAGATAAAGATGAGCCTGCTGATATTCTAAAGGTAAAACAGTACTTTCTTTCTTATATTTCAGATTGTATTAAAATAAATTTTCAGTAACTTAGTACCAATACTGCAGACTGCAGTTTCCATAATCTCTTATTAGGAATGTGCACAATTTCTGTGTGTGTGTTTGAGTCGTTCACTTTGAATCCACTCTGGATCCGTTGTACCTCCCCAGGTTCATGAATGTAATGAAGCTTCGTACAAATGTATCAAAGCGTTTGATTCATAATTCTAATGTCAATATTCAAATATACCAACATTCGATTCAAATTTGAATGTCCAAATTCAGACTAATTCATACAAATTTTGAATGTGATAAATATTCATGCACATTCCTAGCTCTGATCATTCTCTTACAGAACTTGAAACATAACAGCTGACAGATAGCAGGTTGGCTAGCATTATTTTAAAGGTAACATTTAAGCTCACAATTATTTCTGTCCATGTATGAGAGGTGCATTAGCATTGCATAATATATACTTGTATACTGTAGTACCTTTCCAACACTATTGCTTTTTCTTCTAATCTACTTCCTTGTGCTAAAAAGCAGCACATATGTCAACAGAGTTATTTAATTTCTGCCTAGTATCTTCCTGATCATGCTAATGGATTGAAAATGGCAGTAGTGATCAAATCAATTAGAAATAAAGAGAAACTGTGTTTTAAGGCAAAGATTATAAGGAAAATGATGATGTGCGGTCACACAGGAGCTTCAGTTCCTTTGTCTTTTGTGCTACTTACAGTTATTATTGACAATTGTGAGAGAACTATGAAAGTAAGAATAGCTGTGATAAAGCATAGGGTGTTTTTCCACTGACACTAAGTACCCATTAAGCACCCATTAGGGACCCATTAAGGACCCATTTGGCTCAGAGCAGGAAGACCCCATTCCACCATAGACCCCATTAGGGACACATCTGTTTCCACCGCAGCTAGGGAAATCCGGATCATATAGGTCCTTCAGAATCTATAATCTGGATTTCCTGTAGACCCCATTAAAGTGGTCTACAATGGGGTCTTCAGCCTTAAAATCCAGATTGTAGGAAGCCTTTTTCCACTACAATCCGGCTCGGGGGACTTGGGGGGTGGGTGGGACACCCATGGGGGGTGAGACACCCATGGGGAGGGGGTTGCTCCAAAGTCCTTTTGGAGTCCCTCCAAAGGCAGCTCTGAAGTCCCTCCAAAGGCAACTTCAGAGATTAGTATCTGGATTAAAGGAGTGTAGTGGAAAAACACCCGTAGAGGACTAAATGAGAATCCTAGCTGTGACCTGAAGTGTCCAAATATTGTTCAAGGTGGTTAAGAAAGGAAAAGGCAAACTTGAGTCACTGTGTAATACAAAATATCACTATTTAATAGAAACAATAGTGACATACAAGCATTATAAAACAAAAAATGGAGATGGACTTCATTTATATGTGCCTGGAGGAGGGCTCAGCTGTAAATCCAAACAGAGCTGATCTTCTCTCAACCTCAGTCCAAAGCAACCATGGTCCTTATACATGCCTGAGAGAGGATACGGCAGAGGCAGCAAACTCAGGTGCAGCACCAAACAGAGACCTTCTAGTCAAAGGTAGAGGAGAAATGCTTTGCAATCAAGTAATACCAATATTTTGAAATAGTTTACCACTTGATATTTGTCGTTGTTTGTCTTGTCAGTTTATTTATTTGGATTCTACTTTCTCTGTAAATTGGCAAACAATCTGAAGACAAAAAAAAAGTTAAATACTAGAACACTTTTTAAATGGCTTTTTTGGTGTTCTACATACGGTTTTACTTGTACGTTCAAAGACTTGTTCCTCAAACTTTTTGCAGCCTTATGTCTATAAGTTCTGTTAACTTGAATCAGGCCTGATTATCCTTACTGGCATCTAATGTATTGCAAACAGAAAGGATATAATGTGCCTATATATGTGCCTCGTATATGCTGAGGTTGAATATTTACTTTGGCATGAAAGCTTATAGGGTAATATTAGGACAGGCACAACCTACCTCAAAAGGTTGTTATGGGGATAAAACAAGGAACTGAAAAACAGTGTGGCTTTCCCACTGCCAGCAGGTGAGACATTTTTCCTCACATTTTTAGGTTCTCAACACATTTACAAATGTTCTGATGCTGTGTTCTTCTCCTAGCAAGCCACTGCTGCTTAGCAGTCTCTCATTGTTCACCTAATTCAGCCAATGTGACTAAAAGCAGGATGAGGCTTTTCATATATACGATTCGTTATAAACATTTTTTACTTGACCTGCTTTAATTTTATGATACATGTTTCAGAGTTCCTTGATCCTATAACCATGACAAATATTGTTGGTTCTCACAGAGGGAAAAGATAGTTTTATAGACCATAATTATCTTAAAACTGTATATCTAAAAGACAAGTAGAAGATAAAAAAGTGACATTAGCTGCCTAAGGTATTATATTACCACCTAGCAATTTATCCATCATCGCGTAGTCAAGGCTTCTTCAGGAAGTTAGCATTAAGATGCAACATTGTTGAAAAATTACACCCCTGTAAAAATCCTATAGAACAATATACAGGCATTTTTAAACGAGATATTTTAAACATTTCTATTCACTCATTTCTTCTTCTAACAGACAGCTGTACTGCTGCATTTTCAAGTATAGCAAATTATAAAGTAAAAACTAAAGCAAATCTTTATGAGGTTTAATTACAATGCAGTGTAGTATTATCACTCAGGATTCTGAAGAGTCTGGAAAAGGAGCTTAGAACAGCTTTCCCCAACCTGATTTCCTCTAGATTTTAATAGCTTCAAGCCATAATCATCATCATATTTGTCATGGTTATAGAATCCAATCCTCTACTCTTAAGTTCTTAGGGTGGAAAACAAAAATTCAGATACGTAAATAAAATTCTGATCACTTAAAGACACTTTAAAAAGCACAATTTCTTGAGAAAGCAAAATGATGTTTACCTGACAGCACAAATAGAGAGTTGCATCTTAACAATTCACAAGAAAGAATAATGGAGCTTGATGCACCTTGAAAGGGAGTTTATTCTACAATTTGGTGGCTGTTACTGAGAAGGCCATCTCAGACGTCCCCACTCTCTTAACATCTGAAGGTGTGATAGGACTACCAAAAGTCTCTCTCCAGGTCTGTATGGGTTAAGGTGCTCCTTTATATATTTGGTAACAAACTATTTAGGGCTATGTAAGTTGGAACCTAGAATTGGATTAAGCATTTAACATATTGAAGAAAAATAACTGTGGCTACAGCACGGATACATGGTTTCTTGTTGGGCAGGTATCAAGAGTTGGCTCCAATGGAAAGTAAAGCAAGAGTTAATTGCTTCTCAAGCTTAATGGCAAGGGTCAGAATGCTTGATTAAATGACTAAGGAAGTGGAAAAGAGGAGACTAAGCAAGGCGTGTTGTCTGGGAAATTTTTGGTTGCTTGGCATGGGCAGGCAGAATTTTGTGAGAAGATAAGGTTAAGTACTGAGCACTTTTGCATCTGGGATAGAGGTGTTACCACATGTCAGAACCCCTTGACTCAATGAACTCTTCCCCCACAGTTCCCCAAATTGAATCCTATCAATTGCTGTTCCCACACACACTATCAGTTGTGACCCCAGAATTAATTTTGAAGTAAAATAAGAATTTCTTTACAAGATCCTTTTAACTGTACAGGAGCAGGAAAATATGAATTGAGAAGAACAACAGTGGAATGGAGAGGAGAGGCAGTAAACCTTGAAAGGGATTAAGAGAAGGAAGCCTTTCTCAAGGTCTTCTCTTGTTCATGGAATATCTTCTCAGTGGCAAATGTATCAGAGCACAAGCACTCATACACACACCCACACAGGCTAGTCACTACCCTGTAGTTCTCTGGAACCGAAACACACAGCACACCAAGTTCACCTTCTTGCACGGAAGGTCTGAAGGAAAGCTCTTATGGTTAAGACAAAGTGGAGTTTTGGAGTACAAAGAGCAAAGACTTCAGCTCTTAAAATGGAGAGTGAAACCTGATGACCAGGGACTTTGGTAGAGCCCCAAGACAGCCCCAAAGATGGCAGCACTTCGGGGTTACTGTGAGAAAGTCCATTGGAGAACCATGAATTCCCCTGTATCATTGGAATTTATTAGACGGTACATATACGGCAGGATTCCAAAAGAGCTTTGAAAACAGAATGCTTCTGAATTAGTTTCTTCACTGTCCAACTCAAACCTAGGGAAATGCAGAGGGAGCAAAAGAGTATATACATGTATATACTTTTTATAAATTTTTCCTAATTAGGCAGAGAAGTACCACTCGTCATTCACACAGATGAATACAGCAAAACTACAAATCTTGGTGACATAAAAACACTTAACTTACTAAAATGGAGCCAACCTTCTCAAAGAGAAAAGGAGAATCCATCAGAAGAAATGCAGTGTAAGGTGTCGCAAATAGCTACTGTGAAATTTGTGCAGGGGGATGGCAATGACCAGAAGACTGATTTTATTGCTAGTTATGTGTGCTGTGAGGGAAAAATAGAAGTCTAGAAAGGGTAAAAACAGATTATCATACACAGTAGGGGAAGGTCTGACTGGGGAAGGTCTCCAATTGTTTTGCCACTGTTAGTGTTTCAAAAGTGAGCTGAACATGTAGGCAGAATTAACTGGAGTGTGGCAGTGATGCTTCATTCTCCCCAGTGTCACCCTAACATAAAAAAACTTCAAGTGGGAAAGTGTACATTGATTGAGAGCTTTCATTAGCATTGGTTGTAGGGCTTTCTTGAGCCTCTGTATCAATGAACTACAGCGGCCCAATCAGCTTATGCCTGCCTGGACAGGCTCTTCAATTTAGAATCAGTTACATCCTTCCCTTCTGTTCCAAATTCCAATAGCAATTAGATTTCAATCAGTTCCTGCCAGATCCACGGGTTCTTGCTTGCACATCACGCCTCAGTTAAACATTCTTTGTGCTGGTACTTGTCACTGGGACATTATTCTTGCTGGTAATTTGTTACATGCTTGCATTCATATATTTATTTAGTTAGAAAAAAGTGATCTGAAAGACCTAAAAGAAGTTCTCAAAGTGAGGGCAGGGGCAAGTGTGAAGATGTATTCCTTCTACTCACCCTTTGTCAGACAGTCCGGAAATAAGTATATGTGTGTGCAAGTGCGCACTTGTGCATTTCATCTCTTTAAAGACTACCTGGGCAAATAACATGTTAAGTGACTGCCAGTCAGACTTTAAAAAGTGAAGCTTCATCAAAAATGCATGTTGTCCAACATCCTTTAATGTTTGACAGGATGTTGGACTTTTTAAGGAGTAGTTCTCATGTTTATATTTTTGGGGTGGTTTAATCTGTAGTGCTGAAAAGAGCTACATTCCCTCTTTTCTGTTTTCCTAGCCCTTTGGATGGTAAAAGTTTTTTACTTTTTATTTAATGTATTTATATGGTGATAAAACTAAAAAAACCTCATTTCCTTGTATTGTTCTCTAAATACTTTATACCCATAGTATTTTGTTTAAACATCATTAAAAATCATCAACTACAACAAGAAGCCTTAACACATTAACATCATATTAAAATAAATATGATGTTAATGTGTTAAGGCTTCTTCTTGTAGTTGAATAGTTATTACAAAACTTCTCAGGTGACACTTCCTTTTAGTTAGTGTTATGGCAGCATCAGCAAATCAATATTTTCTTGATATTTCCTTCTGAATATATTTTTAAAAATGAAATGTTTATTAAATGTTTGCAAGGATTACCATCTTTTGTCAGTGCCCACAAATCTTGACCGTGGTTTCTTTAGTCTGGTTTCACAGTGTCCCTCTTTTGTTTACATAATGATCCTAACTCAAGGCTTACATTTGCTCTTTGTGTATATGCAGATAGCCTCTATTCCTTCTATGGGCATATAGAAGTATGCCACTTGTGTCATATTTCTTCTTTCTGTATGGGTATGGGGCGGGATAGAAATGTAAATAAATAAATAAATAAATTTGTGCTAAATACCAATAAATACATTGAATCTGTGTTTCTCTATAGCATTTAAATTGGGAGCATCCATACATGTCTTGGCCCAGTACCAAGAAGTAGTTGTGGGTTTTGTAAGAAAAGATAAGAAACAACACGCATGCAAAGGCAGCATTTCCCCCTATGCTTCCCCTTAGTTATGGAGCTTGTGTTGCTGACGGGCTACTGAACGTGCCCTCTGTTTTGTCCAGGGTGTCCTGGGCTTGATCTCATCTGATCTCCTTAATTATCTGATTAATCATGGGTGTTTTTCCACTGTGCTCCTTTAATCCGGATCTAAGAAGATCCGGATCTAAGGAATAGGTACTTCTCTTAATCTGGATCTAGTAGATCCGGCTTAAGGGAAGTACCCAGTGTGTTTCAATGGGTGGTCTGGCATCCAGTAGCAATGGGTGCTAGCTTGCCTGCTGTGGAAACAGCAGAGCACCCATGTAGCAAATCTGGATTGGCCCACAAAGGGTCTGCCTGTCACCTAAGGTGTTTTGGGGGGCAGGGGGTGCAGTCTCCAAAGTTGCCTTCGGAGATTAGCAAAGGCTCCAAAGTCCCTCCGAAGGCAACTTCGGAGATTAGCATAGGCTCCAAAGACAAACCCCTTATTGAGAGACCTACATATTAATTAGCTCCTTGCTTGCATCTCTCCTGTGAACACTGATGAGTCAGCCTCATTAATATGCACCTCTTTCCATGCCTGGAGGTAACAGGTAGCTCCCAAGTCATCCTAATTAATATGCACCTCTTTCCATGCCTGGAGGCAAGAGGTTTCTCTGCAGAGCCTTTGCTAATCTCTTCAGAGGGACTTTGGAGCCTTTGCTAATCTCCGAAGGCAATTTTGGAGCGATTTCGGAGCTGCCTTCCGAGGGACTCCAAAGTCTTGACTTTGGGGCACTCCCCCCCATGGGTGCCCCCCCCCGAGCCTCTTCTAGACCCCATAGCTGGATTGTAATGGAAACAGGCTCCCTAAAATCCGGAATTTAAGGCTGAAGACCCCATTGTAGTCCCCTTTAATGGGGTCTACATGAAATCCAGATTATAGGTCCTGAAGGACCCATAACGATCTGAATTTACCTAGCTGTGGTGGAAACAAATGTGTCCCTTATGAGGTCTGTGGTGGAAAGGGGTCATCCAGCTCTCAGCCAAATGGATCCTTAATGGGTGCTTCAATAGGTACTTAGTGACAGTAGAAAAACACCCGATGATGCAAGCATAATACCGGGTCCAGGAATGGGATCTCTTTTTTTTCCTTCCCACCCCCCAGAGTGTTCCCATATCTAATCTTCCCTTTAAATGAGTACCTGCCTCCAGGTTGGAGAGGTAGGCAAAATGACCATTTGCAGGGAGTCAAGCAGGTGAAGGTTTTGCCATTGTCTTTTGTTTAAGAATACCCAGAAGCAATTGGTGGATCCTTTTGTGAGACAAGATGCACGATTAGGTGGCATGTGGCCTGATCCAGCAGGGCTCCTCTTAAGTTCTTATATTACTTTGGATGCACATTAGTGGCTTCAAGGAGTACATCACTTACAGTTAAATAAGGACAACCTTGCATCTATTAAGAATTGTATATACCAAACCAGCACTCTGTGTGAAATTCTTTTTGCTACATCTACCATGTGGCAGTGGTGACAGCTAAAAAGAGGTATTTTCTCTGCCACCATTGTGTCCTCCAGTAGCCATCCAGCAGAGCTCTTCCAGGTGCTGTCAAGGAAGCATGGTCAATGACCATGTAATATGTGCTCTGGCAAATTTGCAAGGCACTTTGAGGGCAGAGTTTTGGGGGATTGGATGCCACAGTTGGGAAGAGTCCAGAGGAAGAGTCCAAACAACCATCTGGTCCAGTTATTCTGTATCAATTTCAACTGTTGCAGCCTGAGGATATGGACAAGCTACTTGCTTGGATTTGGACAGCAACATGCCCTCTAGATCTTTGCCCTTCTTGGCTGATAAAAGCTAGCTACCAAGGTATGACAGGATGGGTCCAGGGAGTAGTGAATGCCTCTTTTAGAGTTGGGGTGGTAACCAGCTCTTAAAGAGGTGGTGGTAGACCCCCTCCTCAAGAAGTCCTTCCTGGATCCAGAAGATTTAAACAACTATCACCCATTAGACAACATATCCTTCTTGGGCAAGGTATTGGAGAGGGTTGTGGTGATGCAACTGCAGGCATTGGAAGATTATCATCTAGTCCCATCTCAGTCTGGCTGCAGGCATGGTTATGGCACAGAAACCACATTGTTTGCCCTGGTTGATGATCTGCTCCAGAAGAGGGACAAGGGAATACTTTTGATACTATTGACCATGGTATCCTTCTGAAAAGGCTACAAAGTCTGGGAGCTGGAGGCAGTGTGCTTCATTGGTTCTACTCTTGTATCCAAGGCCAACCCCAGAGACTGTTTGTGGGAAGTTTTTGCTCAACACCCTGGGAACTCACTTGTGTTGATCTTACCTCCCATGCTTTTGAATATCTGTATGAAGCTGCTGGAAGAGGTCATCAGGAGATTTGGAGTAAGGTGCCATCAATATGGAGATGACACCCAACTCTCTCTGTGCCATCTGAATCAGGAGAGGTGGTTGAAGTGCTTGACAGGTGCCTGGAGGCAGTAATGGGCTGGATGGTGGTCAATAAATTGAAGCTGAATTCAGACAAGGGGAAGGTGCTGTGTGTCACAGGGTCTTGAATCCATGAAGTTGGGAAGCATCCGGTCCTAGATGGGGTTGTAATGTCCTGGGAGGGAGAGGTACAAAATCAGGTGGTGCTCTTGGACTCTCCACCGAAGTATGAAGCTCAAGTGGAGACCGTGGCCAAGAGTGCCTATTTTCAATTTTACATGTTCAGTTATCATTTTGAGATTGATCTTAAGTGAATGACATGTTCATAGGATGTGGATGCCTGTGTCTTTGTCACAGAATAACCCCTTCTTCTTTTTCCTGCTGAGTAGTGCTCCTGATCTAAGTGTAAAAACCATGTGATTACAGGCTACTCTGAACATATGCATATGTGTGGATATGCAATTTAGATATAAAATGTTAATTATAAGTTTTTACTGAAATGTTATGTTAATCTCTGTAAAAACATTCTGATTTAGTTTTAGAAACATACCTTGGATATGATTCATCGTTCACTCTTTGCAGTGGATGTGAAAAAGAAGAAGCACTTTTCTGTTTGCCCCAGTGTTCTATGATAATCAACAACTACTCTGGCTTTAAAATATCACTGCAGATGTGAATCTGTAATGATTCATAACACTTAAATAATTGCATCATGTGCTTAATCGTGGCTTCACCGAATCTGCAAATGGTAATTAGAATCAATCTATTTAACAGTCCTTTATAAAAAGTTTAAAATTATATTTTAAAAAAACGACAAGGATCAAAGGATTTCATTTAAGAGGGATTTCTCATACAGCATGGATTATGTTGCTAAATAATAGCACAGTAGTACTTCTCTAGCATTGTAAAATAGCTTAGAGAGAAGTATGATGCCTATAGTTGGTATAATGCATTGGTAATTAAGAGGGTAGAAGGTTAAGCTTCATTAACTGTTGTAGGATTGTGGCTTTGGCTTTATTATGCCCTAGAGAACAGAAGAATAAAAAGAGGTCAAACTATTACAACCTGATTTTGTTTAGTGCATCTGCTAAAGAAGGCAGAACAATGCAGCAGTTGACATAAGGAACAGGAATTCCTAACAGATATGAAGATCTCTTCTGATACACAAATGCAAGATTTATTATATGGTTTAATTATAGTGAAAAAGAATTTGTGATCTGGAGCTAGAAAAGCATATATTAATTCTTCTATAAGCTACATTGATGCAGTAAAAGTAGATATTTAAAATATTAAACTCAGCAAACATGATTCTTCATAGTGTGCCTTCCTGCCTGCCTGCAAAAAAGCTCATATAAGTATTATAAAAATCATAAAAACATTTTCTCTTTGTTTGCACTGTGATGCTTCCAGGAACCTATGTGGAATAAAACATTTCCCATACTCTCTATAGCCTCATCTAATATTCTTTCACTTCCAAATCTAACTAGCCGCCTAAACAGTTCTTTAAGATTTTGATATGAAGCAGCAGTATAGGGATGTTTTGAACATATGAATGACTGCAAGTGAACTGAGTGAAATAAGGCTGAGTTTTAATTATATGTGAATACTCATAAATGCATGCACAGTGAACAATTTTATAGATTCTGATTACGTTAATCTTGATGCTGTTATGTAACACGCTGTATAAAAACTTGTTTAATCTTACGTCTGCACAAGCTAAGTTCTTTGTTCAGTTACTCCTTATTAGACAGGCACATATATAAAGGCATTTGGTTTTATTTTGTTCCAAATTAAGATTGTACAAATGATTTTTCTTACGATGATCGTATGTTCACAGAAGAAGAAACTTGGAACACAGCATAACAGCCCCCAAACTGCTACAAATGAGTTTTTTTTTACATTTGCATCCTGCATTTTTTCCCAGGCAGCCAAGGATGACACAGATGGGTTTTTCTTACAGCTCATCTTGGGTAGTCAAATGATGGTTGATGGTTTAAGATCAGTCAGTAAGCTATGTGGGGAATGTGAATTTCAGTTTGAGTCTTTCCCAGATAATATGATACATTGGCATATGTCTTTAAAGGAACTACTTCCAGAACCTAGAAATGAGTATAATATAGTAGTTTTTAATGTCATCTTAGAGATTTGGTATTAGATGTTTTTGTGTTCCTAGCAGTAACAGATTTTTTTTCTGTTTAGAATTATAATTGCCTATCAATTTGTACTACTACTACAGCAATGGCCAGTGTCAGTCATCAAAGCCAAAAATTGTTGAATTCTTTTTTAAAAAACAAAATTATTGGCATACCTCTGTTCTTTCGGTATATAATGTTTGCTTTCCTCATATGCCATTCCTTGAAGCTGCTGCCTGTTTGCTTATAATGTGACTGTGGTCAGAAATCAGTTACACTGATTTTTTTGTGATAGTAGCCAAAATACTACAGTACTGGAATTTTATTAAGTACAGCCTTAAGGAAAAGCTGAAGTAAGTATTTCTCTGTAGCTTAAGTTCTTTGGTCACCTTGCTGCAGTGTGGGAGGCATTATGGAACCAGGTGTGCCCCTTATTGTGAGAGGCAGAATTTAAAGCAAGAAGCTTAGAGAGTTAAATGAATACTTATATGGGATTTAAGCTAATGATAATCTCCTTTAGAACAATAGACTTTGGCTGCATTGAACTGCCTTTGTTACATAGACATTATCTTTATATTGGGCATCATGTTGCAGGTGTTTACCCAGAAAAGCTGGTGCCTTAGTTGCTTCTGTACTAAATAAATTTCAGTCAGTTTTAGCTTCAAAAATGTTTACATAAAGTTTGTCTAGAAGGACATGTGCTGTCCTTAAAGGAATAATAGGTTGGGTTATAGTATTTGCAAAAGAATGAAAAGTACAAAAGATTTTTTTTTCTTTGTTGCTTGCTTGCATATAGATTTTGGCATAAAGAAGTTATGGATGTTTTGCCTCAGTCTGCTGTCATGAAATCCTGTTACTCAGCAGGAAATCCAGCTTTGCTTATTGCAGTTAAATTTCAGAATTATTTGCACAGAATTGCAAACTGCATTTTTTTTGTGTGTATCAGTTTATATTTTCACTCTAAAGATCTAATTGTGGACTTTTGTTTGGGCAAACACTATTACTGTACTGTGAGAATCAGAAACTGAGGCAAGGAGTCTTGCTTCAAAAGCTTAGAATGCTCTCTAAAATCATCATGAGACCAGCAGGAAACCACATTAGAATGTGGTTGCAGAATGTTAATGCTTTTCTTTGCTCAAGTTCTTTAAATCAATCATTAAAACCAATTTCTATTTTACTTTCTCCTTATGTTGAAGTTCCTTTTTTTTAAAAAAGTCTATGAACATTCTTGATGGTAAAGTAGAAGTAGAGGTGCCCTCACACGATGCTCAACTTGTCAGCAATATAAAAATGTTTTGCCATTGTCTTCCAGAGATAGGTTAAGCATTGAACTGGGGACCTTCTGCTCACAAATCCAGTACACCACCACATGTCTGGTAGAAATACCATAGATAACTTAAATAAAAAATGGATTAAAGAATGCTTGTGGAAGGAAAATCATGAATGGCTAAATAGGGATTACAATCGAAGCTCTTAGACAGAGAGCCATTTTTATTAAATCAATATTAGACTTTGGCAATGGACTCCATATGAAGCTTCCTTTCTAAGAGTCTACTAATTACTCCATTGAAGGAGGATGCGCATACACATACTAATTGATGCTTACCCAAGAGATCATGTTTCACAGATCCCAGGCCAGATGCTTTGGTTTCCAGTTTGCCTCTGGGCCCAGTTCAAAGTGTTGATTTACCTTTAAAGCTCTAAATGGCTCAGTTTCAGGATACTTTATCAATCACCTTCTTCTGTATGATCTTAACTGCTCCCTAATACCAAGAGGTACCATCAAGATGAAGGATAATATCAGTAGGAGGGATAATAACAATTGAATATTTGTGTAACTGTACCCAGGTGGTGCAGTGCCTTGGAACACATCTTCCCTTCCACCTGTTTGTTCTGACAGGGTTTGTTTGTCTTTCTTTTGAAGTTGATTTTTTTCCTGCTGACTCTATCTCTTTAAAATGCTATGTTTTAGGAAATCCAAATTGTAATGGTATATATTACAAGTTATCCTCAATGATGTACTAGAAAAGTAGAATACACATAACAGAATTAATATGTGTATCCATTGCTATGGATATTTTTTAAAAAATCAATAAACCAGTCTAATCATAAATCACTCTTATTTTAATCAGGCCTACCAAATGTTTATTTTAAAATTGCACATTTGTAAGTCATTCGTTCATAGGAGTAAAAGAATAAGTGAAGAAGCCACCTGGAAAGCAGAGGCTTCATGTTTAATCCCCAGCATGTGCCTAAGACAGAATAATGGCAAACCACTTCTGTTTTTTTCCAAGAAAACTGCCATCAGCGTGATAGTAACTGAAAAAGTTATACTCTGAGATTGCTGTGCTCTATTTCTGTGGTGAAGATTCAGTGCTAAGGGTGTTCAAGATGCTGTCTCAAATGCCTTCATTCCAGACAGCCATACCCCCATTGCTATAGGTGGAACAGCTAACAAACTCAAACCTACATCCAGGTGAGTGCTTACCATAGCTCACCTTGCTTCTGACTGAAAAGTATATGCTCCCTTTTCAGAGCTTGGCTTGGTTGTCAGTCAACATGTTAGGCTGTGCAGTGATGCCATTGGGTGGTTTGACATGTTATGAGACGCCCATTTAGAGGCCAAGTAAGGGCCGGGAAAATCCTGACACACACAAAATTGTGTCCATATCATAATGTCATCAGTGACATCACCAAACAGCCTGACTTGGCAACAAGTAGTCATGGCCTTTCTTGACACTGAAAAAGGCTGGGAGCTTCATCAAGCATTTGAAATTGCATTTTGCATACTGCAGTTTAATACCCGTAGTATTGTATGTGTTTGTACGGTAAAACTTCCTGTAGCACATTTTCTAATAACACATTTTAGCTATTATACATTTAGCAAATTACAACTATACCTCTTAGGGGATTCTGTGTCTTGCTATTGTGCTCTTTGCTCTTTAGAGTATGTGATTAGAACTCAGCCTTGTATGCTGGGACCTTTTTCTGTTCAGCTGCCATTTTCCTAAATGTCCATTTGCAGGGGGAAGGTGCTTGGCATGATATTTGGAAAACTATTGAGTGTGGATTTGTGTGCTTTGGTGAGTTTTTACTAAAAGTGTTTCATTGTTGTTTTGCCACTAGCATTGTAATAGAGTTATTTCCCATGTACCTTTTACATTTTCAATAAAGGAAATTTGTACTAATATCAGCCAGGCTTTATAAAACAAACCCATAGGCCTAAAGATCCTGCATGTATGTGTGAACAGTGCTTAACACATGCACAGAAGTGGTTCCCATAACAGAGTTTCCCAAGGAATTGAAGCAGATCGTTTTAGCACATACTTATGTTCGAGAACAGGTTTTTAATGCAGATAAGACCATCCTGTTTTGGAAGACAAATGTACACTGTGTATCTACATTACCAAAGAGAAGAAGATGGTGCCAGGATTCAAAGTTGCCAAAATGACCCATACTACATGTGTTTCTTGAAAGTGCAGAGCTTGAAAGCATGGCAACACAACTTGAAAGAGCAGTCAGGGACATCTGGGATTTTCAGAATGCAAGCAGCGTCTAAGGTACTTTCACTTGAACCAGCCTCAGAGGAAGAGGAAGAAGCCTTTGCTTAAGACCAGAGACCTATATTTCCTCCACACTCTGACTTCCTGAAGTATTATGCCCATAGTGTTCTGTGATACCCAGCTCCTGCTGTGACAACCCCATCTTCACTATTTCTGTCTACTTTCTGATTGCCCTGAATAAGCTTCAGGGTGTCGCCTCCAGCCTCTGTTGCTGGAATTCATCTTCCACTGTGTCTCATTGTGGTAACTCCATTTTTCCTAGCCACCACCCACAGAAGCCAGGGAAGGTAGGTGCCACCACTTCTGGTCAGAGTTTTGCCAACCCCTGCCATGGGCCAGGAAAGAAAACACTGGCCTCAGAATCTCACCTCTGATGTCAATCCCTCTTTGCTGTTTTGAACACTCTGCTCCTACAATGGCTGCTGCATCGAGTACTATCTTACAAGACTGAAGAAATGCTGTGCTTACAAGTCCCTGGTGTATGTTATGCCTCAAGGTGAAAATAAAATAGCTGCTGACTGAAAAAAGATTGTCTTACTAACTCCCTGGTGGTGCTTCTTCCTTGGTGTTTTGTCTGTACTCCAAGCCTACACAAAAGTGAGTTCCCTGTACTACTCTTTCCTCTCTGTCCTGATTCTGGCTGCAAAGTCAAACATGAGTGGTAACTTTCTTCTCTGTGTCAAGAAGCTTTTTTGGCAGCTTCATGGGAAACCTTATTTTTGGGTCCCAAGATTTTTTGACTGTTGCATTTGTAACCCACACCTTGTGTGAAGAAATAGAAAAGATAGGAGACTTATGTTTTTGCCACTAGATTTTGGCACCGAACTACTGTCTAGGTTGTTATCTTCCTAGGATAAATTTTATTTGGCATCAGAGTGTTAGATGTGGTAGGAGTCTGGCATCACGGCATTCACAATTACAGCCTGTGTAAAAGTCATGCTTTGATGTGGGAAGAAGTGTTTCAGCAGTACAGCCTGTGAAAAAGTATTGTCATTATGTGGCAAGGGGAAGGTGGTATCATGTTTCGCTGGTGCAATCTGTGGATATTTTTTATGTGGCTGGAGGGTGACATTAGAGCAATACAGCCTATGAAAGACTTTTGTCTGGGGTTGGCATCTTGTGTGTCATCTGTATATTCAACATTACAATAGGTGAAAAACTCTTATGGGGTTTGGAGGTGCATTACTTCAGGCATCTTGACTGATGCATGCATGTTCTGGCACTGTCCCCATGGTAGATACTGGGGGGGGGAGGGGCTGTTCTATGCCACTTTCCATACAAATTCCTTTCTTCCATTGAGTTGCTTTGGGAACTCTTCATTCTAGTGAATTGGTTTGTTTACATTTCTGTCCCACACTATACCCAGAAGTCTCAGGACAGGTAACAATATTTAAAATCAAACATATTAAAACAATAACATTATATATTAAAACAACAGTATCTGCAAGTGGGAAGGGGAAAGTGTATCCTCATTTAACTGAAGGCCAGGATAAAGAGGTGCATCTTCAGTACCTTCCCAAATGAGAACAGTGAAGGTCATTTACACACCTCAAGGAGGAGACTATCCCATAGCCTAGGAGCCACCACTGAAAAAGGCCCTCTCCTGGGTGCCCACCCCTTTTGTTACTGAAGGGTGTAGTACAACCAGGAGAGCCTCCCCTCAATTAACACCTTGAATTGAGCTCGTTAGGAAATCGGCAGCCTGTGCAACTCTTTTAAGACCGGAGTAATGAGCATCCAGACAGTTGTCCCATTTAGGAATCTAGCAGCTGCATTCTGCACCAGCTACAGCTTCCAAATTGTCTTCAAGGGCAGCTCCATGTAGAGTGCATTACAGTAGTCAAGTCTAGAGGTTACCAGAGCATGGATAACTGTGACCAAGTGATCTCTGGCCTCAACCGATGGACCAACCATAGTTGAGAACAGAGACTGTTGGCCATGGCCTCCACCTGAGCTTCAACCGTCAGTGCAGAGTCCAAGACCACCCCCAAATTTCACACCTGTCCCTTCCAGGGCATTACAACTCCATCAAGGATAGGATGTACTATAATTTTATAAGAGGTTCTACTGTGTACTTCAAAAAATTAAGTGCAATTTCAATGTAGGATTAAGAATCTCATTCTCGCAGCCATCTCTAGATATCTCCAATGACATGATCATGATATGAAAGATGGTCTATGGTGTTTCATGTCTAATGCTGCAGTCCATACAGTCAAAATATCAATGGTTGATAAGACTTTATAAAAGACATTATTTCCTTTTTAATTGTACAGAAATTTAACTGGAAACAAGAATTTGATGGATAAGTAGGTGGAACTGAACTCCCTTTTTGTTCTGTTTCATCTACCTTTGAAAAATCTTCTTTCCTTGACAAGAAATGATGGTGAAAGTGCATTGGTTTTGTCAAATACAGTTATAATCAAATTACCCAGGGGTTAGGTTTTCCAAAACTGATGTGCAGACTGAAACTGTTCAAATTAAGCAGTATGTGTCACTATAAAATTGGGTCAGAGCAGCAAACTGGGCTCAAGGTAGGGTACAGCCATGACTTGAATGACCTATTGCTGAACCTGCTCTCTGTTTTGACATTTGTAGTTGAGGGTAGAATAGATGAGGTAGAGCTATGTGAGAGCAACAGCCCTAGCAATGATCTACTGCTGAGCCCAGCTGTACCTCCATTTCAACTGCAGTTGTGACCACTACGTTGGCATCCCAGCCCTAGTTCTTTGCAATCCCATTTAACACCAGCCCGGCCATACCACCCCTTTTGCAGTTTGGCAGAATGACTGCCACCGAGGGGGCCTCTGTTGATCCCATCAACTGCACTGGTTCAGCCAGGTTGTGCCCTCTAATACAGATGAGGATGCTCCCACCACTGTTCCCAGCATTTTTTGCAGTGGCAACAGCACCACCCAGGAGACCACTTCACTCACAATGTGTTGTGCTGTAAAGGCTGAGAAGGAGGAACTGGAAGAGACACTAGTCATCTGATGCTTATTTGTTTGCGATTAAAGTGCTGAAGGAGGTGGCAGTAAGGACTTCTGAACTGTTTCGGAAGGGGAAAAAAGAAGAGACATTGGATTGGGCATCCTCTGCAGCATCTATAGGGATGCTTCCATTGCATCCTCCTTCAGCAGTTTGATTGCAAACAAACCATCAGGTGAGTAAACTCCTTTCCAATGCCTCCAGCTTCAGCAGCTCCACTGCCATACCCCTGCAGCATCCAGCCCTGTGACTGATTTGATTCCTGCACTTATTTTAGCAACCAATTGCCACACAGATCGTTTCACACACCTCCAGTCATGCTCTTCTGTCCCTCCACACCCTCAAACTCACAAGTGGAAGGGCAGGCTCAAGCAACAGGTCACTCTAACCACAAATGCACCACAATACCACATCACCCTAAGGTATTGGGAGCCAAGCCTCGTTCAGGTAAATCAAGGAGGGTATGCACATTAGATGAGTCACAGTTCATTAGATGGACAGTAGTGAAACTACATTGATAGAAAAAGCAAATTAAGGTAAGACTGTATCTTGTTGTTTGTACCTCCATTTCTTCAGTCATTATTTTGGAAGTACTGAAAGCCACTCCCTCAGATTTTAGGCTGTCCTGTGTCACTTGTTGTCATTTGTGATGCTAACCAGGTTTGGGCCTGGTTAGTCTTCGGATGGGAGTCCACCAGGGAGCAAATGTTTTTGCAGCGTGTGACGACCATGGGGTAAGGTAAGTTAGGCATAGTTAGTTATAACCATAGATTAACTGTTGTTTGATGTTTAGGGGTGTGGCTTACTGAATTCCTGAGGGCAGGGTAAGCTAGCCTAGCGTCAGAACCAATCAGGATTGGATGTCATGGCAGAGACTATAAAAAGGACATGAAACATTATCTAAGGGTTCTTTGCCTGGGGTAACTCACTGAGGGGTGGGCAGGAAGGAACTGGGCTCTTGGTTTACCAGATGGGAATTGGGTAGAAGAGTCCTGAGTACTAAGTGTGTTCTGATAAAGATGGTTTGACGTTAAAGAAGATCGTAACAAATAAAAAGTACATTTGTTGTTTATCTTTTAAGTGTGCCTGTCATCTGTGTGTGGAAGCAGTATAAGTGTGTGCTGCATAAACAAGTACTGTGCCTTTGAGAATAAAGGGAAAAGCACAGCAGAGCCAGCAGCTGGCCGACGCGAGAAGACTTTCTGTTTGTAATCAGAAGAAATGGGAAGGGAGATTACTTAATGGCTTACCCATGCAGCTACCAGGAATACACCTTGACTTGGTGGTGGTTTTCTCTTAGCTATTGATGAATTGAATAATTCATGGAAGTTTGACAAATCAAATGAACTTTAGTAGAAAGAAGCTATGCATGCTTTCCTGTCCTGTTAATGTAATAGAGTCTTATTTATTTATTTATTTATTTATTTATTTATTTATTTATTTATTTATTTATTTATTTATTTATTTATTTATTTATTTATTTACATTTCTATCCCGCCCCATACCCAAAGGTCTCTGGGCGGGTAACAACATATTAAAATAGAATATACATTAAATGACATTAAAAATTCACACATGTAAAACAATATACAATATATTTAAAATAACAGTGTCTGTATTGGGCGGGGGGGGGGGGGAAGGATATAAGCAGCTCAGCCAAAGGCCAGGGCAAAGAGGTGCGTCTTCACCGCCCTCCTAAATATATATAAGGAAGGGGCATGACGCATCTCGAGGGGGAGGCTATTCCATAGTCTGGGGGCCATCACACAAAAGGCTCTCTCCCGGGTGCCCACCAACCTCACTACTGAAGGTGGTGGGACAACCAGGAGGGCCTCACCACTTGATCTTAAGGCACGGGCAGGTTGATATGGGAGAAGGCGTTCCTTTAGATATTTGGGGCCCAAGTCATTTAGGGCCTTATAAGTCAGAGTCAAAACCTTGAGTTGTGGTTTATCCAATCCATTATCAAAAATTATTGGATGGGCTGGTTTATGTGTAAATGAAATAATTTTCTTGCTTTTTGTTCAAGATAGACAAAAGAATAGCACAGTACAACTTGCATATAAACTTCTGATAGCAATGCAGATTAGTGATATACCTTACCACTGAACTACGTTTTTATCTTCAAAGATTCTCTATATTCAAGGATTTTTTAACTGAGACCATTAAAAATTCAATATAAAAATATTACCTTTGTTAGATATTTTTTCCAATTTTTGCAAAATCTAATTCAAGCAAAACGGTTACAATAATTGAAGGACTAGCATAGCAAATAGCAAGCTTGGAAAGGGGCATATTTACTCTAGGGTAGGCATGGCACCATACTGTTCAAATCTCAAAAATATAGTTGCTCATTAGTAACTTCTCTATTCTGCTATTTGTCTTTTAATTTAAATTAAGAAACTCAACTTCTGTAACTTACCTTGGTAATGATGTTACAATTTGTTCTAATGAGATAAATGGTGAGTGAACTTCAGTAGAATCACTTCCTTGAACACATTGCATGCCTCTTGATTAGCACTCCTATTGTACTCAAGTCGGCTTGAAGAGTGGGAATCATGAATTCTATATTTAAATCTTGGATCTGTTCCAGGGCTTTTGTAGATAATTAGAAATTCAGAGTGAAACAAGGGAAGAAACTTCTACGATGACAGCCTGCAATACAAAAGATAACTTGGCTTAATGTGATGCTTTGCTATTCTGTAAGCCTCTAATAGGAATGGGAACCTTTCGTCTCCTGTACATTTCTGGGCTATAACGCCCTGCATCCCTGATAATTGGCCGTAGTGATGACAGGTAGATTTCACGTGGTGAACAGAGTTCAAGTGACGTCATTGAACTCATGAAAAAGTTTTGCTCTGCAGAAAGCTTTCACTAAAAGAAAGCAATAAATTTTCTGTTAATTTTCTCATTGCCTCCAGTTTCCTTTAGCTCTTCTAATATGGTCTGGGAAAAGACAGTCCATCATGTAGCTGATGCTGGTACCAAGCTCAGCTTCAGTACTTATTATAACTCGTTTTGGTCTTTTTGATAAAGTAATAGATGTTGTAGATTAGCAAAACCATCTACCTTCCTCCACTAGCAAAGGCATCTCCTGAAAGAAGAAAAGTTGGCCTTTTTACCCCGCTTTTCTCACCCATTTAAGGGGACTCAAAGTGGCTGATAAAGCTTTCTATTCTTCTCCCTACAATGGAACACACTGTGAAGTAGGTGCAGCTCTGAGAGCTCAGAAGAGAGCTGTGACTAGATCAGTGTCACCTAGCTGGCATCATGGGGGAGTGCAGAATCAAGCCCAGTATTCCCAGATAAAAGTCTGGCTCCCTAACGAGTAGACCAAACTGTCTCACAGTTGACTAGATTCCACCACTGCTAGGGGACTGGAAGCGGAGCAAGCTATGTGTTTGTGTAAGCTGGTGGGTTCCCTTTTTTGCTGACTGGCGTCTGTGAGAATTAGACTAGACAGGCTATGGATCCAACCCAGTGAGCCACTTCTTACAAAGAGTTAAGGCATAAAAACATTGAACATTAAACACATATAGCTCTCCAGACTCACCTATCTTCTCTCCCTCTTCTCTCAGGAGCAGGTGATCTTTAGGTAGGTTTGTTATGGCAATAACAAGACATTGTAAGATTTATCTAGAAGATGTATTAGCACTTATTTCTCAGCTTTTAAAAGGATATGGTTATAAAAAATAGTAAGAGACTTCAACAACCACATTTTCACATTTGTAAAAAACTTACAGTTGTGTAATAGTAATACAGTAGTTACTTCAATATCAAAATATTCTAATAGCAGAGGGTTTTGCTTTGTACATGCTTGCTCCCTTGAAGGGATTTGGTCTTTGTCAAGCTGTATTCCAGCTGTATTTTGATGGTGAGCTAGTACCTTGGATCTAATTTGGGTATCTCAGTGGATTCCCTTCCTGTTGCATGATAGATACTATTAGTCTCTGTTATATGTGGTTCTACATATTCTTTCCCTTGTACCACTCTAGATGATTCTTTGACTCACTTTTGGAGCAAGGATACATAGAGATCCTGCAGGGTAGGGAAGTTGCTATCAAATCCAGTTTGACCATGGAATGTTTAGATTGAGAATGTTTAAATTGAGAACAAACATTGATAATGAGAATGATATCTACCTCTTATGGCTGTGTGACTTTGTTTCTACGTGCTCTAGCATGCACAAAGATGATGTGAATGTGAGATCTGAAGTTATCAGTTGAAGAATTAGGTCATTGAGTATGGTATGCCATGCTGGCAGTGCATATCTCACAGAATTGGTGTTGCATGGATGTAGAAGCTGGGAGTGAGCTTTAAATTAGTGGTTGAGAAAACTCAAGAACTTGAGGAAAAGCAGCACATTGTTCTAGTGCACAGGTTTAATAAAGAAAAGCCCCTCCTTAAATCTGAAAAGAAATAATCTATATGGAATGCCATTACTGTTTCAGAAAATGCAGTGTCCTGTATTCATTGCACTTTCCATCTATTTCAGTGATGTCCCATGTAATTTTATAGTCATAAAAATGGGATTGCGTGCAAAACCACGGAAAGGCTGTTAATGTGCAGGAACACTTTCTTGATTTTTATGGGATAACTGACCACTGTTAGACGCTAGGGAGCAGAATAAAAGCACAGTAGAGAAAAAACAGAATAGATTTAAATACACATGGGGTGATGTTTTGAAAATTAAAGATAATTACTAAATAAGCATCCATTCTAGCAAATGTTATTACACAGAATCCTATATAATAGCATAGGTTTAAGCTGTATACTAGTTTCCTGTATAACACGTTTTTACTTTTACATGGATGGGAAAATGCACCTTTCCTTACTTAAGGCAATACTTTAAGTAATGTGATTTGACCTCTGCAATATTATTGGTTTACATTGGTAGCTTAGATTCCTGTCCACAAGCCACTGGCACACTGTTATACTGGATATTCATTTGCAGCACCATTGGCTTATTAATAGTCTGGAGCTCCCTTCTGTAGTGTCACTTATTTACACTGGTAGACTGGGCTTCCATGGTTTCAACAATCTCTAGTTTTTCATGGCTGGCAATTATTTGCATAACTTGAAGTTCACTTTGACTGGTCTGTTCAGGATCACTGGAGAAACTCTAAAACAACAAACCGGTGGGTATTTTTCCACTTAGCACTAGAGTACCCTTTAAGGTCCCATTAAGAACCCATTAAGGACCCTCAATGGATCCTTAATAGGTCCTTAATGGTTACTCTAGTGCTAGGGTTTATTTCCACTAGCACTAGAGTACCCATTAAAGACTCATTAAGGACCCATTAAGTGCTAAGTGGAAAAACACCCAGTGAGACATTTCAGTAATAGATATGATTCATGAAGCATCCCATCCTATGTATTTGTTCTTCTTCAGGAGAGTGCAGCTGTTAAAACTCAAGTGGACATTTCTCAAATGAGAACATACCAAGTGCCTCTTTTCTTCTGGGTCATCAGTGCTGACACAGCTACATCTGACTCTGATGTTATAGGTATCATGTTAGCCTGCATATTGATAATGCAGTCCTCCAAACGCTTAGAAAACTGCCTCTGTTTGTTTTGTATACACCATGGTTAGAACAGAGTCTGGAAGGGAACTTGAGCACAAAATTAATCTATTGCTACTCACAAAATAGCTCTTCAAACAAAGGTATAATTACCATATCATGGTGGTTCCATTCTTCTAAAAATGATATTGTGGTAGATAAAGGAAGAAAGCCACTAAGAATTCCAGGAAAATCAATTCAGGCATACTTTCCCTATATTAAGCAGGTTACTTACCAGAGTGATTGGTGCTGTTTCAATACCAAAATGTTAGGTTTGAAACCATGGTCTTTCTGGTTTCTGTTGTTCATTTGAAATTGCTAAAAATGTATAGCCTAATTTGATTATTTTTACTTAATTATACAAGTAATTTTCCATATAGGAACTAGCTTCATCAATTGTAGAGTACCATATTTAAATTTATGTACTTTAGATTTACTGAGTTGATGTGGTACAGTCTCCCCTCTGAGGTGTATCAACCACCTTATTGTATGCAGACAATTCAACTATTTGACTTCTCAGTTCTGAATATGTCTGTGCCTTCTCCTAGCTGAAAATCTTGCTTTAGTTGTGTATTTTATTGCTGTACTATACTGTGCAAGTGTATACTTGGGTGTTATAGTTTGCTTTGCATTATTATGCAGATTGTTCTGCATTATTACGTAGATGTTCAAAGCTAGATCTTATTTGTTCACTTCTGAGGGAAGACTGTTCTCAGATGGATGCAGCAGACTACAAGTAAGGTATGTGATGGTGCAGGTTGCTGACAGTACCAATAGGTGGCTCTTGGATATATATATAGGGCAGCAGGACCCAACAGAGCCAGTCTTCCTGGTCGTGTTGCTGATCTGACCATCAAATTCCCATAGGAAAAATTTCTACATCATGTACTCTGCCTTTTCGGCTTCCTCAGGAACTGACTCCGGATCGGAGTTCCTGGGTTTCTTATTGGATGGCGGTGAGCTATTCCCCCCCCATAGCCCCCCCTGCCCCTTCATTACCCGCAGGAGCAAGGAGCCTTATTCCCCGGCATGGTTCCAAAATGCTCCCTCACGGACCCTGTCGACCACAGAGTAGGCTCCAGTTGCAGATTTTCAGTCATAGCCCCCGGTTAAGGGGCTTGACTCCCACCCTCCTCATGCCCATGGCGCGCTACCAGGAAATCGCTCCTGATGGCCTTATCCCTCTCCTTGCAGAAGTCTACCCATGGCTGAGTGAAAAAGCACCCGATCAGCCCGCCACAGCACCGGGTACGTCATCTGTGGCTCCTGCCCAATCCGCTCTAATGACCGAGCAAACGCAGCAGGAAAAACGGCATTCCCGCTTGACGCGCCGTCGTGCCACAGCCTCAAGAAGACACCGGCAACCTGGCGCTTCAAGCCCAGCATCTCCGGTGGGCCGTTCTTTTAGCCGCTTGCCTCCTCCTGCTCCGCACTCTGCTACAGAGACCCCGCGGGAGGGAAAGAACTCTTCCTGCCCTCGCCGCCTTTTGCCATAGCCTCCTAGACTGTGGCACATTTCCCCGCTCTCCCCTCAGAAGGTGAAGCATGGGAAGAGGCGCCATAATAAGAAGACCCACGCGCATTCCTCTAGCTCGGAGGAGAACCTCCAGATTCTACACCTTCTGGCTGAGAGGCTGGCTAAAGCCTCCTCCAAGAAGAAATTCAAAAAGAAACAACGCCACTCCAGCCCTTCTGATTCTTCCTCTTCTTCTGAGTCCTCCTCCTCTGCTCTTAGCTCCCCTCCAAGAGGAAAAGGGAGAAACAGAAAGTACTAAAGAAGCCTCATGTTCAGTCTGTAACAACTCAAAGTGCATCTGTTGTTATCTCAGAGTCTATGTCTAGCAATTCCACTGTTTCCAGACATGAGTTATATTATCTGCCTAGCAATTCTACTGTTTCCAGGCATGAGATATGTAATGTGCCTAGCAATTCTACTGTTTCCAGGTATGACATGTGTAATCTGCCTAGCAATTCAACTGTTTCTAATCTGGAGGTAGCTAATGTCCCTAGCAATTCTAATGTGACAGCTATGGTCTGCATCCCGGGGCTAAGTGTTTCTACTGGGAGTGCACGTGATAGTCAGTTCTTGCCTACCAATCCTATTGTCACCACTGCCCAGGTGCATTCTACACCTGCCACTTCTAACATTCATAACCCTGAACTTGGCACAGTGCCTACTGACACCTGTGGGATCACGCCAGATAACCACCCAGTGAATCCTTTTAATCCCAGGCCTGTTCCTCAAGAGGAAGAAGGGGCTAAAACAGAAGAACCACCAGCACATGCCACTCCCAGGCTCTTCTCCTATGACGTCCTACCCTCTGTGGTCCAATATATAACCTCCAATTTGAATATTAAAAAGTCTCAGGACGTTCTAGAGGAACAAGCTACGATAGCAAGGGATATGTTAATGTCTCCTCCCCCCAGGGACCTCATTATTCCCATCCCCAGTATTCTGGAGCAGATTGTAACTAGGGAGTGGGCAGAGCCTGCTACTTCTAGGAGGCTTCCTGGTCCACCTAAAAATTGTTTCTCCCAGCTGACCATTCTACCTCCATTTGGGCCACCCCGGCCTTAGACACCCCTATTCTCCAGATGTTGTCTAACCACATTCTGCCTAAGGATTCAGAACAAGTGCTCCGGGACAATAATGATAAGAAAATTGAAGGCATGCTCAGGCATAGCTATGAAGCCGCATCATTAAATGCTAGGTGTTCGGCCACGAACTCTCTCATAACCAGAACAGTACTTAAGGGAGTAGAGGAGATCATGACTGCCCCCTCCTTACCAGAAGAATTCAAAACCCAGTTGTTGGAGATCAAAAGGGCACTTATGCTAAGTGCAGGTACTAGCATAGATGCCCTCCAATTGTCTGGAAGATCGACGGCCACCAGTGTGGTGGCTAGACGGGCTTTGTGGCTTCATAACTGGCCGGTTAAATTCTCCTCCAAACTCCAGCTTATTGGAGCTCCTTACAAAGGAAAACTTTTGTTCGGGGACGAAGCATTACAGGATGTTTTGATCAAAAAGAACAAACGGACAGTGATGCCTACTTCCTCATTCTCAAGCTCCTCCTCCTATTCCAGACCTAGAGGTATGAGAAGATCATATTCCTCCTCACCGTCTCCCTCCTACACCCCCTCTTACCAGAGGAAGCAACCCTTTCATTCAAAGCCCCCGTGAGGGTGGTATTCCTGGGAGTGAAATTCTTCAGCTAACAGCCCCTCGGAAGAGGTTGGGGTAAACAGTTTGGATTTACAAACCAGAATAATTGATGATCATCCTCATACGGTGGAAGGGGTCAAGATGGGTGCTCGGTTGCAAACATTTGCCAACCTCTGGTGTTCTACAATTTCTGATAAATGGGTTCAGGATGTAGTTCAATTCAGTTATAAGTTGGAATTCAGTTCTCTTCCAGTTAATCGTTTGCTTAAGGTTCCATTACCAAAGTTACCATTAAAGAGAGAAGCTATGTATATCAAGGAATTGATTAACATGTCAATCTATCTATATCAAGGAATTGATTAACATGTGCACCATAGAAGAGGTCCCGCTTTCAGAACAGGGTCAAGGAGTTTATCATTTTCTTGGTTCCAAAAAAGAATGATTTATGGAGAACAGTACTAGACTTGAAGTTTCTTAACAAATTCATGGCCAAGAAATATTATAGGATGGACGGTCTCTCCTCAATCAGAGGGCAATGAGAGAAAAATCAATACATGGCTGGGATTTATTTGACCCACGCTTTCCTCCATGTCCTGTCCATCCAAGTTACAGAAAATTCCTTAGGTGTATGATTGGTTCCAAGCACTATCAATATAAATGATTACCCTTTGGGTTATCCTCCAGTCCTAGAGTGTTTTCCAAATGTCTTATAGCGCTCTTAGAACCCCTAAGGCTTCAGGGAGTCAGGATTTATCCTTTCCTCGATGTAACCAAGGGGAAGCCTCTTGGGCACTCTGGTCTACTATTGACTTCCTCACCAAGCATGGTTTTATTGTTAACTATGAAAAGAGCAATCTTACCCCCCACCCAAACCATTACTCATCTGGGTGTGTTCATAGACCCTGACAAATTTACCATTCGCCCCTCTGATGAAAGGATTTTGAGTTTTGTTCCCCTGTAATCCCAAAATCCAGACTACTTTCCTTATCATTGTCCGAGAAAGCTGCCAGCCCCCTCACACAAACACAGAGCTGATAAGAATGACTCACTCGTCAAGGCAGTTTATTCAGCAGCAGAGTAACGTAGTCCAGAGAGCAAAGGTCAATAAACAGTCCGAGTCCAGGGTTCCAGAGAGCAACACCACGGTCCGGTCCGGAGTCACGAGAGCCAGGTATTCTAGGTCAGATAGAGCAGTTTTCCCAAAAGGTGAACCGATAGCTTCTGACAAAGGGCTTGGGTGTCTGCCCTGTGTTTTAACTCTGCAGATTCAGTTCACAGGTGCAGGTGATCAGCCTGCCTCTGGGTGAGCCTTTTGGATCTTCTTAACCCTTGCTTCTCTGCTCTTCTTTGCTTAAAGCTGGGGATCTCTAGGCTCTGTTGTTCCATGTCTCCCCCATCCTGTACTTCTGCTGTGGCCAGGCTGGGCTGCTGAACCCCAGGCTCCAATGGGGCTGGGGGGTCAGAGCTGGGTCCTGGCATCACCTCAGGTTCCCCCTGTACCTGAGGAAGTGAGTCCTCCTCATCCTCTGAGTCCTCTACCTGGCTGACCATGACAATCATCTTTATTGGGTAAGATTATATCTATTATAGAACTTCACCCTTGGGCTACAGTTCATGCTAGACCCCTACAGTGGGCGCTGATTCCCTTTTCTAAATCTATAGCAGCCGGTCTGATCCCCTTGGTCTCCCTCTCCGATGAGGTTAGGGCCTCTCTCGCATGGTGGTCTGTGCACTCCAGATTTGTTGAAGGGGTACCCATCATCAGGCCTAGCGGAATAGTGGTATTTACAGATACCAGCCAGTATGGTTGGGGAGGCACTTGTGGTAGCCATTCAACCCAAGGGACTTGGGATTGTATTGAGTTGTCCCACCATATCAATTGGCTAGAGTTAAAGGCCATTTACCTGGTTTTAACATCGTTCTCTGATATCCTTCAGGGGAAACGTGTCACGGTTATGACAGACAACATGACAGCCCACATAACTAGACAGGGGTACTCGTTCTAAGTCACTAATGTCTCTGGCCTTCCTTTTGTTCAAGTGGGCGGAACAGTATATCTCCCTCTCAGCACTGCACGTCCAAGGACAGATGAACCAACAAGCAGATTTTCTGAGTGGTGCCAGCTTGGACAATGCAGAATGGAAGCTGCACCCAGACATTTTTCAAAAGATTTACAAAAAATGGGGTCCTTTCAAGATGGACCTGTTTGCCTCCCACAAGAATCACCAGCTACCAATGTACTTTTCATGGCATAAGGACCCCTGGGCAGTCATGACGGATGCCCTATTGGTTCCGTGGCCTCAGGGCCAACTATACGCCTTTGTCCCCATTCCTCTCATATCGAGGATTCTCTGGAAAATCAGGATGGAGAAAGCTCAAGTGGTGTTGATCACTCCATTTTGGCCACAGAGGCCTTGGTTTCCTCTTCTCCTGAGCATGTCACTGGGCCGCCCCTGGAAACTTCCATGCCGTCCGGACCTCCTATCGCAAGGAGGCATTCACCATCAAGACTCCAATTGGCTAATCTTGATGGCATGGAGGTTAGATGGAAATTCCTGAAAGAGGCAGGCCTACATGACTCAGTAATCAAAACCATTTTATCTGCCTGCAGAGACTCCAATTGGAGGATTTATGGGACTACGTGGAAAGTTTTCAGTAACTGTTCTCCCTCTCGCAATGTTGATCCACTTTCACCCAAGGTGGAAGACGTGTTCCTTTTCCTTCAAGAGGGTGTTAATAAAGGTTTAAGCTTTAATACTATTAAGAGACAAGTTTTTGCTTTGTCAGCTGTTGTTCCAGTCCAGGGTACCTTGGAACTTGCCAAGCATCCCTTCCTTACTTCCTTTCTCGACAGGGTTAAAGCTAACGCCGTCCCTAGTGTTCACCGTTTACCCACCTGGGATTTGGATGTTATGTTGGAAGCTCTTGCTCATCCCCTTTTTGAACTGATTTTAGACTTAAAGACTGTGTTTTTAACAGCCATTACTTCAGCTCACAGGGTTTCAGAAAGTGGCGCCCTTTCCACTCACCCTCAGTGTGTCTTCAACCCTGATTCTGTGACGCTCAAGCTGGACCCCCTTTTCCCCCCAAAAGTGGACTCCAAGTTCCACAGATCCCAGGAAATATGTCTACCTGCACTTTCCGACCACGTGGTGAGTGAAAATGAGTCCTGGCTTGTACATGTGGATGTCAAGAGGGCCCTCCAAGTATACATTGATAAGACTAGACACATTAGAAAGACCATGTCTTTATTTGTATGCTTTCATCCATCTTTCTTGAGGAATAAGGCATCTTCTAAAGTTATATCCTCATGGATTAAAAGCTGTATCTCCTTAGAGTATCAATCCAGGTTGCTAGAACCTCCAGCTTGAATCACAGCACACTCAACCAGAGCCTGTTCCACCTCAAGAGCCTTTTCTGCTTCAGTAGAAGAAATATGCCGAGTGTCCACATGGGCTTCGCCATCCACCTTCGCATGCCATTACCATCTAGATGAACTAAGAAGGCAAGAGGCGGGCTTCGGCCTTAAATTCTTGCACCACACCTTTCATGGTAACACCCTTTTTTCTTGCTAGTTTTCTCCGTAGTGTTAAGCCTAGCTTTCTTCACTTGCCTCACTGAACCTGTGCCTTCCAATATTCCGTTCACAGTTAGGATAGCCCACCTGGGATAGGTAGCTTTGCTACATCCCACTCATAGTCTGCTGCATCCGTCTGAGAACGGGAGGTTGATTACCTCGTGAAGATCCGTTCTAGACAGATAGCAGCAGACTCCGCCCTACTCTGGGGCATTATATCCTAACTGTGTTTGTTTTTCTTTATAGAGTGACTGGATATAGTCCTGTGAGGACCACTATCAACACTCCCTACCGAAGACTGGCTCTGCTGGGGCCTGCTGCCATATATATATATATATATACACACACACACACACACACACAAGAGCCACCTACTGGTCCTGTCAGCAACCTGCACCATCACATACCTACTCGTAGTCTTCTGCTATCCGTCTAGAACAGATCTTCATGAGGTAATCAACCTCCCGTTTACCATTATAAATCAGTAGAACTTCAGAAGTGAAATTATATTCTTGAAGGATTTTAGACTGCCTTAACAAGGGAAGCCACACTTTATCAAGCATGTAAAAACAAACCTTTGTTACACAAAATCATACTACACCAGGGACAATCTTACTTTTGTACAAGTAGCCTGACATTGCTAAATATCATTCACTGAGTTCAGAGAACCTATTCCCAAGTAAGTTTCCATAGAACTGAATCTTCATTTAGCAGCAACAATGCTTGTTGATAGTTACCAACTTTACAGGCAACTGATACCAAGCTTTTCCATTTCAAACTGAAGAGGGCTAGGGAGAGATTGCTCTTAGGGTCATATTAGCACTTACCACACAAACTGACAGTGATTGACAGTCCATCCTGTGGCAGTGATACTTTGCAGTTTGGCATAGTAGGTCAGCAGTGAAGAAGTGAAGCTCCAAATGGAAGTCTCAATTTGATCTCCCCATTTCTTAATGCCCAGAAATCTGAACTTATAGACCAAGAGGGGATGGTTGTTTTGCTAAGCCACAATATGTTTTCCTCTTCCTGGTTTGGATGCATAGGAAGAAGACTGTATTAAATCCTCTGTACATTATATGCCACATTAGATCATTCAAAACATTTCACATATATTTTGCTACAGTGTTTGCCACTAACCTTTAAAATTGGATGTTATGTCTACATTTCAGATATAGGTGCTAAGGCTTAATGGAAGAAGCTAGATTTGAATTAGGAGCTTTCTTATTGGCTATTCAGTTTCTTAGCTGTTGTCTAAGCTAGCTCTAATTTAGCCTATGTTTGATACTCTGAGTTGTGATCCTGCTTCTGTTTCTGGGTCACTGCCTCAAAATTGGGGTTGGGCATCTTGCAGAAGTACATTCTAGCATGCTAATTGCATTCTAGTGTCTCAAGCCATACAAATGAGATGCCAGAACCATTAGCGTATTCACTAGGCATTCAGAAAACATGCAGTACATTCTCTCACACATATAACAGGCAGGGATACCTATTAGCACAACACTTGATCAGCTGCATAGTCTCAGCAAGCTTTTCAGCCGCTTAACAAGCTGGCAATAAGTTTATTTAAAAAAATACTGTCAAGTTGGTATCTACATTTTCATAGCAGTCAGTGATCTCAAAAGCATGTGCAAATAGCCTATGAGCTACCCTGAAATCTTTTCACATTATGTTTGTTGAAACCTTTTAGCTTATTAAAATTCTTTGAGCAAATCACTTACAAAAATGTACATAATAGGAAAAACTATTTCCACAAATCTGAACATATCTGTATATGTGGATGCATAGAAATAGTGGTGGAAACTTTTTTTCCAAAGGCAAACTGAAATTAAGAATTAAAATAGTTGAGAAATAGAGAAACCAGAATTGGCTATTCTTACCACATTTAGGTAGAGAAAGGGTGCCACAGACTTGAACTTGATTAGAACATAGATAAGCCTGAAATGGTTTGTCATTGCTTTGTTGTGTGGTTTTCAATTTCCCCATACTAGCTTCTAGCTTCTAATATTCTCATGAAAGCTCTATGTTGTGTAACAGGTATTAAAATACAATTTATTTCTGTGGCTATAATTTTTTGAGTTAGATAGTGTAATGGTAAAAGAAAATAGTTTGTCACTTTGCTTATATGTTCTCTCACTCTAAAAGCAGACTGCAGATGGATTAAAACTTAGGTCTTTCTGCACTTAGCAGCTTCATGATCTAGAAAGGGACTATGGGGCTTCCTTCCACACCTTAATGCAGTTTAAGAGAGGCCTCACCCCTTGCTAGTACACTCCATCAGCACAAGATGGAGCATAGTCCAGACCATGAAGGCCCCAAATGTTCTACTGATCTGATCTAGGTCCAGACTAGCAGTACTGGCTTGCTAGTTGGTGGTAAACTGGACAAAGGAGCCATGCTGATAGTACCCCTTCATTATCCAGATTACCAGAAGGAACCTATTTTGCTAACACAGCAAGGCACCATTTTATTCTCCTCCTTTTGGATCCTGCATTAGAGGACTTCAGATACACAGATGGGGAACTAAACATATTTGTATACAGTAGATATATTCTGCATTCTAAATGAGCAATGAACCCCATTTGTGGAGTGCAATGTGAATAAAAGATCTAGACTCCCAAGAACATAAGAACTCATAATGGATTGAACCAAGACCTTATACAGCATTCCTTTCATGTAGTGGTCGTATCTCTAGACAACCAGTTTTGACAGTCGTACTAGCTGTAAAACTAAAATATGGTCATGAAGGTTAATAGGAATGATTGTGCTAGTAAATTTTCAGGTGAGTAAAGAAGAGATAGCAGACTGACGAGCTTGTACAGTAATACAAAATCCTCATGTTGGTCGTTACTGTACTCCCCCCCCTAAAAATGTATAGTAGTTCCATTAGGTAGAGTGCAAGCTGTGTGACAAGGCACAGAAGGCATTTGATGGAGTGAAGGGCCCAGACCAAGGTGAGCAGTAACAGAAGAACAGAAGTGGGATCAGGAAATAATTAGATGTTGTCTTAAAAACAAAAGACCAGTTGCAAAGTGAGGGTTGTAAGGCCCAATGGTTATGTATCACAAATTATGGACTGTTTTAAATTAAATAAAAAGAATGTAAAATTTCAAGAAGAAAAAAAAATGGGAAGAAGCTTGGAGAAAAAAGGGGGTGATCTCTGCATTGTATAAGGTGCTGTTGAAGTATGAAACAGAGTTGGAACAAGTTAAAGAATGTATGAAATACTTAAAGAAACATTAAAATCCAAAAGCATAATACAAATGTTGGACAAAGAAGACAGCAAATTTGAAAAAGAATTAGATTTCCTATTATCTATACCCAAGAAATTGATTTCACATATATATAAATTAACCTTGGAGGAAAAAGGAACTAATCTGAATCACTATAAAGATTTATGGGAAACAGATATTCAAACAGAAATAACTTTCTCTCAGTGGCAATCCATTTGGACAAATAAATTCCCCTGCGGAAGTACTCGGTACTGCAGAGAACTGTATCTTAAAATAATAACCATCTGTTATTATAAAATAATAACTCCAGTATGGTTGAACCATATTTCCCACTCCATTTCAAAGAAATGGTGGCATGGATGTAAGATAACTGGAACATACACCCACTTGTGGTGCTATTGCCCCATGATCAACAAATTTTGGAGATTAGTACACCAAGAAATAGAAAAGATTCTACAAATACAAATAGAATTCTCTCCAAGCGTATTTTAGCTACAAATTATATCAAATGAAAGAATAAAGTTATATTATTACATTTTTTATTGTTAGCCAGTAAAAAGATAATTGCCAAAAACTGGAAAGTGACAGAAAGATTGACCATTCAAGCCTGGCATGATAAAATTGTAAATTTTGCTCTAAATGAATTGATTACTTCTCAACATAATAAATACATGGGCATAAAAGAGAATTATATATATCTAGAAGTGTGGAAACTGTTTCTTAATTTTTTACAAACTAATTGGGGAGAATTCAACATATCAGAGTTAGCCATTAAATTTCTGTTAGAATGAATATGAATAATGTAGAATTTCACTACAAATTTATTATGTGATTTCTCTCTTGTAAAAACAAGCAATCTATGACAGAAATACAAATATGAAAAGAATAAGCATGGCATATACACAACTGAATTTTAAAGTTGTAAGTTTTATTGTTTGAGAATTTATATTTGCTGAAAATGTTTAATTTTATTTTGCATAAGGAAACGTTTAATATGCATGTTATCAAATTGCAATAATGTTGCCAATTGTATTTTGCAATGAAAATTATGCAATGAAAATAATTTAAAAAAAAATTCTGGGGAAATGGGCAATGCATTTTCAATGGGCATCCATATGGAATAATGGGAAAAAATGTGATTGAAAGATTTGGAATTGTGTTACAATTTAAAAGATAATTTTTGCAGCACCTTACCCCACACAATTTATTTAAAATATATAAGAATATGTCAGATAAATGCTGGAAGTAGGGAAAAGGATGGAATATATTATGTGGTAGACATTCCCCAAAGTAAAAGCCTTTTGGCCACAGATACATAATAATATGCAAAAAAAAAAAGTTAAAGATGCAGATGCATTTTAATTTGGAAGTTATTATATATGGTTATTGGAACTAGACTGATGTTATATTGCAATATACGGTTATAGCAACTAGACTGATATAAGAGGCAAAGACATTAGAATAGTAAAAATATAAGAAGTGGAAGGTTAAAGCTATCAATTGTTCAGAAGAAAATCAGGAATCAGTTATAAAGTGAATCAACTTATATATATATGACTTCAGAGGGTTTCCTCCCCTATAGTCTTTTGCTTATTTTATTATGTGTTTGTGTGCTTCATTTAAATACATTTTATGTCCCTTGATTGTTTGTTCATCAGCATGTGGCCTAGGTTGATATGGCATTACAGAAATTTTGAATAAATTAGTTTAAACTCTTTCTCACAAGGGTGTTGCTTAATCACATTGGTGCCCTTTTCTACACAGAGTGTGGGACTTCAGGTGCATTCCATTGATATACCACAAATTGTACCTGAAATATAGTTTCCTAAAAGCAGTACATCTAAATTCTCTAAGAGCACAAACAGATACCTTTTGGAGATATGCTGAGAAGACTTTTGTTGGTAGGAACTTTAAACATGGTTCAGCATTAAGGTCTCAGCAGCAAGCATTGGGCATTTGGAAGTAGTCAAGAAGGACTAGAAACTGAGAATAGCTTTGCTCCCCTTGTGTTGGAAGTAGAGCACAGCAACTTCCTGTTGGTGGTTCTTCTTGAAGGCCATACAATAAACATACCTGCTACTGAATAACATAATTGTGTTTATTAATCATTGCATTGTTTTAAAAGTGCTTTTAGGTTTCCACCCTCTTAATATTTCCTAGGATCTGTGGTAATAAATTATATCCTGGATCAATTTTATCTTTTTTTCTGAAGAGTAGGACTGATGGCAGATGTATACTCAATTAAATATTCTGCAGTCTAAAATTTTATAAAGAGATATGTTGGAAGTATATTATAAAGCTCCATTAGTACTCCAAACAAGGTTTCTTCTACTTGGGTTAATCTTTGTTCTTACCTATTAATCTTGTATTATAGTAGAACTGTATTTTCTGTACATTAAAATGATTAAGAAAAGTAGCTAATCCTGTAACTTTGTTTTAGGAACTTCCATCACCATTGTTGAATACCTCTGTTAGTGGGATAGACGAGGAAGCAATATCTATGAAGTCCAAGACAGACTGTCAGGAATCCATGAAAATAGCCTGGCGTTACCAGAATGTACCAAAACTGGAGGTAAATGGCATTTCATGGTAATTGCTTTAAAAACAAGATATGATATACTTTAAATATTGCTGGGCAAAATTACACATGCTGATATTAAATCGGGAGCCCTGATATTGAATTCAAAAATGTACCATCTATACCAATTCTCTGCCTATAACTAGAATGTATAAAGGGCTTAATTCTACCTGTTGATTGTTCATTTGTTCCAGCTAGCGAGGAAAAAGTCAGCAAAAGCAATTAGTACTTCCCTCTTGGCTCAGGTCAACTTTGCATTCATTTTTCATTATAAAACATAGGGTGTTTTTCCACCCTGCTCCCTTGTCCAGATCTGGATTAAGGGAAGCACCCAATGTGTTTCCATGGGAGGTGTAGCACCCATTAGCAATGGGTGCTAACCCCCCCTGCCGTGGAAACACCTTTGCATCCATGCGGGGAATCCGGATCGACCCCCATTCGGGGGACAGAGGGGTGCACTCTCCGAAGTCCCAGCTTCAGAGTCATTTTGGAATCATTCCGAAATGACTCCGAAGTCCCTCCAAAGAGATCGCCAAGGACTTCGGAGAGGCTCCGGAGCTGTCAGCGCGGTCCGTGCACTATTAGTGCAGACCGTGTGGACTTCCCTCCAAAGTCCCTCCAAAGAGACCTGCAGCAAGACTCCGGAGTCAGCGCTGATCTCTTCGGCGAGACCGGCGGCGAGACGTGGTGGTCTGCGCTGATCTCTTCAGAGGGACCACTGGCGAGACCCCAAAATCTCTGCCGATCAGCTCTGGAGCCTCTCCAGAGTCCTTGGCGATCGCTTTGGAGTGACTTCGGAGTCATTTCGGAATGATTTCGAAATGACTCCGAAATCACTCTGAAGCTGGGATTTCAGTGCTCTCCCCCCATGGGTGCCTCCCCTCCCCCTAGCCTCCTCTAGACCCCATTGCCTGTTTCCTGTGGAAACAGGCTCCCTTTAATCCAGATTTTCTGGCAGAAGACCCTATTTTGTACTATTAATGGAGTCTACAGAAAATCCAGATTAAAGGCCAGAAAGTACCCATTTGATCCGGATTTCCCCAGTGGCAGTCAAAACAACCGGGTCCCAAATGGGTGCTGTGGTGGAAATGGGGTCATCTGGCTCACACCCAAATGGGTCCTTAATGGGTGCAAAAATGGGTACTTTCTGACAGTGGAAAAACATCCATAGATTCAGTAATATATGTTGTTGACGTAAGTGAGCTATAGTGTTTCTCCAGTACCAATACCTTCTTAAGTAGCCATCTGGGCTGGAAGAAGGAAGTACAGTGGTACCTCGACATACAAGTGCCCTGACATACAAGTGTTTTGAGATACAAGCCGCCGAGCAAGTGATATTTTGCTTTGAGATGAGAGCAAGATTTGAGATACGAGTATGTAAATACAGTACAGTACATAACAAAAACAAGTGAGGTGGTGTTTTGGGAGCTGGAATGGATTAATGGGAAAATTGCTTTGAGATACGAGCGACTTGACATAAGAGCAAGGTTACGGAACGAATTCAACTCGTATGTCAAGGTACCACTGTAACAGTACAATTAAATGCCTGCTGTGCTAAATGTGCGGTGCAATTTTAGGATAAAATCATTAAGATCTGCAAGGAATTAGCTGTTACACTTAAGAATATCTTCCTGGATGTCCAAAGAACAATCTGGTGACCCATGCCCAGACCTGATAAGAGAGGTACAACTGGGTGGGTTCTATGAATGATTGATGTCTTGCTTTGAGAAGGGATACTCCATTGTCTTTTAACAGGGCAATAATCCACCCTCCCTCAAAATACCTCTCTAAATGTATTTTTAGACCATCTTTCTAGAGGTAGCTGCATTCTCCTTTCAGGCAGTACGAATATTTTTAATTAACTGAATTTTAATCGTGTATTACTGTTTTATTTTACAGGTTCTATTGTATTTCTGCCTGAAATCTTAACCTGTAGGGTGGTGTAGTAGTGCAAACAAACAAACAAACAAACAAACAAACAAATAAATAAATAAATAAATAAATAAATAAATAAATAAATAAATAAATAAATAAATGTTTATCAGGATCGGTAGATGTTAAACTATTAAACCTTTGTTGTCAGAACTGTGTAATTCCTCAAGGTATATGTATTCTGTTTCTGTCAAATATCGCTCTTAAGTTATCTGAAGATGTATTTAAATACATTTGTATAGGTTGAATGATAAGTACATCATATACCCCTCTAGTGAAAGCCAGGATTTGAATCGAGCTGTTGACTTGGTTATTCATGTGCATAATGAATAAAATAATTTGAGATTATGTCACGGTTTCCTGTTAATATAAAGTTACATACACAGCAAATAAGCAATAAACCCATTTGTTGACTGTACCCATGATATTTGAAGATATTCCTACTTTTGTGAATTACATCTCTCTTCAAGCTAGCTTTTTTGCATAGAACAGTGGTATGTCAAATCTCTAAAATAACTTGAAATAATAATTTGGAATATATAGTCCTCTAAACCTGTTCTCTTTATTTAGTTTAAGTATTTTATATATTCTGATATAAGTATAGGCAACTGCCTAGCAAGGTCCATGCTTACACTAAAGCATATAATTGGAATATGACAAAAATGATTTTATAAGACTTGGCATGTTTGATTTTCTGTGTAATTGCACAGACATGGGTGCATATTTGTATAAGAAAAGATTTATATGTAGTGACATGCCAAATCAAGCACTCTCCAGGATGATCATATAACTTGATCAATTTTGTTAATATGAAAGCTTGATATACCATGCTGAACCATCACAAAAATAGTTTAATGGTTATATATTGTGTATATATGTGAAATCAGATGAATAATAGACTTTCTCATAGAAAACTTTCTAGTTTTACTGACATACAGTTAAGCTTTCCAATTTGCTCCAATAATACCCAGTTTCCTTGAAAATAAGACCTACCTTGAAAATAAGCCCTAGCATGATTTTTCAGGATTTTTGAGGCTGCTCAAAATATAAGCCCTACTCCAAAAACAAGCCCTGGTTAGTTCATTTAAAAAGTCAATTTAAATAGTATCCAGATAGCTATACGTGTATAGCAGGACACATAGGGTGTTTTTCCACTGTCACTAGAAGTGCCCATTAAGTACCCATTAGTGACAGTGGAAAACACCCATAGACCCTTCACCGATGAATGCAGACATCCCCAAAAGAACTGCACTCAAAAGACCCTATGAGACTCAACACAATAAGGTTGGCAAGTGCCGGGCTCTCACACACAGATTGGGTATTCCCACTGGTGTCACTTCACTCCCGAGCCCATTATATTAGAGCGTTGTGGCTGCTTCCGATCACCAAGGGGAGCCAGCCACTACACTTGGCTGCAGTGGAGTGCGGAAGAATGCAGCTGGAACACCAAGGGACCTGACAGCATGGAGACAGCAGGATTTGGAGAGTTACGATGATGTTCCAGAATGTGATGACATGACTATATTTGAATAATTGTTGACTTTTTGTTCAAGAATAAATGTAGATTGTTGTTCATAGAAAAATAAGACAGCCTCTGAAAATAACCCCTAACACATCTTTTGGAGCAAAAATTGTCTTATTTTCAGGGAAACAGGGTATGTTGAAAGCAGTTGAATATATAGGCTCTTCTTGATAGTATTTAAGATTTTAAATAACAGTTTTATTGTTTTGAATTATGCTTTGCTATGGAAGCAGCTCTAGACATGTGTCTAACAGCATTCTTATGTTTGGGATTTTTTAGGGCTAAAGGACGTAGTTTGCATTTGATCCTCAAGTATGGGAAATAACTAGGCCAGTTTGAATACAAGGTATACTTGTATTAAAGAGTAGAAAAAACATAAAAGAACTTTATTACAAGGCAGAAATAGAAACAATGTCAAAAAGGGGAAGCATTACACTCAGTAGTAGCAGCAACTCAAAGTGAGAGGCAGTCAAAACAGATAAACACAATTGAACAGCAACATATATCCAGTGGAGAGGTTTTAACTAAACACAGCAAATAGGCTGTGAATAAGAGTAGCTACTTCTATGAACTAATACAAGTAAATGGAAGCAGAACATAGAAGTCAGTTTTTGGAGAATTCACTTTTGCAGCTGGGAATAGTTAGGACCTCAGGTTGCAGCACTTCAGTCTAATGCGGTGATGGCCAACCTATGACACATGTGTCACAGGTGACACGCCAAGCCCTTTTGGGTGACACACCTGGTCACCCTGGCTCCTGGCATGTAGTTCTTGCTTGTTCTCGGATGGATTTCGCATACTACGAATGGGTAATATCTAGGTGTATTGCTGGCAGACGACCGCTAGGTGGATCAATTTTCAGGAGCATAAAACCCCTCTTCCCATGATCCTCTCCAGTCTTTCTACGGTTGTACAATTGGCAAAATCAACCTCCTGTTCTTGAAGAGTACAAAATACACAATTTCAATTGAAGATTTAGCAACAAAAGTCACTAATTTAAAGAATTATTTGTTTTTGCTTTTAATAAAATACATATATCAAAAATATAACTTTTTTACTAGAGCTACAAATATCACAAAATTATGCATATTTCTAGATGTAACACAGCACCCGAGTTAAGCTAGGTTTTTTTGTGAATTTTGACACACCGAGCTCAAAAGGCTCGCCATCACTGGTCTAATGAATCATCCCCCCTGTTATTCTCAGTTTGAGCCCTCAGGCTTGGGAGGAAACAGAGGCAAACAAAAAATGGATATGCTGTATATTAAGGTACACCAGGATAGTTAAACAGGGTACAGTGATTAAATCAGTAATTATATTTGGGTGTCAATATTTGCATTTTAAGCTCTCTAGCCAGGCACACTTGTTTCCTCAAGCTGGGTCTTCCTGCTGCAATCTGAATGGATTAAGCAAAAAAAGTGAGTTTTTTCTGGGGTAGTTCTATTTAGAGACAGTGGATCTAGGTTCGGTGTGTGACTACTCTGGTCACATTTGCCTTGTGCAATCAAAATGACTTCTCATTTAGAGCCAAGTCCCATGCTTTAGTGATCATTCACACTTTCCAGTTCAAATTCCTTGTTCATGAGCTACATGTGTCTGATTTTTTTTTTTTTTTTTTTTGTATAGATACTTTTCATAGTTGTTAGGTTTTGGGGAAAATGTCAGCCAACCAGCTACTTTAGTGGCACTCAGGAATAAATCATTTATTTATTTTTATTTATTTATTTACATTTCTATCCCGCCCCATAACTAAAGGTCTCTGGGCAGGTAACAAGGGATTAAACAGCAGATTAAAAAAAATACAAATTAAAACAAGATACAGATTAAAACAAGATGCACATTTTAAAACACCTTAAAAATTCAACGAATTTAAAACTGTGCACTCCCTAGTGCATTAATAGTGACTGTAACTGGGAGGGAGAATAAATAAACCTCAGCCAAAGGCCAAGGCAAAGAGTCTTTACTGCCTTTCTAAATAAATACAAGGAAGGGGCATGGCACACCTCAAGGGAGAGACCATTCCATAGTCTGGGGGCCACTGCCAAAAAGGCTCTCTCCTGGGTGCCCACCAGCCTCACTACTGAAGGTGGTGGGACGACCAGGAGAGCCTCATCGTTGGTATGGGAGAAGGCGTTCCTTTAGATATTTGGGGCCCAAGTCATCATCAGACTTGGAGACACAGTGGTTCTTTCCTTGAAGTTCTCCTGTGGCAGATTTATGAGGCATTTTCAGGATAAATTTGCTCAGATTTCCACAGAATTAGAACCTCAGTTAAGAACAGTCTGGTGGAATTGTCCAGAGAGTGGTCTGGTCTTATTATTATGGATCAGTTTCAACTGTTGAGATTGAGAATGTGGACAAGCTGATTGCTGGGGTTTGGCTAACCTTATGTTCTCTGGATCCTTACCCGTCACATCTGATAAGAACCAGCCAGAGGGGCCTGGACAGATGGATCTTGGGCATCAGTAGTACCTCAATGGGGGAGGGGACTGTTCCAGAGGCTGTTCCAGTGGTGTGCTCCCTTAAGATGCTATCATTAGACCCAGAAGTACTGAACTATCATGATTGCTAATATACCTTTGTTGGCAAGGTTCTGGAGAGGGTTGGTGATTGGAATAGATTATCTGGACCTATTTCAGTCTTGCTTCAGGCCTGGTCATGGTACTGAAACTTCTTGGTTGCTCTGGCTTATGACCTTAATCAATCACGCTTGTTCTCCTTGAACTCTTGGTATTTTTTTTCTGGGAAGGCTTCAAGGTCTGGCACTCTGAGACACTGCATTACAGTGGTTTCCTTACTACTTCTAAAGACAGTACCAAATTTTTGTCTTGGGAGATTTTTGTTTGTCTCCCTAGGAATTTTATGGCCCTTTCTGCACTGGGCCTTATTCTGGACTATATTTCAGAATAAAGATCTGCCATTCAGATGCTAATGCAGACTTCCTCAAGCCTCACCTGGAACCTACCATAGTGGGCACCAGCAAGCATATGGCAGGTTCCTGCTCTGAGATTTAATCTGGAATAAGACCCAGTGCAGAAATGGCCCATATCTCCCTTTCATATGCCTCAGCAGTAGCAGTTCAGGTGCTTGATTGGTGCCTGGAGGCTGTAATGGACTGGATATGGTGCCATAAATTGAAGGTAAGTGAAGACAAGACAGAGGTTCTCAAATCTGCAAAATGAAGAGACATTCTGTTTTTGAAGGAATTATTATACCTTGGAATGAACAGGCCTTGGTTGGAGGTATTCCTGAACTCATTGCTGTCACTGGCAGCTTAGATGGCAATAGTGGCCAGGACTGCCTGATTCACCATCTACAGGCCTTTCTGGACAGAGTGAACTATACTCAGGTAACCTACAGACTGAACTATTGTAATGTGCTCTATGTTGGGTTGCCCTTGAAGAAAATTTGGAATCTGCAACTAGTGTAGAATGCAGCAGCAAGGTTTCTGATTGGACTCCGGACCAGATGCACATTACTCAAGTCCTAAAAGAACTACACTGATTGCCAATTTGCTACTGAATTCAATTCAAGGTATTAACACTGAAACATAAAACCCTAAATAATTTGGGTCCTAAATACCTAAAAGACCTCTTCCTCCCATATACACCTGCCTGTCAGTAGAGATTCACAGGAGGTGCACTCTTAGTAGTACCACCTCTATTAACTGTTAAAGGTGCAAGTGTATATGAGAGGGACTTGTGTGTTACCCATAGGCTGTGAAAGGACTTCACTTCTGAGCTTTGTCCAGCCCCTTCACTGAATATATTTAGACTCATGGTGAAGACTTCTTTACCTTGGCCTTCTGCTGAAGAAATAGTTTCCCTTCTCCTCTCATACGTTGCTGCCATTGTTCTAATCAAATTGTTTTTCATATTGTTTTTATTGTAACCTGTCATGAAAGCTCTAGGTATAGCAACGGATAGACAGACCAGTCAGATATAGTTAGGGAGCTTGTGGTAGCTGATAAAGAGATCAGTACTAAAGTTCTCCTCAGAAATAGCAATCTGTTACTGTTCGTAATGCACAGTCCCAACCTAAGGATATTCCCACCTTATGCGCAGGACAGATGCGACTTCTGTTGAAAAGGGGGAGTGGTGAAAAAGCTGCCAAAATTACTTATGCGAGTATTTTGACTGGCTGAAGAATTTTAGGCTTTCACAAATAGTCCAGCTGCGGAACCTGTATACAAATAATGATACCTTCTCATTTCTCCTGCAACTAAGAGTAGAGAAATCCTGGCAAAGAGGTTAACTGAACTTCTTTCAGATTGGTGGACTGTTTAGAATTTTGCCCTAATGACGTGCCACAAAATGCAGTACTTATTGCGTAGCTTGCAGCAAATAGATGAATGAGTTACTCCTCATTACTCCTTTTTAATGAATGAGTTGATTGTGTTATTGGTGCAATATAAAAACTTTCACAGCATGAAATCAATAATCTGTCTTGATTCATTTCTAAACCTTAGCTAGGCAATTTCTAGCATATATTGCAACTAGAAACATCAACAGCATACAGTAGTGGTAAGTGGGCATTATTCTGTGACACATGAGGGTTTTTTTTCTCCCTGTGCGGGCTAACTTATTATAACCCAGAGAAAGGGCAAACTTGAGACCACATTCAACTAATAAATTTATCATCTCATACTTAAGGGAAAGTATTTTTCTTCCCTTTGCTTTGTGTCTGTAGTAATGCTGCTGCTAAGACAGATTATTCATGCTTATTTGATTCAGGTGGGCTTTTTGCAAGCTTCCCCACTAGGCCTGGGAATGTGGTACATTGAGCTCTATTCATAGGCATCTGACATAGCCAGGCTTTTATTGCCTGGTGTTTTATTGCTGCCAAATCCTAGTCTCCACCCAGTGCATAGGCAATGTGTTCATTCTTTAGACTCATGAAAGGTTATCACCTACCTTAATCCATGCAACTGTGTGGATTAAGGACACCAGTGTTCCCCAGGATTCTCAAAGAGGATCCTGGAAACTTCTTGTTTCTTCTCTTTTGCTGTCTTTACTGAATTCTCTTGGGCCTCAGTGAGGATTTGCATCTGAAATGGGCAACCTGGAGTTTTTCTCAATGAAGACATCAGATCAAAGTTCAGTTAGTCAAGGCCTTTCTAAAACATTAAGGGGGCTTGGAGTTACACAATAAAAAGATGAGCTCTGGCAGAGATTGGAGTAAAAACATTCTGATCAGTAATCCGGATAAAGGATAGATTATAGGGCAAAGAACAACCCTTGTTTAAATTGCTTTGAGAACCCCCATTCTAAATTGCTTGGAACTTCTGCATTTATTTTTAAACAACAGACATACTTGAAACGTGCTTTATTTTATTATGCCATGTAAAATATTATGTTGTTCTATCATACCATGTAAAATAGAAATATCAAGTAAAATTAAATTACAGTTTTAAATTAATTATTATATAATTTCTTTTTGGGCTATTACATAACAAATCTATTGAGCAGTTTGCTTTTCTTTTTGGAGAACTGCATAATGAATCTATTGGGCAGGTTTGTTTTTATCAGTAGTGCTGAATTAGCTTGTTTTTTCTCCTTAAAGCTTTGTGTTTTTATGTTACTTCATATATTCAAACTATTTATGTATTGATAAAGTATTTTGGTTAGCATTTGCTCATTATTTAAAACCCCTAAGAGACACCAGCCTTTCATGAAAGGTAGAATTTATAATTCTGTAAATGTAGGAATTTGGTATTCAGCATAGCCAAGGTTTTTTTAACAGCCACCTACAATAAAATAAGCAGGAGCACGTGACATTAAAATAAGTAGTCAATAAAGAATAACAATGAGCATATTTTTAATGCTGCTCTGATAGAATGAATGACCCTGTTTTACATTCTTGTAGATGAGACCTTTGACATTGGCTCAGTGGTGCCTGTTCCCAAATATGTATGCAACTGCAATTTCACTAGTCCTTCCCTTTTGTTTCCATGAATTTTGAAACAATGTGCGGTATCTATATAGTAATTTATCCATATTCATGAGGGTTAAGTTCTAGAAAACTATCACAGATCGCACATTCATAAATACAGAGATGTTTCACCCATAGGAGAAGGGAGGGTCAGGGAAAATCAGCTACTAAGTGCCAAGTCAAGGACAAGCCTATAGAAGCAGGTGTGAGATTGTTCTCTGCGTGATGGTTTATCCAGCAGCAACCTGCAGACTTGATTCTGAGGAAGTGGAAAGAGAGAAAAAATTCAGAATGAGATTGAATCCTGGCAGCAAGGGATGGATCACAACCCTCTAGCTTACCTCTGTCATCTGTATTTGTTTATTTCAGTGAGGCAGATTCTCAACCCTCTAGCATTCAACCATGTCAATTCAGAGAAGGGGGAAAAGGGTAATGGTTGTGGGAAATTTGTTGTGAGGGGCTATGACAGCATGGTGCAAACCAGGTAATGAATGAGGGCTCATCATTGAAGAGCCAGTTGAAGGTTTGGCCTGCACGCAAGATAAGGAAGCTTGGTGATTCAGTTTCTCTGCTGTTATATGCCAAGCTTTCTCTGCTGTTGTATACTGCTGTTTCCCCCTTTCAGCCTTGGCCTATCCACAGGTCCATGGCACTGCCCAAGCATTTGCCTCTTTGGACTGGAACTACAAGTCCCAGCAGACCACCCTGCTCAGATTCATCTTACTGCTTCTTGGTCACATGCTCACTGTGATCAATTACATTATGAGACTTCCCAGGACAAGAAGTGTTGCTATACCCATGAGCAGCATGATCTCCTGGGTCCTGTAGTTCCAGCTCAAGAAAGCAAATTCATAACACCAGTTAGGATATCAGCATGTAGGGTAGGCCAAAGGGGAAGGCAGTGGCACAGGTCAAGAAGGTTGCAGCTTTGTCTTCCTTGTCCTGGGTCCTCAAGGCACAGAGAGGTAAGAGAAGGCATTGACTCTCTGAAGTGGGACCATCTTCTCAATGTTAAAGCTTGGGAAAGGAGGGAAGATACAGGAATGTTTGTGACATTCACTTATTAAATGAACTAGCAGGAATGGTGCCTTGAGGGAGAATATAACCTTGTAACTACTCTTTCACATCATGGCTTCTTATCAGTAAACCAGCATGTTTCTTCTGAACAAAGTTTACCTCCCTGTCATGTCCTTGTCCTGTCTGCACTGGGGTCTGGGCTGGTGGTCTGAACAGCTAAAAGGGAGAGGCTATAGCTCAGGTTACAGGATGCATGGGCCTTCTCATATCTTCAAAATGTGCTTTCTGCCATCACAAACTGACTGTAAAACACCACCACTACCTCCAAGCTGGTCAAACCACTACTGGGATTCAGTACATCTCTGCTTCCTAATCTGTGCACTCTAGTTGTACTGGAAAAGTTGCTAGGTGAAAGGACTACTGCACATCAATGTTGTTCTCTTGCTAAAGTTCAGCCTTGCTTGCTTGCATTCCTAACACTTTAAGTCTGTTTCCTTAAGGCTCAGCATGGATAGTTAGGCCGTGAGAATTGTTATCTCAATAATGGTAGTGCTTGAAGGACCTTGAGCAATGGTGAGGATATGGGAAAACTTGCTGGTTGCTTGTTTGATATATTTTCTGCTGACCTGCTTACGTTTCCTTCTGTTATCAACAATTAAAGAGGAAACTTTATATGAACAATATTGTTTTGTTAGTGATTTTCTGGGCCCTGGGTGGTGATGCTGATACTAGGATGAATCAAACTGGGTGGCCATTATTCCTTCCTTACCCATGTAAGGAAGACACTTCAAAGAAAGAATGCTTCAGAGAATTGCAGGGGACTGTAAAGCCCTGGATTGGAAGATGGAAGAGATGAGAATATTATAATATTTTTCTTGGTCCTTCGAAAGAAAGTCAGAGTACAAAAAAAAAGTAGACTCCCAGAAGACTGTGTTATTAAGTGTTATTGAGTAACTTAACTTAAGCCATTATCAAAGAATTTATCAGCACATAGGTTTCCTGACCAGAGATGGGTTGTACCTCGGAAAGACCAATATTTTTTTCCCTTGGAGAACTGCTAACATGGACTGCATCCAAACACAGATTACTTATTCTGCTACATTTGGATATTCCAGAATAAAACATGACTGTTCTGAAATATCCATGATTTAATACCCAAATATAGCATCTGGATGCCACCATAATTAAACCAGAGTGGGAAAGGAAACAGGAACTTAAGTATTTGAAGGCAGGATATTGATGGCTATAGAAGGCAGGAAGTGTACTTAAGAATCTACAAGGCAGAAAGAATAATAAAGAACAATATTCACAGCCTTCCGTGGGATATCTTGGGAATCTGATGGGATAATACACCAATTGGAAACCAATACATGAAGGATGTAATTTTTTTGAAATAATAGATCAAGAAAATGGTTTGGTATAGCACAGTAGTTTTATAAACAGTTTTAAACACATCATCGTGCAGTCTGTATGACCCCACCCCCTCCTGCTGCAGCTGTCTGCTACTTGCAAACACTTTCAGCACATAACTTCATAGAGGGCTGAGCTTGTAGTACATTGGACCCTGTAATCCACTGTTTTGGGGGCTGAACACATTTAATGTGCCTCCCTAACGGTGAACTGTCTCCATAGAAATCCATTTGAAATTGATATTGTTAGGTCACATGTTTAAATTGTGACAATGTCAGACACATGATATGATTTGCCCACTAGATCAGAATCCATCTTGGCTATTATAGGACCTGGTAAGAGAAGTCGTCCTCCCCACCTCTTGATCTTCTGCCTCTGTTCACAGTTTGTCAACAGTGTCTGCCTCCTACTAAAAACACTTCAGCTTAATCCCTTCAACTTGAAATAGAACAACTTGAACAAACAATACCCATGCCCAGGGCAAGAGAGTACAAGATTTGTTTGCCTGTCCTGGGGCAGGCAGGCAAGCAGGTGCACACACACACACACAAATTTTGAAGTGATTTATAGAATGCTAAAAATAAAAACTTCTAGCCCCACACCTTAAAGATACCTTTGGGAATATAAGTGTAGGTGCTCTCTTCCACTCAAGGTCCTTCCTCTCTCACAAGGTACACCACTTTGTGTACCACTGTCAAAATACACCATAAATGTGTATGTGTGTGGCTGCATGACTGGATTCCAAGCCACATACTGCTGAGTTGCCTTCTACAAGCTGATACCCCCTGCACCATTACAAGGATGCAGCAGTACTGAATAATAATTTGCCTCCAATCTCTTCTTTCTACAGTAGTTGTATTCTACCAGCTAAATTATATCCATTGTTTTTGCAGATAACCCAGGCAGCCCCTTCAAAATTTGGACATTATTTTGATGTATCAGAATCAATGACTCCAGAATTAGTCCAGGACATCAAGTGGTATGGTTTTTCTGTTCTTGAAGAAGCATCTTTATATCCTGCCACAAAGTCATGGTGAGTTTTAAAGCTTCTGGTTTTGATTGTATAAAATAATGGGGGAAATAAAGACTTAGGCAAATTGTAATAACAGTTTTGTTCAACTGATATTAAGAAGAAAAAAAAGGAGGGGTCTTCTTAGGATATATGGGATCTATGTGGAGACCCAGAAGAGCTGGGTATTGCAAGGACCCCCACTGCAAACATCCTATATCTTTTACATCTTTATCTATCCAATAGCTTACATGTTATATTCCAAGTTTAAAAGTATACTATCATTGTAATGTTTCTGGGATTAGAGTTGCATTCATAGATACCATTTGTTTTACTCACTTTAGTGATTCTAACAACTGGGTATCATAACTGTACATAGCAAATCTTATATAAAACCCATTTGTAGCTCATGGAGGTGCGTAGTGCCTCTCGTTTGATGGTGGCAAGCTGCTCATTAATTCTCAGTCAGTTGAAATACTGTAGGTACTGTAGGTAACAAAATACTGTTTGTTACAGTTAAACCTAAGCCTAAACTACAGGAGCTGATAGTGATGAAGCTTGTAATGAAGTCCTCCCAGAACTGAAATATGTACTCATTGCTAGAGACCAATAGTGAGGAAGGACAGGCACCCCCCAAATCAATTCCTTCTGCTAGGATTTATAGACATGGCCGCTACAGCTTGTCTGACCTGTTTGTTTGTGGATGGCATGATCACGCCTAGTGGAATCTTGATGTTGAGTCTTTAGGGCCTGTACAAATTGTTTGTGGCCCAATCAGCCAGTCATTCTGAGGGACCATTGTAATGTGACCCCCACGAGAACACTAGTTTCGAGTGCTATTTGCATTGAGTACATACTTGAGTGAACATATGAAACCACATGAAGAAAATGCAGATTTTGGCTGAGTTCCCATCATAGTTTAATGTTAGACCGCCATGGGACTGGTGTACCATAATATGGCAGTGCTTATAGAACGTACTAGCAGCAAGCTGGCATAGGGTGAGGCAGATCTGAGTATGGACCTAAGAGTAAAGCTGTTTACTTGGGACTGGTCATGATTGGGACCTAGGGACTAGTTGGTCTGGCCATGGTCTGAGCTCTGCTGGTACTGGCATTGTGATGTTTGGGATGGTCCAGGTGGCACAATCTGATCTATCTATGTTACTAGCAGCAACAAGGATCAAGAAGGGCCAACTGGTGGAACTTGAACTAGGGCTGGCTATGGAGGCAGGCTAGCTGGCAGTGCTAGATAGACTGGTAAGAGTGCCTGGGGTGGTGGCATCGGTGCAGGCAGTGAAGCAATGGACACTGAATAGCACAGCACCTTAGGGGACTACCATATTGGCCCCATTTCAAGGTTCCCCTTTAGTTCACAGTTATTAGAGATTCTCAGGGTACTGTTACACTAGAAAATGGTTAATAATCCTTATGCAGAGCAGCTCATTGATCCTTCCTCTATCTAGACCAAGATATCTGGGTCCCAGACCAAGATAGCTGATTCCCACTGCACAAACAATTCTATACAGTCATCTCTCATAATTTCTTCCAGATGTTGCCAAGCTGAGGCCCCTGTCATCTTTGAGCTGCTTTTTTTGTAGATTGCCATGGCAACTGATGTGAGGCCTCTTCCTCACTCTTGTAATAAGTGAGCTTCAGATGTGCAACAGTGGCTTTTTGATATTCCCACTTAATATGATATCAGTCAGGGTAGTAGTCAGAGTAGCCTGCATACCCTATAAGCAAGAATAAGTAAACACTTGTCCCTTTCCTCTTCAGCAGTCTCTAGAAAGCTAAGCCTAGCTCTCTGCAGGCTGGAGTCCAGAGGCTCAAGCAAGTGTTTGGACAACAACCAGATGCTTGGTTGCATGTTTGTGCTGCATAGTAGGGCAAGGCATATAGGTAAGCTTTTATGGCTCCTTAGAATGATTCAGTGTCTTGACACTAGAGGACATGTCAGCTTGAAATATCAAATCACCAATCTTCAGATACTAGTATAAATTTACCTACAAGCTACCCATAACAAGTCCTATTAAAGAAAAGAAGACTATTCCTGGTCCGCCCAAGGGGAGGTATTAGGATACCTGACTGTTTCTGCGGTTTCTGCAAGTTCATTCTGAACTGGTCCATTTTTGGGATACTCAGCTTAATTATTAAAGGCTTTTGAACTCAAAGTATCTACAGACCCATAAAGTTGTGGCTACATTTTAGAAATGTGCACAAACATAAGATGGTGTGGTTTGATGGGAAACCAAAGAACTACACACTACTTTAAGACAATGTTGAACAGATTCCAGGAAATGGAAGTAAGTCAAACTAAAGTGCAACAGTTCCATACCTTGTCATATGGGGTGTGTGTCAATAAGCCTGATCAAAATTAACTTAGTATCTCAAATCAGTTTGGATAGCATGATTCAAACTACTTCAGGGTGCTGAGGTGGCTTGGATTATTCTCAGCAGTGCACCCTGTATAGCATGTCTGGAACCAGTAGGGACTTCTTACAGAAAATTCCTTTATGATGTTTTCCTATTTACGTTGTTTCCTAGCACTTACACAAAAAGCTTCAGTAAATAATAGATAATAATTTTAAAATGTTGTTAGCCATTTGTTGAATCTGTAGAAATCCTTTCTTATTGTTGAATATTAAAAGGAGGATCTGATTATTTTTGCTATTAGTTTTCTAAATAAGACTAGTTTATTTAATTGTGCTGAAATGAATGAACTTCACCATGTTTAAACATCAAGCTAAAATAATTCCCCAAATAAAAGCGTGGAATCTGGGAACAGAAGCTGGTCACTACCTTTAAGATTTCAATCTTGGTAATATGTAAATACCGAAAAGGACTTCATGCTTTCTCTTTAAAAGTTGATGAAAATGATGGTAGCCTTACAATAGAATCTTAGCTAGAAAATCTGAATGTTTGCATGATGACTCTGACGTAAGACTGCATTAATAACACTTTTGAAAAGAGATGAAGTTATAAACACTAAGAGGAAGATGAGAGAATATTTTGAGAATAATCTGAACAGAGGCACTGACAAATATTGTATGGAAAGCAGGAAAAGCATTTATGAGAGGATACTTTATTAAGCTTAATGCCGATTTAAGGAAGAAAAAATGAGAGATCTAGTAAACTTACAATAGAGATTAAGAAATGGGAGAATGAATTGAAAAAAAACAGACTCAAAGGTTGCACAAAGGAACATACAAATCTTAAAGAGAGAATTGTCGACGATGGAAAGTCAAGAGATGGAAACAAAATTAAGATTTCTAAAACAAAGGAATTTCACCTTGGCAAATAAATCGGGAAGATGGCTAGTGTATAAATTAAGGAAAGAAAGAACAAGAAACCTAATATTGAAAATTAAACAAGGAGATGTAGAAATTACCGATAGTAAAAGGATAAAAGAAATTATGCAGGTGTTTTATCAAGAACTATATACAAAGAATGAAGAAAATTTAAATGACATCCAAAGGTATTTAAGTGAACAAAATCTACCTAGGATCTCTCAGCAACACAGGAATTTGCTGAATGCACCTATAACACCCAGAGAAGTACAGTGGTACCTTGACATACGAGTTTAATTCGTTCCGTAACCTTGCTCTTATGTCAAATCGCTCGTATCTCAAAGCAATTTTCCCATCAATCCATTCCAGCTCCCAAAACACCACCTCAGTTGTTTTTGTTATGTACTGTACTGTATTTACATACTCGTATCTCAAATCTTGCTCTCATCTCAAAGCAAAATATCACTCGCTTGGCGGCTTGTATCTCAAAACACTTGTATGTCAGGGCACTTGTATGTCGAGGTACCACTGTAGAAGAATCTATTAGAAGGGCAAAGACAGGAAAGGCACCAGGACCAGATGGCCTCTCTATGATCTTTTATAAAACAGTAAAAGAAGAAATTCTCAATGTCCTGACGGAATTAATGAACAATATATTACAAAGGGGCCCAGTACCTAAATCTTGGGAAGAGGCAACCATTTCTCTGATACCTAAGGAGGGACAGGATCACCAGCATCCAAAAAATTACAGTCCTATTTCGCTGTTGAATAATGACTATAAAATATTTGCAAACATAATGGCGAATAGGCTGAAGCAAGTATTGAAGGATGTTATACATGAGAATCAGACGGGATTTTTACCCAATAGACAAATGAAAGACAATATGAGAATAATACTAGATGTAATAGAATATTTGGAAAAACATAATGAAGTGCAAGCCGAAATTGTTTTCCTGGATGCAGAGACAATGTGAACTGGAATTTTCTTTTTCAGCTCTTAGAAAAAATGAACTTTGGAGATGCTTTTAGCAATGGAATTAAAGCAATTTATACAAAACAACAGGCACAGCTGATGATTAATGGCGATTTGACCAACAAATTTGAAATACAAAAAGGGACTAGACAAGGATGTCCATTATCACCGTTGCTATTTATATTAACTTTAGAAGTCTTGAATAGAGCTATTAGAAGAAATGTGGATATCAAAGGACTAAAAGTAAAGAAAGAAGAATATAAACTAAGAGCTTTTGCTGATGATTTAGCAATAATTTTAACAGACCCAAACAACTCAATAGAAGAACTTAGAAAGGAGATCCAAAATTCTGGGAAAGTGGCTGGATTGAAAGTGAACGAAACAAAAATAAAAGTCTTAGTGAAAAACATGACGAAAGAACAACAGGAGCTATTTAAAATTAAATCAAAGTTTGTTGTAGCAAAAAAAGTTAAGTATTTGGGGATATTTCTAACCAGTCAGAATATAGCGTTGTGTAAGCGTTTGAAAACATGGGCAGAGATTAAACAAGATTTGTTAAAATGGTCGAATTTACAGCTGTCTCTGTTGGGTAGGATCTCGCTGATCAAAATGAATATATTACTAAGAATGATGTTCTTATTTCAAGTCCTACCAATTATAAACAATGCTAAAGACTTTAAGAATTGGCAGAAAGATTTATCGAAATTTCTATGGCAAGGAAAAAACCGAGAATAAGACTTAAACTAATGCAAGACTCTAAGGAAAGAGGCGGCTTTGGTCTACCAAATTTTAAACTATACTATGCAGCTGCATGTATAGGATGGATTACGAAGTTGTTCTGGCTGAAAGATCAAAGGCTATTACAATTGGAGGGAGAGGATTTAAGATTTGGTTGGCATGGATATCTATGGTATAATAAAGCAAGAGCTAATGTAGATTTTAGAAAACATTTTATAAGAAATGCATTGTATAAAACTTGGTTGAATTGTAAAAACAAATTGTATACGAAAATTCCACTGTGGATTTCGCCACAAGAAGCGCTGTTAAAAGTTTGGGGGGAAAAAGTCATGGTTGAGATATGAAGATTTGTTATATAAAAAAGATGATGTGAATGAATATGATATTAAAACAAGAGAACAATTAAATTTAGAAGGGAAAAATGTACAGCGGTTTACATATGTACAGCTTGTAGATATTTTCAGAAAAGATAAGGAGAATGCAAACTTTGAATGGGAAAAACAAGAGTGGGAAAGCAATTTGAGTAAGGCAGAAAGAGGTATTGTTGGTGTGATGTATAAAGTATTACTTCAAATAGAAATGGAACATGATCAGGTTAAGGATTGCATGATCTTGTGGGCAAGGAACATTGGATATAATATCCAAATGGAGCAATGGGAAAAGCTGTGGGTTAAAGACATAAAATTTACTGCTTGTGCGACATTGAGGGAGAATATTTACAAGATGATGTACAGATGGTACCTAACGCCATATAAGCTGGGAAAAATGTATTATATGTCAACAAAATGTTGGAAATGTAAAAAGATAGATGGTACTTTTTATCATATGTGGTGGACATGCGAGAAAGCAAAAAAATATTGGAAAATAATAAGGCGTCTGATGAGACAAATTTTGAATATTAATCTTGAGCTTAAACCAGAATTATTTTTATTAGGCATTGTTGATGAAAGTTTACGCGAAGCAAAGACTTTGATATTGTATATGGTAACAGCTGCCAGACTGCTATATGCACAAAAATGGAAGCAAGAAGAATTACCTACAGAAGAGGAATGGATAATCAAATTGATGGAGATGGCAGAAATGGACAAACTAACAAACTTATTAAAGGATAAAACAGTGAACAAGTTTATAGAAGATTGGGGACCTTTCATACAGTTTCTTCGGGGATTGGGTATTCCGATGGAAGGCATTGGCCTCTAGGAGAAAAAGCAACAAGTAGATGTAGGGAGCTAAATGTAAAAGATTAGAAGAAGAGTCTGGAGAACGGAGGAAGTCACATGGAAGTTACTGAAATTATTTTAATGGTATATAATTATGCATGAATGGTATTAATGAAAATAAATTAAAAAATGGAAAAAATAACATTTTTGTAATTTGTACCTTGTAATGGTATAATAACACCATTTGAAAGTTATTACCTTTAAGGTCCTAAAATAGCTTAAAACTCCAGTATTGTAAAAAAAAAAAAAAAAAAGACTTAGAATGTGGAATTCTCCTCCAACTAATATTAGAACCATAGCCATAATATAATTGTACTCAGGCATTTTGTGGGATGAGACTACTGCTCTGACCTGGGGTGTATTTTACTAGTCATCATCTGATTATTTATTGTTTTATTTAATCTAAATTTCTGAATGGTTCTGTGTGGCAGTTATAAGTCACTCAGAGAAGGGGTGTGATGGATGGATAGAGCAAGAGAGAGAGAGGTTACCAGTTACCTGTCTGTGCACAATAGAACAACCTTCAACCTCCATGTGTTATCAGACTCCAGCTCCCACAATAGTGATGAGTAAATGTCAGGGTTGATGGAAATAGTAATCCAGCAGCAACTAAAAGGCTATACTTTCCCGACATCCGCAGCAAGAAGCTTTGCAGCTTTCCAGATTAGAAACAGAAGTTACTGGGTGAAATTTCTGAGCAAATCAATTTTAACGTTCGCCTGGAGGGATTAGCTAAAATAACTTTCATCCACAAATGTCTTTTTCCTAAAAACTTTGTTAATCACTGGACTCTGGCTTTATGGAACTGCCTTCTTGGGTAGAAAATGTGTATTGTTGAAATTACCCTCTTACTGTGTTACTTGACAATTTAGTATCAAAACAGGCAGTGCTTTCATGGCTATGGTTAATTATGTGGTTCCTAAGAATTTCTGAACAGCTTGCTTTGGAAATGAACATACTGTGTTAATGACTATTTTAGCAAGGTAATTTTAGTATTATTTTTATGGGAATAAATTGACTCTTACTGAGTTACTTAATTAAAAATACTAATGTTATACTTGATAAATTTAAACATCTGATGAATAAACTTTAAAGATATAGTTTCTTTTACTGTGTTTGCCAATGCTAAGAAAGCATAACTTTCTTTCAAGATCACTTGTGCACAGATATATCTATTTGAGAAATCCGTATGGCTGTGTATGGCTGACTTTATGCTTAGTTCTATACAGGGCTTATACAGGAATCTGATTAGTCCAAATGGGCTTATGAGGTCACATTTCAGTGTATAGATCAGTGATTCCCGACCTGGTTATGCATACCTCCAAGACTATGAACCAGAACATTGAGGGATATGGTATAGAAAAGGTGGATAGAGAAAACCTCTTTTCTCTATCACACAATACTAGAACCAGGGAACACTCTATGAAGCTGATGGGTAGGAGAGTCAGGTCTGACAGAGGGAAGTATTTCTTCACCCAGAGGGTCATCGGCTTATGGAATGTACTGCCGGAAGAGGTGGTGACAGCTACCACTCTAGATGGCTTTAAGGTAGGGTTAGACAAATTTATGGACAGCAGATGTATCAATGGCTACTAAAATGAATCCCTAGGTGCATTCTTCAGGCTGGGTGGTGGTGGAATGGGGCGCTTCTAAGGCCATTTGCTGGGATTCTAGAGCAGGAATAGGTTTGTCCCTGTCTCTGCTTAGGATGCCCATGAGCAGTTGGCGTGCCACTGAGTGGGACAGGATGCTGGACTAGATGGGCTGTGGCCTGATCCAGCAGGGCTTCTCTTATGTTCTTATGTAGGGAAATTTGAATAATTGTGGGAAAAGACACCTACAGTTACAACACATAAATTGGACATAACAGGAACTATTATGAAAAGTGCAATTAATGGAAATGGGATGCCAAGAGGTACACCAGTGAAAAAAGGTTGGGTTCACTGATACAGATCAGTACTGAATGCCACTAACACACAAAAGTATGTGTTACCAAAATGGTGAGAAATTAATTTTGTGAAGCAGGAAGTAACATGACTAGGAGGTGACTGCTGGAAGTCCTAGTCCAAGACATGCACTTTTAATTTACAAACACTGTTTGCATATACAAATATTCACTTATAAAGGAGGTTCCATTGCTTTGAATTCTATGAAAGAAAGAAAATGAATTAAAAATCATAACAGCTTAGTGGGGGATTTTATTTTATATTATTTTATCTATTGCTTGCAGAATGACTGTGTGTGTATGTGAGAGAGAGAGAGAGAACATACCTACTAAACAAAATATTCTCATACCTCTCTTTAGTAATATGGGCTGTAGTTACGCGAGACTGCTCCACTCCATTCAGAAAGTCATTCATCAGCAAGGAAATGATGGCAGTGGCACTATTCCACAGGTATTAAACAATTTCGGCATCATCCATAAGTGTACAAATAAAATTTCATAGTCTTTGAGAAAATAAGTGGTACACATGTTGTTTTTTAAAAGGTGAGGAAATAATAATCTATGATTAAAAGATTTTTGAGATATACAGTATATTAATAGATTTGTATTTTGTAGTTTGAATGTTAGATTCCTGTTATTTCCATTTTCCATTATTATATTTACTGACTACTTCTCTTAAAAAATACTCCCCCAACTGATTGAATGCTTATATTATTAGAAAGGTAAAACATCCTGTCCTTCTAAGAATTTCTATGTTGTTTACTGGCAGGTTCACAAATGCTTGTATGGTTGAAGGATGAAAGGTGAAGCTAAGAATAATCTACAGGGGCAGTTGAGGCTTTGTACACATGAGGAAAGACATACCACATAGAAGAAGGAACTTCAAAATCAAACATAGACTATGAAGTCAATAAAACATCCCTGAATAAGGCAACAGCAAACCCAGTATCACATCTTATAGTTCAAAGTTTCATAGAACTGTCCTCTGTATGCAGAAATGCTTCCTTCTGAGTACTCTGAGTCTTCAAGTTACATTTTGACAAATGAAGAAGCTTTCCCACAGCCTCATGATTTTGTACATCACTGTGTTGTCTACTATTTAAATATCCTTTTCCTAAATTAAAAAAGCATCAAACATCTCCATGCCATACCTCCTCTTTAGGGAGGAGTTACTACAAGCAGCAGCAGGAATACTACTGCAGAATGAAACTTCTGTCACAGTGAAATGGCAGGACCAAATCCAGTCCTTCTCAAACAACCTCTATTAGAGGAGGGAGAGTACTGATTTTCATTGTAAAGGATTTAAGCTGATAATTATTAGTAGTAGTTCTGGCAGGTTCTATTGCAGTGGTAATTTTATTTATTTATTTTTATTTTCATACAGAGCAAAAATGGGGAGGCTGAGCCATTAATTAACCTGCATCATTATCCCCCTCCCTCCTACAATATTTAAAACAGATTTTTATCCTGCTTAATTTAGTTTCCATTCTGTGGTGAGCTTGTCTTTTTCCACCTTTAGTAAGACAGTGTCCTTCTGGAGATCATAAATTGTTCCCTGACAGGCACTTCTGCTTTAGTTTCCATAGTAACAAGCATGTCGTAACAGTTACTCTAGTACAATACATTGAGTTGCTCCAATATGATGATAAGTACTTTGGAAGCAGGAAATTGTAGAATATCAAAAGCAACAGCTCCAAAGTGACATGAAAACCTTGGAAACAGACAGCAAATAGCCTGCTACTGAAAAAGAGTTCAGTAATATTTTTTTCCTAGACGTTAGGTAAGGAACATGAATAACAACTAAGTATATCCCAAATACATTTTAAGTATCATGGTGCATTTACAATCATGAAGAATACCATGTTGTACATGTTTTTTGTTTAATTTTAAAAGTAAACATCTTTTTCAGATTAATGGTCTAACTGAGAATTAGACAGCATTTGAAAGGCTATATTGTATGTGCATGTTGAAATTCCATGCCTGTACATTGCCTGTTCATACAGCACAGAAAAGTTCTATGCACAAAAACAATGCCTAAGTAACCTCTTTCTCACATAAACCCAGAAGCATGTGCTCTCCATGTCACTGAGCACACCTCAGCCTAGATAGCTTTAAGAAAGTGTTAGACAAATTCATGGAGGATAGATGTATCAATGGCTGCTAGAATTGATGCTTAGGTACTACCTTCAGGTTGGTGTGAAAGTCAGGATGCCTCTTAAGGCCACTTGCAGGGAATTTTCTTCTCCTTAAGAACACCCAGAAGTAATTGATGGACTACTTTATGAAATAGGATGCTGGATTAGGTGGACTGTGGCCTGATCCAGAAGAGCTCTTCTTATGTTCTTAGGTAGTATTGCTCCACTCATCTGAAGACCTAAGGCAAAAAGAACTTCACATTCCTTTAGTGAAGCATCAGAACTTGCTGTAGGAAGAATATATTGAAGCTCAATAATGGCCAGACATAAGCAAATTTGAGAAATCACAGTGCTGATCACAGCAGTGTTTTCGGTTTATTTCTGTAAATGGATTGTCTATTAAAGTCAGGATGCTGTTCAGTCAGCTTCCAGCAACTGATGAGAGCAGATGAAGGGTGATAACTCATCACACATGTATACGTGGAGATTTGTCCTCTCACTCTAGTGTGACAGTGCGGCTCAATAGCATCATCTGCAGCATGGCAATAAAATATCTAACAACAGTAACGATATCATTAGGAGTGGAAATAGATTTTCTTATATATATAAAACATATATATAATAAATCATTGGTTCCTGTAAGAGAAAAATGAGCATAAGAACTAACTGAGAACATTTAAGTTTATCTCAAGGTAGATAGCAGCAAATAAAAATGTTAATGAAGTGTGAAAAGCAACAGTGAAAAAGCAGGATAATAAACACAACTAGATCTATTAAAATGCATAGGTTATTCGTTAATAAGTTCAGTGACCAGGCATCTCTGGCCTGGAAGACTTTCTGGAAATAAAGATTTTAACTAGCTGAAAGATATTAAAGAGAGCACAGTGAAACTTCCTCAACAGAGTTCCAGAGCATGCATATAATAACTGAAAGAGTATTTTCTCTGTCCACCGTCAGATAACCTTCTGAAGAAGCTGAGATATCCAACAGGAATTCTGGGTCCTAACGTGGAGGTTGTACACAATATTCCTCACCGGGAGGGTGGATATTCCTGAATATGGTATATTGCCCTGCAATAGTTGATCACCCTTATGTAATCTTGGCACATCAGGCCTAAATAAAAAAAACCCTGAATGATAAGATATGTGAACATGGTTTTGTGCTTTTTATCGAATTTGTTTCTTTTTCTTTATTTGACCCAGTATCGTCTGTAGTTACTCGCGGGGTCACAGGCCAATTGTCTGGTGCTTGATTTTTTAATAAGTCATTTATAGGTTGGCAACACAAATAAAGATACCAGAATTTGATCCTGGGTTGTTTTGCAAAAATACTCTTTATCTGATTTGTGATCCCCCTGATATAACTAATTTCTGTGTTTGCTTATATTGCAAGAGGATCTAAGCAGAGTGACGACTAAGCCACACTCAGAGCTTTTTCTTCTCAAAAACTAAGAATAGTAGGTCTTCTTCTAGATAGTAGATATTATGTATCCACTTTGAGTCAGAGGAAAATATCAAGATATCTATCCTGGTACAGGTGTATCTGCAGTCCATCTAGCACACTCGGCTTTTTATGTTAAGAAAGGAAAATAAGATGATACATCTGTTTTCACTTTCTGCGCATTTTCTCTTCCAACACCCATCAAAGTTTGTCACACGTCTGAGTGTTACCATCAGGTAGACTTCTTTATTTGTCAATCTTCACTTAACAACCTTTTATCAGTTTTTGGTCCTTTCTGCACTGAACCTTATTCTGGATTATAATCTGGAATAGGGAACTGCCCTAAACATGCTAGTGCAGTCTAGCATGGAGACAGCAGGTTCCTATACTGGGATATAATCCAGAATAAGGTCCAGTGCAAAAAGGGGCTTTCTCTGGTTGTCTTGCTATAACTCACTGCAGTCCTTTAGTAACCTAGGCTGCGTTCCCATTACCACTTAGAACGGTTTAAAAACAGTTTAAAAACTGTTTGGATCCTCATCGTTCCCACCCCCAATCAAGTAAAATGGTTTAAAAACGGTTTGGATCCTTGTAGTTCCCATTCACAATCAGTTTTAGGGATATCTTGAGGATTATTTGGTTTTAAAACTGAATTAAATAAACACCTGATTTTTTCAGGTGTTTTTCCCAGTTTTGCTTTTGAAACGTTTCTTCCCTATTGCTGTGGGAACACTACAGCATTATCAGGGCAAATCTATCATGAAATGGGTTCGATTTCTCCCAGCAGGACAGGACAGCCCATGGCCAGATTTTTAAAGTGCAGGGCTTTCAGCAGTCTCCTTCTCAGCCAGCCGCTCTCTGATCACAAAGTAACAGTTCAGGCAACAAATAACAATGTTGCCACATTGCCAGCAGTTTTTGGCTTCCCTGAAAGGCAAGAGGAAGGAGCCCACAGGGCAGCAGCAGCAGCAGCGTGTGTGTGAAAGAGAGAGAGACAGGGAAGGAGATCAGAAGATTCTGCCTTTCAAGTGTCTCTTTTGCCTCAGTCAAAGGGCTTCTCTCTCTCTCTCTCTTTCTCTCTCTCTCTGTGTGTGTGTGTGTGTGTGTGTGCTTGAAGGATCTTACATTGCTATAGCCTTTTTAAAAAAGGAAAGGAAGGCGAGGGGACTGAGTTGATTGTTTTTTAAAAATACGTCTTCCTGCAATAGGCTGCATTGGCTTGGCTTGCCTTGACAAACAAGCTTTCCCCTTTCAAAGGGGCAGCAAAAGCAGGAGGGAGGGGGTGGGATTCCCCACATCATCAGATCAAAGCCAATGGAGAGAGAGGGGTGGGGAAAGAATGCTTTCCCCAACCTGTTTTTGGAAGCTTTTTAAATGGTAGGACAGTGGAGACAGAAAATCGGGGTTAAATCTGATTGCCAGATGCTGTTTGCTTCCTTTTAACACATTTTACATATTGATTTATTTCCCAATGTAAGTCCCGATGTATATTGCATTTTATTCCTTCAATGGAAATTCACCCCTAACAACGCTTTTGCTGCTGCTAACCTCTGTATTCTCCTTCAGCCACTCTTCTAGTCTGCTTTCTGCTGATTGACTAAACTTCATACTACATGACTAAACCTTTCTCTTTCCCTCACACTGCTCCCTCCCTTTACATCCATTTTCCATCTCCCTCTGTCACAGTTTTTTCTCTAGTCAGAATCTCCCTCTCCTCTAGCTTTCAGTCACAACCATTCTCTTACACTGTTTTCACTTAACTATACAACTTTGCAGTATATTTTTGAGAGATGCATAAATTTTAAAGGAAAAAAGACCCAGTCATACAATAAATACCACAATAGTGAGGGAAACAATCATAATAGGCATCTCTTGTGTAACATGTTAGTTTAATCATGATGGGTTCATTTAGTACTGTTTTGAACTAAACAAGGGAAAGTTGCATTTTACAAACTGTATGAGCAAAGCACAATTTATAAATTCATATTACAGGACGGATGGCTGTATGTCACACTGTAAAATAACATTTAAAAATCTATAAAACTTCTTCATGGAGGGGGATTAACCTCTTTTTCTCAACTTATACCATAATTCTAGTTTAGTTCTTCCCCCTACTTGAATCTTTTCCTTGTAATTTCAGTTACACCAGAATTTGGCCCAGTTTTAGTGTAAAATTATGTGGTCTACCATATCATTGTTTATTTATCACTTAACTAAAATAAACAAATTAAAATTAATGACATACACAGATACCAGACTTAAAGTTGTTTTGATAGTATATTCCTATATTGTCTGCTTTGTCAGTGTAGAAGAATGAAGTAGATGATTCTTTTGTTTAACCATGATTAGATTTTGATATGGTGCTTTTAAAGGGAAATAGAGTAGAGAAGGGATAATAATCAGTTAATCAGTTTTTTTAAAAAGAAAAATCAGTCAGCCTGCTGTGTGCTGAAGCAGCTCCACCAATGAAGGGTCAAGAAATGGTGGCAGCTGCATGTAAATTGTGCAGGTGAGTCCCTTACTTAAATTCCTTGGGACTCACTTGCATTCTACCTACCTCTTGCCTTTACAGAGTGACTGAATTTGTTGTGGAAGGACCCAGTGTTCTATAGTTCTTTATCTGATTCAGATGAGTTGAACAAAATTTGGCACAAACCTGAAAGGCATATAGGTGTTCAAATGTTATACCAGGAGTTCCAGAAACAAAGTCCCAGTATCAATAAATGGTTTAATCCGGAGGCTCAGAGGCTTTTAATGACTGACTATGGCTGTGAGTTTCAAAATAGCTAGCAGCAGGCCTACTAATGTTGACCAGATGCAGACAGGGTTTCCCAAACTTTGGGGATATGCAAAGGATCACTCAAGGATCCAGAATCTACTGACCCAGCTTTGGTTCTGGTGGTGATAGTTGTATGGCTGTTAGTGTTAAGGACAGTCTTACCCTGCAGCTCATACTGCACAGGACCTCTGCCCACACAGGACTACTTTGTGTGCCAGCTGTGGTTTTGAGTGGCTCCTGGCATCTGGGCAGCCTCTATACAGCAAAAGCGCTTGTTCTCAAACCCAGCTAAACACCACTGAAACTTTGAAGTTTTTACCACCCATCATCCTGCAGCCACTAGTACATTGCAACTCATATATTGGAAAACCCTATGATTATTCAGGCATTTGGATCAACACATCATAATACTGTCCTGCACTCTTGTTAAAGCCCATCAACCAGGAGCTGCAGCTTAAAAATAAAATACTTAGTTATATCGTCCCTTTGGCCTTCTGCCACAGGAGCAACTGAATGTTAGAGCGCTAGTGTTTAAGGGAGTTTAAATTTTACTGTAAGTTTCAGTAATTTTACTGTAAGTTACTTGAATTTCATTGAGGTGTTTTGGAGATAGTGATTCATTAATTATGGTTTTGATTGTATAATAGTACTAGGAAAAAAAGATGTTTTGCGTTCTTTAAAGCAAGACTGGGAGAGGTTTTGTTGTAGGAGAACAAACTTCTATCTACCTGCTTGTGATAGGATTCTTCGTTATTAGTATGCTATTAGCACATCCAAGAGAAAAGATTCATCATGTTCAAAGTTTGTTTGTTTGATATGTGTGCTGACTCATCGTTTTCAAAGTTTGCTAATCTTCTGATTGTTTGTTTCATATTTGGTAGAAAAAGCAAAGAAACATTCTGAGAATTGGAATTCAGAGTCTTGGTTCAGTACTGTGGGGTGATGACATCTGTTGTACTGAAAATTCGCAAAATACTCATAGCCTCACAAAATTTCTGTATTCCCTCCGTGGTCTTCTCAGAACATCTTTGTCTGCCTGCGTCATAACTATTCCAGCTCATCTTATCCAGGTAGGGCTATTCTAATTGCTTTCTAATTTTGGTTGGGTATGTGAACAGAGCGAGTTGCTGTACTGCTTGTAGAAGATACCATACTCAATTCTTAGCATCTGTATTATTTCCCCAAAATATTGCCTGAATGTCCATTTAATAATCAGGCAATGATCTGAAGGAAGTGCAGAATGCCATTTTGAATACTCTACAAAACATGTGAAAAGGCCACACCCTGTTGCAGAAAGGCCATGTTTGGTAAATGGAACACCTAGGAGCTTAGCCTCATATCACTATGCTTCTTTCTGGCTTTCCCTCCCACCATTTTTCAAAGGCTTGAGGAGGCAGGCCACTCATCACCACCTCAGGCTGCATAACAAAGAGCTTCTCAGGACTTTCCCTAGCCATTGTCAGGCCTCTAAACAATTTATCATGACTTTTTCATTAGAATCATGGCAGGGACTGAACCCTGGCATGTCTGAACTCACATTGGGTTACTCAGTAATATTGTATTCAAGGTGTTAACTTTGATTTATAGGGCCCTAAATAACTTGGGCCCCAAATATCTAAAGGAAAGCCTTCTTCCATATTGACCTGCCTGTGCCCTGAGATCTGGAGGGGAGGCCCTACTGGTTATACCACCTCTAACAGCAGCAAAAAGGGTGGGCACCCAGTTAGGGTCTTTTCAGTGTTGGCTCCCAGACTAGGGAATAGTCTCCATTCTGAGTTGCGTCAGGCACCTTCACTCTGTGTGTTTAGATGAGCTGTGAATACTCACTTTTTTACCCTGGCTTTTGGCTAAGTAAAGCAACATCTTTTTCCTCCTCAAATTCAGACACTGCCATGGTTTTAATATGTTTAATGTGTGATTGGTTTTAATGTGTTCATTTTATGTGTTTTGACCCACGCTGAGAGCCTTCATTATAGGGTGGGATAAAATGCAATAAAAATTCCAATAAATAAATACTGTGAATAAAATTATGCAGCCTAATACATGTGACCCCTCAGCCTGTAGGCTCCAAACAGTGTTGAAAGGTACAGCCAGGCACAAGGTCTTGGCATTCTGTAGGCTAAGTGTTCCCCCTTGCAAACTAGACCTTCATGTAAAAAGGTGTGTGATGACTTCAAATGCTTCCTGTAGCATTTGAAACAGATTTTGTCCACCCTTAACTGAGCTCAACTCAAGGTCACTTTTACCTCTAAACAAGATCTCAGTAAATGAATAGTTCATTTTCATAGCCTGGTGAACTTAATAAACAGGAAAAATCCAACTCAATTTCCTTTTTACAGTAGCAAATGTATTTTTTTTAAAAAAATCAAGTAAAACGGATTACTTGGGATTGTAAAAATAACTTTTAATATTAAGTTTCAAGTTAAAAGGGTCTTTACAAAAAGTGGTATATGAATGGTTTAATCAAATATAAAAACAATAGTTCAGTATGTCTTGTGCCAGGAAGGAATGATGGCATAGGTATTTTATTGTACTGAAATTAAGCCAAAACACTCTTCATAATTAGTTCTGTTACTGATTTTTTGAACCGTAAATATGAAGGTTGTGAAAGACGTATAGTACTCACTGTAATCTTGATTATTTTGGAAGCAGCTTTAGGTGTACAAGATACCAGAAGTCTCATCTCATAGGACATTATTTACTATTAGATTTAACCTGTAATAGCGGTAGTCTTCTCCCTCATCTTCCTTCTCCATCCCATTCTCTCAATATTAAATCTGACTGCTCACCACGTTTATCTCAGTGTAAGCTACAAAATATACTTTGTTTTAGGCTTAAAATGTATTTCAACTATTTTCATTAAAAATACTGTACTTGAGGAATTGAGTAAAAATGGATATCCTTATTCTTTGTAAAGCTTAATTCTGTGAAGAGCAGAAGTAAAAACTGAGCTATTGAAAGTCTGGAGAGTTTTTGTATTTGGACTTTTAAAAAATTATTCTTTTACACAGTGATACACATGAGTGCATGGGCACATGCTTAGGAACAATGAGGGTTACAGTGGTAAAAATCAATCCATGCCTGCAATATGCCTATTGATGCACAAATAGTTCCAACTGTGTGAAGAGCAGAGAAAAAAGCAGACTTACCAAATATGCACAGAAATCTCTCATTCGTTTCAGTGCATACTTATTCTGTAAGTTTCAGCACCTGTGTCCCTGAACTGGCATAACCAGCCAATGAGAATTCTTTTGAGTAGCAATAGAGGTGGAGTAGTTAAAATACTAACCACTGTTTTCTGGAAAGTAATGTTCAGGTCTCCTCTCAGCTCTGATGTTTATTGGATATCTTTGGGCAAGTCACTCAAATGAGAGATAGAGAACTATGTAAAGAGAAAGGATAGAATGTAAACGTGAAGAAATATATAACTAATTTTCTTCATTGGCTTTAAATTTCTTGTAAAACAAATATTTATTCCTCCTTTTTATAGGTTGTTCTTTGGGTGACTTAAAATAAGGGCATTACATTTTACGGAGACAAAAAATATATAAGCGTTAATACATGAAAAACAAATTAATTAAAAACATGTTATTAAGAAAAATAATCTCAACATAAAACTAGAAAAGCTAGCCTGAACTCTAAAATGCCTAAGTGAGTAAAAAGAACCTCAGCTGGTACCTAAAGGCATGTAAGGTTCATGTCAGGCACACCAATCTGAAGAAGATCCCCAGGAGCCTGAATGCCACCACCACTCTTGAAGGATCCACTCATACTTAAGGAGACAGAGTTTTAAAACAAGGAAGAAGACACTATTTCCTACTGCTTACAGTTACCATATGAAAAAGAGGTGTTGTTCTTTAGCTACGCAGCTATTAAGGAGCAGGAACCCTGTCCTCTTTTTCATATACTAGTCATACTACTGCTGCCATCCAATTTGTTTAATTAAATTAGTTAAAGAATAGGAGTTATAGCCCAAAATTTGGCTAGCATAAATCTTGTGTTTCATCTTTCTGTGGCTAGACCTGAGGGCAGAAAAATGTATTTTGATACATTGGCAGCAATAAGTGATATTAAGCATTTTTAGAAATGGTTAAACTTAAGCCATCCTCTCTCCATTAAGCATTAGCTTAACAGAGTGCTTAAACTGCAGAGCAAACTGTCATTAGGAGGAGCAAAGCGGCTGAGGTTTTCCTGTATCCCACATTACTCAGTTCCCAGAGTCCTGCTGTGTAGTTGTTTCAGTCTCCAAGAAGCCTGTTAAAGAGCCCCCATGAGTATGTGTCCAGCCCTTCATGTTAATAGTTAATTGGTAAGGATGGCAAGATGAGAGGACAGCTGAACATGTGGTCTCTCAGTCTTAAGCACTAGAGAGACTTTTTAGTTCTAATAATAGCAGCTGCTCACGTTCTCACAACTCTGTTGCTGGGAATTTTGAATTCATTTAAAACGTAAGAAAAATATTTTCGTCCAACAAACAAAAGCTTTCCTTGTTTCCCCTCCACGTAAAAGGCATTTTTAAATATTAGTGTATACAGTGTTGACAATACTGTTGATTTAATTTTTACAGTTAATAAACTATTAAAATATTTCTGGCTAAGCATTTTTTCAAAACTTAAAACAATAAAACATAAAATTTCAGGAAATCTTAAGAGCATGTATGGTATCTTTTAACAATACCACACAATCCATTAACTAGAGAATACCTTTTTCACTCTTTACAGCTTTGGATTAAATTATTATAATTTAATATTTATTAAGATTAAATACTGGGCTGAAATATTGTTTTATATTTTAATATTTTTCAAAGGTATTTGCCAAAATATTGGCAGGCATGGCAGAAGTAAAATATTGTTTTTCACAGAAACTAAGGAATAGTCTAAATAACAACATAATCATATTTACTCAAAAGCATACCCCATTCTGCCCTATTCTATGTATTTCCAAGGAAATGAGATTAGGATGACAGCCTTCATTTATTTTTTGAGATCTGTATCAAAATTAATCACTGTACTAATTACTAATGACATATAGAATATAATTATACTAGAAATTTTTTAAAGAAGTTGTTTTATTATTGGAGTGTCTGAGTATTAGGTTGTTTTACAATTTTATATATTTCTATCATTAGTGCTGTGTTATGATATATTAAATTCTGTAACAGGACATTTAGAGTCTTGGATCTGGAAAAATATGGAGGATGTTGCTTGTGGAATAGTGTCAAGAAAGTCTCGGATTTTGTTTTTGTTTTAAGAACACAAGCAATTGGTAGGAGGGAACAGGGAAACCCCATGTACAAAGGCTGCTTCTGTGGATGTGTGTTATTATTTATTTATACACAAGCAGTGAACTGTGAGTGAAAACATGTCTATTGCAAACGTCACTTGCAGTTTAGGTCTGTGATCATCTGAATCCCTGGATATTTAGATACTCGTAAATATGATGCTGGTTTGTATAGTTTTGTTGTTTAGTTCAGTTTGTTAAAATGTATAAAGTGTTTCGTAAGAGAATAAGATTATTAGTAACCTTGGACCAAAGGAAATGATTAGTGAAAGATTAGCGTGAGTCTTTTCAAGTAGGCTATGGGTGAGAGAAAGTAGCTTCAAGGTTTCTCAGTGAGCTTCCATGTCCTAGATTCCAGCTCCAGAATTCATGGTATACTTGTTAGACAAACAAGCTGGGGTAAAGTCATCTTTGAATCTAGAGACTTTTGTTTTCATGCTGATTAAGATTTGCTCTAAAAACCCTCTTTCAGAGATAGAATAATTTAGAATAATCTTCCAAATATGGTTCTCCATTGTATAACATGGTTTTGCTTTTCCATAGTAATGATGTGTAAAACGGGATGTCGGACTAGATGGGTTGTAACCCAATCCAGCAGGGCTTCTTATGTGTTCTTGTCTACTTAAAGCTTTCCCTGTCTCAGGGAAAATAACAATGATGCAAAGAGGAAGGGCACTAGCTTTTTAAATAGAAATAGCTAATTTGCCTGGCAAGGCTGTTTTGGTGATTTTTTTTTTCCGTTTAAAATCAGGATGCCTAGGACTGCTACCCAAAACACAGAAGGCACAGATCTCAAAGCAATTGTTTTACCCATCTTTGGTCTTTCACAAAACCTCATTACTGTGAAAACGGAAAAATTCATTTTAAAAAATCACTACAAGATGTTCTGTACATTGGCTGGAATGGAGAGAACATCCTGCTCTGTCATTCACTCCATTTTTAAAGAGAACAGAAAAGATAGCCCTTACCTTGCCAGGTTGTTCTGATGATAAACCTTTTTTAAAATCCCCTCCCCCTCAAAAAAGTGGGGTAGCAGCTCATAATGGCTCAGGTCTGTCATCAAACTCATGAAAAACAAATTCACTCCATTCATTTTCAAGAAGTTTTTTGAATTTACCAAATCCATGTATAAAATGATGGGGTTTTAGGAGGTCAAAAACTCCTTTAAAAACTATCCAATTGTCCTGGCACTTCATGGGTTGTCTGATAAGTAGGAGGCATCACTCCCTGCCAAACACTCTTAAGCTGGGCTCCCTAGAATGTTCACCTATATCCCCTACTTACCAGCTTAGTCACAGTTGCTGCACTGATCTTTAAAGATTTTTATAATATTTTTTCAAAACACCATTGTTTTCTCTTAGGCTGTGTCCCCATGCAAGTTTGGTATGGTTCCGAAGGCGGGATTGGCAAGGGGTATCCCCATGTGTTTTGGATTTGGCCTGCAAAAAGTTTGCCAAATCCCCCCAAACCATGCCAGAAGGGTGCCAAATTTGATACCTGAAAAAACAAGTTTTGGCACAGTTTGGGGGACCGGTACGCATTGTTTAGCGAGCCGGGATAGAGACGATCATGGGCTAGCAGGGAGGAGATTGTCACTTACATCATTAGGAGGTGGGATGTGCTTGCTGTCCCTGCCCTGTGCATTGAAGATCGCAGCCGCTGACTTTTTAAAATGCTGATCACAAAAGCAGGCTGGATAGTGGCTTAATTTTTTAGTATTACTACATTTCTATGGAAATAATTCCAACCCCGTTTCACGAATGCCAAGGTGGGTTGCATAATGGCTTGATTTTTGTTACATTTCAAACTGCTGCTTCCCCGATCGTCAAGGCAATCATAAATAAAGGCTTTCTTTTCTGCCTTTCTGCCTGTTCTTGTGGTTTCCAGTGGAGCGGAGGTGCAAAAAACAGCTCAAGTGCCTAACTGCCGCTAAACCTTGTGGTGGCTTTTGGTCTTTTAAAATTATTTATAACGTTATTATTATGAAGTAAGCTATATTTTAACTTTTTTCTGTGCCAGCCCAGTCCTGGCTTTCAGTATTGCTAAGGGAGGGGGGGATGCAGCACAGGGGTGGGCTGACGTAAATCCAGCTTCCAGTGAGGAGAGAGAAGAGGAGAGGAGGTGGCACTGCTCCCCCATGCCAGGGGTTGGCATCGTTTGCATTGGGACGCCTCCATCTGCGGCCAACCCGTACCTGTCCCGCGTTGCCAGGAATGACATGGGGATGCCTGAGATTCTTTCTCAGTCTCGTGCCTGGCCCATGTGAGCCCAAACAGCGCAAAACAGCTTGCATGGGGACATGGCCTTAGAGTTTTGGTACACACACAACATTCTGATTTTTTCCAAGGTGTTTTGTTTCTAGTGTGTACACTTAGAAACAGCCTATTCTAAATTTGGAATATTCTAGGTCTGGAAATTTTGCCAAATTGTAGCTTTAACCCACAGCAAGGAGTTTCAACTGCTGAATTTTTTTCTCCCTGTATTATGGACCCAAACATGGGCCAATGTGTGAAGTGTATTAGGTTACAATCCATCCCTCCACATCCTATGCCTCTCCAGCCAGAAACATTACACATCTCACCAACAGCAGGGAGATTTCCAGAGACAGAAGAAAATGAGAGTTCTATACAGCCAGGAAAAAACAGTTCCATCATTAGTTCAGTGCAAAACTTGATGATCTATCCTGAAGCAAAGTTCTCAATATACCACAATTCAGTGGGCCACACGTCATCACTGTATTGTTTAAAAATTAATTTTAAATAGTAATATCTCACTTCATTTTGATATTGCAGCAGAAGAATCTGTTAAAAACTGTTTAAGAAGTAAATATAGACTATTTTTCTTGATAATATGATTAGGTTTATGATTGGCCTTATTTTCTGTAAACAAACAGAAAGGATCTTACATTACTGTTTATAAATGGAGCTAGTGAAAAATGATAGAATTATGGTACTGAGAAATTTTATAAGTTCTTTCTCCTATAGAGATGTTTTATGCACTTATGGATGGGGAAACCAATTCACATATTGACCTGGGGATTAAAAATCCATTTTCATGTATTACATCTGAGTACCCTTTAAGGAAAACAACTCCCTTGAAATATACATGTGCACAGTGTTGGCATTTATTCCTCTTCTGTGAATGGAATGGAAGGTGGGCTGCCCAGCTACATAATGTTAATGGAATTCTAACCTATGCCCAGATCATTTCTGTGGAGATGGGAGAAGAAATGGATTATTTCTGATTGTAATGCATGTGAGCATAGAATGGATTTGTGTTCCTTCACTTTAGTTTTTAATCAATTCCTCTTACAACAGAAGCCTTGTTTTTCTTTCTTTCTGGCTAGTAAACTACTTCTGTTTACTAATAAAGAGACAGACTTTCTGCCTAAGGCCACTGCTACACATCAGCTTCAGCTTGATTTCAATCCAAATGTTAAGAACTATAGTTTTACTTTCTTCTCTGACAAGAAAACTTGAAATAGTTGGGGTACCTAAAAATGGTTGAAAATTTTGAGAGCTTTGGATTCACATCAGTTATAAATCCCAGTTGCGTTCCTCGGTGTAGCATCCTTGAACTGTTTTTCTGATGTCTGCAGCTACTTTTTCTTCTTTCCCTGTTGGCCAATTCAAAGGTGTAAACTTTCATAGCACTACCCATCCCAGGAATGAATCAGTGGTGCAACAATCCAAACGATTAAGGATAATGAAAACTGAAGGAAACTGTGAAGGGGTGTTTTTCCACGGTCACCCATTAAGCACCCATTAAGGACCCATTTGGGTGAGAGCCGGCTGACCCCATTTTCACCACAACACCCATTAGGGACACATTTGTTTCCACCAAGCCTTGGGAAATATAGATCATATGGATACTTTTTGGCCTTTAATCCGGATTTTCTGTAGACCCCATTAATGGGGTCTACAATGGGGTCTTCAGCCAGAAAATCCGGATTAAAGGGAGCCTGTTTCCACATTAGTTTGGTAATGGAGTCCAGAGGAGACTAGGGGGATACACACTGAAGCAAAAAAGCCCAAACTTATGAACGGGAATGTCCAGATGAGTCTGACTCTTCCACAGAAGCAGTGTGGGTAAAAATACCAAGCCAAAAAGGAAGTCTAGAAATAGGGACATGCTACCATCTTCCCAACCACATGCCCGAAGGAGATCAACAATTGGAGAAGGAGGTAAAGGAGGTATCCCATAAAGATAGGGTAGTTATAATGGGGGACTTCAATTATCCTCACATAGACTGGGTGAACTCCTGTTCAACTCAGGAAAGAGAGAGAAAATTCCTAGACCTGCTAAATGACTGTTCCATGGAAAAAAAGGTCATGGAACCAACCAGGGGAAATGCAGTCCTGGACTTGATCCTAAGTAATGCTCAGGACATGGTAAAGGACATCACTGTAGCTGATCCAATTGGGAACAGTGACCACAATGCAGTAACCTTCAACTTAAATACAGGGAGTAAGTAATTAATACAGTCTAACACAGAGACCTTAAACTTTCATAAGGAAAACTTCCCCAAAATGAGGAAATTAGTAAAAAGGAAATTGAAAGGGAAAGTCAAAAGAGTTCAATCACTTCAAAGTGCATGGGGACTACTTAAAAACACAATAATGGAAATGCAACTAGAATGCATACCTAAAAGAAGAAAGGGGACTTCTAGGTCCTAGAGGAAACCAATGTGGCTCACAAATGCAGTAGATGAAGTCATTAAAAACAAGAAGAGTTGATTTAGAAACTTGAAGGCTTGTCCAAATGAGAACAGGAGGGAACATAGACACTGGCAACACAAATGCAAGACGGCCATTAGGAAAGCTAAGAAAGATTTTGAGGAGCACATTGCTAAAAACATCAAAAGAAATAACAAGAACTTCTATAAGTATATCAGAAGTAAGAATCCAACCAGGAAAGCAGTTGGATCACTAGATGGTAAAGGACAGAAAGGGGTAATTAAAGAAGACACGTGCCAGTAGCTGAGCCTGTATTTTCTGAAGAGTTAAACTGTACAGAAATAACCAAGGAAGAGGTCCTTGCATGTCTTAATAAACTAAATGTTAACAAGTCACCGGCACCAGATGGTATTCATCCAAGAGTCCTTAAGGAACTCAAATGCGAAATTGCCGACCTTCTAGCAAAAATTTATAATCTTTCCCTAACATCAGGCTCTGTACCTGAGGACTGGAGGGTAGCAAATGTAACACCAGTCTTCAAAAAAGGATCCAGGGGTGATCCAGGCAACTACAGACCAGTTAGCTTAACCTCAGTTCCATGTACAGTGATAGAAACCATTATTAAAGACAAAATCAGTGTGTTTGTTTGTTTGTTTGTTTGTTTGTATTTCTATCCCGCCCTATACCCGAAGGTCTCAGGGCGGGTTACAATATTATATTAATCTTAGACAGGTCCCTGCCCTCAGGCTTACAATCATTGTGTGCACATGGAGGAGCAAGCATTGCTGAACAAAAGCCAACATGGCTTCTGCAAAGGTAAATCAATAAACACGTGGATAAAGGCGAACCAGTAGACATTGTCTATCTGGACTTTCAGAAGGCTTTTGACAAAGTCCCACATCAAAAGCTACTGAGTAAACTCATCAGCCATGGAATAAAAGGACAGGTTCTGTCCTGGATTTATGACTGGCTTAAGGGCAGGAAGCAGAGAGTAGTAATAAATGGCAAAGTCTCAGGGTGGAAAGAAGTAAAAAATTGGGATCCCTCAAGGCTCAGTATTGGGACCAATGCTTTCTAATTTATTCATCAATGATCTAGAAGAAGGGGTATATAGTAAAATAGCAAAGTTTGTTGATGATACTAAATTATTTAAGGTAGTAAAATCCGAAAGACATTGACAAGAGCTCCAGAGGGATCTCTTAGCATTGGGTGAGTGGGCAACCAAGTGGCAAATGTGCTTTAATCTTAACAAGTGCAAAGTAATGCACGTTGGGGCCAAGAATCCAAATTATGTCTATAAACTGATGGGGTCTGAGCTTTCTGCAACACACCAGGAAAGGGATCTCGGGGTTTTAGTGGACAGTTCAATGAAGGTGTCAACCCAGTGCGCGGCTGCAGCGAAAAAAGCTAATTCAATGCTGGGAATAATTAGGAAGGGAATTGAAAATAAGTCAGCAAGTGTCATTTTGCCCCTTTATAAATCTATGGTGAGGTCATATTTGGAATATTGTGTACAATTCTGGTCACCACACCTCAAAAAGGATATTGTGGAACTAGAGAACGTGCAGAGAAGGACAACCAGAATGATTAAGGGTCTGGAACACCTCCCTTATGAAATCAGGCTGCCTCTTCAGTCTGGAGAGATGCCGTTTAAGTGGCGACCTGATTGAAGTATATAAAATTATGCATTGTATAGAAAAGGTGGACAGAGAAAATTTCTTTTCTCTATCACACAATACTAGAACCAGGGGGCACTCTATGAAGTTGATGGGTAGGGAGAGTCAGGTCTGACAGGGGGAAGTATTTCCTCACCCAGAGGGTCATCGGCTTATGGAATGTGCTACTGGAAGAGGTGGTGACAGCTACCAGTCTAGATGGCTTTAAGGTAGGGTTGGACAAATTTATGGATGACAGATGTATCAACGGCTACTAGAATGAATGATTAGGTGCATCTTTCAAACTGAGGGAGGGGGCGGGGCGCTTCTAAGGCCATTTGCTGGGATTCTAGAGCAGAAATAGGTTTGTCCTTGTCTCTGCTTGAGCTGTCCATGAGCATTTGGTGGGCCACTGTGTGCGACAGGATGCTGGACTAGATGGGCTTTGGCCTGATCCAGCAGGGCTTCTCTTTTGTTCTTATGTTGGTTAGTTTCTTCATTCCAAGTGTTCATTTTTACCTAATCTAACACTATTTTATACTTCCATTAGGAACATTTAAGTTAAAACAATGTTGCTTATTCGAGAAAGCATTAGAGAACTAGAGTATTGTTTTGAGACACTTGAAAAATTGTAGTTCAATATTTCACTCCATCTTAGGAAGGTTTTGTTTTGATTTTTTGTTAAATTCTGTAATGAAAAGCTCATGAATTAAGGCCATGGAGTAGGGTTGCAAGGCAAGGGTGTGACTGACAGCATTGGTTTTAGATATGCATGACACTGCAGTTCATAATATTTGAACTGTTCAGAGAGGAACAATTTGACATATTTCTAATTGGTTTAATTCATTCATTAGGCATGTTGAGTGTCAGTGCCAGGCCAGAAAGGCTGCATCTTCCCTTCTTCAGCCAAGGTCTTGTATCCTAGCAAATCCAAAGAAAAAATACATGTATTATTTTTATATTATAAAACATCTTTATAAACTCCAACGTAAGGGATCTCTGAGACAACATTGAAAAAATGGGAATTATTTGACAGTTCTCAAGCACAATACAAAAATCCTTTCATTCATGAATAGCATAACTTTTCTCAAGAACACTATTTTTTTTAAAAAAAACTATTCAAGAGAAAGTATTTTGGTCTACAATCTCCAAACATTACAAAAAAGCAAAGGCAGGATAGAGAGTCAGACATCCTTAGTCAAAAGAAAATTGATGTTTATTTTCAGACAAAGACCAAATCTTCTGAGCCAAGTGCCTCTTCAAGCAGAAGTAAAAAAAAAAATCATCTCAATTTTTGAATCACCCAACCACTGCAGCATGTGCTCCTATACTGGAAGTTGATGCAGAGTTGTTACAACCAGCTACTGAAAATACCATGAAATCTACATCCTGGGATGCTGCAAAAAAAAAAATCTACAACTTGATAAATCTCCAGATGTAACTTGTGCCCAAAATAAAAACTGGACAAAACAAGAGTATCTAGATTTTTTGTATTTGTATTCAAATGAACTGGGACACAACGAACCAGCCATTACAGAAACACGGAATTGAGATACACCAAAGAAGATACCATCACAATTAATCAATGGTGGGATATACCTGGAGATAGATGAGCATATTGTCCAACAAGAGTAACTGAAGTGCTCTAATAAACAGAGTGCGTATCAGGGACTAGAATCATTTCACTGAATGTCAGTGGTTTAAATTCTGATCTGAAAAGATATAGACTTGGCCAGTTTGTAAAAAGACACCACTCTCTTGCAGGAAACTCATGCTTCAGTCCCAAAAAGAAAATTACTTCCCTTTCCAAAAAGTTATGATGAGTATTCAGCTCCAGGAACGTCAAATGCGAGAGGGGTAGCTATTCTGCTTGCATATGATTTATTACTAGAATCTAAACATGTATTAAAAGACTCAAGAGGTGTTTTAGATGGTAGCTGGATTACTCTAGCTTCCCTCTATGCACCAAACTCCCCACAAAAAAAAAAAAAGAAAGAAAAATCATACATACGGTTTTCAATAAATTACTCACCTTTTCCCAAGGTGAGATTTATATAGGTCAGTGATGGCCAACCTATGACACGCATGTCACAGGTGACACGCCAATCCCTTTTGGGTGACACACATGGTCACCCTGGCACCTGGGCAAGGTGAGATTTATATAGGTCAGTGATGGCCAACCTATGACACGCATGTCACAGGTGACATGCCAAGCCCTTTTGGGTGACGCACATGGTCACCCTGGCACCTGGGCATGTAGTTCTTGCTTGTTCTTGAAGTGTACAAAATACCAACGTTCAGTTGAAGATTTAGCAAACAAAATTCAGCAACAAAAGTTGTAGTAAAAAACCAAGGCTCACAGGGTCACTAAGATACAGGCCTAAAAAGAAAGGAGGTTGGGGCATTCCAAATTTAGATCTTTATGCAGCTTTTCATTTACGTCAATTCTTAAGGCTGGGACTTGCTCAGCCTCCTATATGGGCACCTTTAGAGTCTTATGATATACCCAAATTTATAGAGCTACCGTTCTTCATTCTGTTAGATTCAAAGATAATACATAGTAGCATATCCTCGGGAAAAGATCTTCTTTTAACTTGGCTAAGGTGGAGCAAAAAACTGGGTTTTAAATCTCCTTCACCAGTTTGTCCAGTCAATAAATTGTACCTGATGTTTGACTGTTTTCCAAAAGTATTGGGGGACAAACTTAACGAAAAGGGATTTAGAATTATTCAAGATCTATATACTCCGAGTGGAAGCTTGAACCAAGAGCTTCAAGGTATCTTATCAGGTAACTCCAGTAACTGGCTTATAGCTCAGAGTGTAAAACATTTTTTATTGTCAGATTCAGTAAAAAGGAATGCAGCTAGACTACCCAATCAATTAGAAATATTGATGGATAACCTAAAACCAACTCTAAAAGGTATAATTAAACCATTGTACACCATTCTAATTAACACACTACCTGACCCAATGACAAACCTAAAATCAACTTGGGATGTTGAACTGACACAACCCGTGAGCGATACTGAATGGCATAAAATAATCTTTTCTAAACCCTGTTCTTTAGCCTCTAATATAGTAGAAATCAATTTGAAACTCAAACATAAATGGTACTGTACACTGGTCCAAATCTGTCAAATAATACGTAAGTCTTCCCTACTTTGTTGGCATTGTAAAAAAGTCAAAGGTTATTATTTCAATAAGTGGTGGAGCTGTGAAAAAATTCGGGGATTCTGGGCTTTGATTAATGTATAAATAAATATTATTCTTAACACTAGTGTAGAATTAACCCCAGAATTGTGCTTGCTACAATTGGATTTGGATCTTGAACTGAGTAAACCAAAAAGTTTATTGCTTGACTTTCTTTTAACAGCAGCTAGACAAACAATAGCCCAAGGTTGGAAGAACTTAAGTATAATATCTGTTCAAAAACGGTACATCAAACTTTGGCAAATCGCCAAATTGGAGTATGAAGCTACTATGTATAAAAAAATACAAGGATATTCTCAGGGCTTAAGTTATCTCCCGGTCTGGCAACTTTTTTTGTGAACGCCTCTACTCGTCCGACTTCGATTATTCCCTTATCCATTTTATGTAATAGGTTTAATGATTGAATTATAAGTATATATGCTTTTGTTTTATATGCTATTTGTATTAACTGATCTGTATGGTTTTTAATTTTTTATAAAATAAATTAAAATTAAAAAAAGAGAAAGTATTTTGGAGCTGCTTTAAAGCATTTTTAAAGAGAAAGGTAAAACCGTAACTCACTGCATAACTTCCACCTTTATGATTCTAAGATCAATAGCAACAAAACTTAACTGGAGAAAAAATGAATTGTAGATACTTGGAAAAAAAGGGGTAAGACTTAGGACTTAGGAGTGAACATTGCACAACTGATTGCTAGGTGTTTCCTCGTCAGTTGGGGCATATGGAGTGTTTTGATATATGCCTAGGTGTTCAGCCATGGCCATGCCTGTTGTTAAAGCAAATGCAGGGTGATAGTGATTAAAGAAAAGACAGTCTAGAAATGAATCAGAATTAGATCATCTGTCTGTAAAAGTTAAGACTAGTTTATATTTCAAGAATTTTAAGCTAGTATCACCTACAAAATAATATTCTTTTGGATACCACAGGAGAATTCTGACCAAATAGAACTTCATTCTTCATAGAAAAAATAAATTATCAAACTACACACACACACTTTTTTACCTTTTCTATTCCTTTAAAAAAAAAACTATGCAAAATGATTTATTTTTCTATGAATACCTAGCTTCTTAACCATATATTTAAGTCTATTCTATTAATTACAGTATAATTGCAACATAAAGAAATGCTGAATATTTAATAATGTTTTTTGTGGCCTATATAGTTAAGCTTTAATGCTGGGGCGGGGGAGATTAAATTAGCCTTCTAACCTCTTTCTGTTCGAGATTGATGATGGAAAATAAAAGCTCTTAGCCACAAAATGTAACACTTAGAATTAATATTTAATTACACCAGCAAATTGTACACTGTGGCTGAAAGCTTCCAAAGAGTTGTTAGTGCCACAATTGACCTACAAGTTTAATAATAACTCAGTTCTTGAAGGAAGTGCCAGTTCAGCACAGTCGCGCCACTGTAGGAAAGTCCTGAGAGATTAAAATCAGCAAACCAAATGGCAGACGGGCATTCCTGGGATGGAGCCTTCTGGAAAACTGGGAGCTGGAGGAGCTTTTCAGCCAGCAGTCAGATGAAAACAGGAGGAGAAAAATGAGACCCCACATACGCTGGAGCTTCTGTTTAGAATCCAAAATGCTACCTTAGGAATTTATTAAATTATCTTACTTTAGCAACAGTACTTATTTTTGAAGAGGGTTTCTTTCCTATTGAAATCTCTTCAAAATCCTTCTTCCTTCCATGGTGAGCTCATGTGATAATGTAAATTAAATCTGGCTGCATGGTATACACCTTAATGTAAGTATGTCAGCATTTTTTTAAAAAAAAGAAGTTAATGCTTATGAACGATACCTTGCTGACTTTGAAAACTTATTTGCACCATTCTATGCGATTCATAAAATGAGAAGCTGTTTTATAAATGCTGTGGGTCTTCTCTATTCTTCAACAATTTTCTATCAAAATAGGGCACGAAAAGTTCAGAAATGGAAAAACACACAGCAACAGACCAAAGAATGAACACTTTGCATTATTTATTGACTGTATTATGAATAATAGAAGAAAACTAGTCATTAGTTAAAAATTAAAGCACACGAGAGCCTTGCCAGCAGAGGGAGCAGTCATGTCTCCTGTCAGATTCCCATCATTTTCCCACCTTTTTTGTCTTCTCCTCCTCCTCCTCCTCCAGCTAGTCTCCCATATGGACCTAGCTTTGCCAGCCTGGTCCTAATGACAAGCTCTAATTGAACACTCAGTAAGGGATTAGTGTAAACTGATTGTAAGATTCAGTACTTTAAATCTAACACTTGATTACAAACATCAGATGGATATTCTGTTTGATATCTGCTTGATGTGAGCTGCATATGTAAGCAAACCCTTGTTGGATCCTCAGTGAAATATTTTCTTTCTTTTTTAAGAGAAGAAGCAGAGTTATGTAGTTTCAAAATGCAAATGTCATACATGGTTTTTAACACACGTTTATATCTTACAAAGTTATTCTGCCTTTGGTGTGATGCCGATAGCAGGTCTCTATTCTAGACTACATCCAAAATAAGGTCCAATGCAGAGAGTACCTAACAGAACTTTCAAGTACTTGTTTTTTATGTTGAAACATCAGACTTAACTTGAAATTTATTTAACAAATCCAAAACTTGCATAGATCTATAATACCACTTTAGGTCAATTTTGGTGTAATTGGAACCACTTCCTTTTTGTATTGGCCCAGCTTGTCCCAATTTTTCTTCAGTTCCTGGTCATTTTGAAGATTTCTGAACAGTTCTCTATCATGTGACATTAAGATCATTTAAGAAAACAACATTTTTAGAGTCAGGAACCTATTTTTCAAAACATTTCACTGCCTGCAGGACTTCAGGTGAATATTATTTATATGCATTTTTTCTGTTAGCTCCCCCTTTCATTAAATATGTACTTAAGACCAGTTTTGTTGCTGGTAGCTAGCCCCAAGCTTCTACTGCTTCCTATTATGATATGCTCTGGCACTTTGTACCTGCCCAGAGACACACACAGCAAAAATACTGTGATGGAAAATTAAAGAAGGATCCTTATTTTAAAGTTTACTGACTGAGAAAGCTTACCAATTGTGAGACTTAGTTTGCTTAAGAATGGCAGGGAGTCTGGAGAGAGAGTACAAAGAGATTTTGAAATGAAAATTATGATGTTGCACATTGCACATTCTCACAAGCATGGGGTGAGACGCTGCCATTGGAGAGAAAGGTACTTATCTTTAGTGAACAGTGTTGCTTTCAGGGTCCAGATGGTGAAAATGAAGAAGTTGGCCAAACAGCTTCCTCCCTCCCCCCTCCTGTGTGTGTGTGTGTGTGTGAGAGAGAGAGAGAGAGAGAGAGAGAGAGAATGAATGTAAACCTGTATGTGTCCTGGGGGTCTCTTTTTATAAAGCAAACGTAGCTCAAAGTATACTTTGTTGTAATACTCTGCAAGCACTCTAAACAATGACTAGTTAAAATAGGAACTCCCAAAGGAGGATTTTTGTTAAACAAATGGAGATCAGGATGTCAAAGCAATGGCGGAATTTGCATCTGACTCCCTCCAGACACTTGAGTACACAGATATTTCCAGTTTTGCTTGTAGAAGGACAAAAGGGATGATTCTTAGACAAACCCAGGCAATCTTGGAACAAGAAGGCTGGATTTACTTTCAAATAGAGCTACATATACAGTATCCTGGTGGAGAATGTGTCTGTCCCCAGCAGGGGTGTGCACGAATGCAGTTTTCGGGATTCGATTCAAATCGAATATCTGAAAATTAGAATAGATTTGAATGTTTAAAATTCAAATGTATTCACATTTGATTCAATTCAAATACATTCAAATCTATTCATGTGAATTTTCAATCCATATTTGCAAGTATCAATGTCGACATTTGTATGTGCCCATACACATTGTTACGCATCCCATTTTTAAAAAAAAATATATTATTTATAAAAACATTTTTAAAATAACATAAAACTTCTTACATTATCATCATATCATACTATTATATTTCTTCATTGCTCTTTTCATGACTTCCTCTATTTTCCCGGCTTCTTTTCTTCATATCGCTTGTTTCTTTGCTCCCTTTAATGTCTCTTAATTTTTCTCAGCTGACTACTTAGTTCTTAGTCAAAACCATCCATCATTACCTCTATTTCTCATAGATAGTTAATAACAGTGTTCCATTCTTTCATAAACTTATTTGTTGTTCTATCTTTTAGTATATTTGTTAGTTTATCCAACTCTGCCAAATCCATCAATTTAGTTAACCATTCTTCCCCTGAAGGTATCTTCTCCTCCTTCCATTTCTGTGCATATAATAATCTTGCTGCTATCACCATATATAAAACCAGAGGATTTTTATTATCCATGCTATCATCTACAATTCCCAAGAAAAACAGTTCCAGCCAATATACAATATTAAAATTTGTCTCATCAGATTATATATTTGTATCCAATACTTTTTTGCTTTTTCACAACACCACATACGGTAAAAAGTTCCCTCAACTTTTTTAAATTTCCAACACTTGGCCGACATATTTTGATATACTTTCTGTAATTTATGACGTGTTAAATACCATCTATACATCATCGTATAAATATTTTCTTTTAGTAAATTTATTTCAAGTAGTAAATTTATTTCAAGTAGTTAATTTCATATCTTTTATGCACAGTTTCTCCCACTGGTCCATCTGAATATTATATCCAAAATTCCTTGTCCATGTGATCATACATTCTTTGTTCATGTTTCATTTCAATCTGAAGTAACACTTTATACTTAATACCAATTGTTCCCCTTTCGGTCTTGTTTAATTTTATTTCCCAATCTTGTTTTTCCCATTCAAAATTTAATTTATATTTTCTGTATATATCCACTAGCTGTGCATATGTAAACCACTGTATATTTTTACCCTCTTGATTTAACTGTTCTCTTGTTTTAATATTAAACTCATTAGTATCATCCTTTTTATATAACATATCTTCATATTTAAGTCAAGATCCTCCTTCTCCAAACTCCTTTAACAGACCTTCATGTGGTGATACCCAAAAAGGCATTTTCCTATAAAGATTATTTTTATCATTCAACCAGATCTTATACAGGGCATTTCTCACATAATGATTTTTGAAATCTGCATTGACTTTCGCTTCGTCATACCACAGAATCCCATGCCATCCATATCTTAAATCTTCTCCTTCCAATTGCAATAATCTTCGATCCTTCAGCCAAAACCATTTTGCTGTCCAACCTATACAGCATGCTGCATGGTATAACTTTAGATTTGGTAACCCTAATCCTCCTCTTTCTTTGGAATCTTGCATCAGCTTAAATCTTATCTTTGGCTTCTTTCCTTGCCAAATAAATTTTGAAATATCCCTTTGCCAGTTTGTAAAATCCTTTGTGCTATTTATAATAGGTAAAACTTGAAATAGAAACATCCTTGGAAGTAAATTCATTTTTATCACTGATATCCTTCCCATCAGTGATAGCTTCAAGGTAGACCATTTCAAAAGGTCTTGCTTAGTCCCTGACCAAGTTTTTGGATAATTATTTTTATACAACGCAATGTTCTGTTTTGTCAAAGTCACTCCTAAGTATTTAACTTTCTTTTCCACTGCAAATCTTGATTTAAGTTGAAAAATTTATTGTTCCTGCTTTTTTATTAAAACCTTGGGCTTAATCTCATTTACTTTCAGGCCTGCAACTTTCCCATAAGTTTGAATTACCTTTTTAAATTCTTCTATTATTAGGATCTATTAATATACCCGCCAAGTCATCTGCAAAGGCTCTTATTTTAACTGTAATTCCTTTGATTTCCAGATTTTTTCTGATTCCTCAATTTAAAACTTCTAATGATAATATGAACAATAATGGTGATAGAGGACACCCTTGTCTCGTTCCTTTTTGGATATCAAATTTCTCTGTCATTTTACCATTTATTAATATATGTGCCTATTGTCTGGTATATATAGCCTTGATTCCTTTTTTGAAATTTTCCCCAAAGTTCATTTTTTCCAACACTTTCTCTGCATCTAACAAAATTATTGCTGCTTGCACTTCATTGTCCTTTTCCAAATATTCTATGATGTCTAGTATTATTCTCATATTGTCTTTCATTTGTCTGTTCGTTAAAAAACCTGCTTGGTCCTCAGGTATATAAGTCTTTAACACTTGCTTAAGCCTAGTAGCCATTGTATTTGTAAATAGTTTATAACCATTATTCAACAATTATATAAGTCTGTAATTCTTTGGTTGAGTTAAATCCTGTCCCTCTTTTGGTATCAAAGTGATAGTTGCTTTCTGCCAAGTTTCTGGTATTTCTTGTCTTTCCAAGATATTATTCATTATCTCTGTTAGTATTAGTATGATATCCTCTCCAAAAGTCTTATCCAGGAGCTTTTCCTGCCCTCAATTTCTTAATAGCCTCCTCCAATTCTCTTGCTGTTATTGGTGCATTCAAAAGATCCCTTTGTTGTTGTGAGATCTGTAGTAAATTCTATTCGTTTAAGTACCTTTGGATCTCATTTTCATTTACTTCATTCTTTTTATATAACTCTTGATAGAATGCATGCATAATTTCCTTTATTTTTATGTTATTAGTTATTTCTTCATAACCTTGTTTTAATTTTAAACTCAAATTTTTTGCTCTCACTTTCCTTAACTTTTAGGCTAACCATTATCCAGGTTTGTTTGCTGATTGAAAATTCTGTTGGTTTAAAAACTTTAGATTAGCTTCCATCTATTGTACTTCTAACATCAAAAGTTATCTTTGTAAACATTTTATATTTCTTATAATTATTTTAGAGTCATTTTCATTTCAGTTCATTTTCCATTTTTTAAATTTCTGTAGTGATTTTTTGTATCTTTTCTTGATTTTTCTTTTTAATTTACGAGTTAGCTTTAATGAAATATCCTCTCATAAAGGCTTTGCTGGCATCTCAGATGATATTTAAATCAGTCCCTCTGTTCATGATCTTTCAAAACATCTTCATCTTCCTTTTAGACTTCATTATAATGTCTTCTTTCTTTAATATATGTTCATTAAATTTCCATCTCATTATTTTAGGTCTCCACCAATTATCACTTTCACTGGGTTGTGATCTGCAAAAGTCTTTGGTAGAATATCTGCTGTTGAGACTTTATTCACTAGACGTTTAGAAAGAAAAATCATGTCAATTGTTGACAAGGAAGAATGTCTGTGTGAGAAAAACGTATAGACCTTAGCATTGCAGTTTTGAAATCTCCATATGTCCACTAATTGTAGGTATTCCATCAAGTCAAAAAGCCTTTGGGGAGTTTCCCTTGTGATGCTGTAATGCTTCTCATTGAGGTTTATTTCTGGTTTAATCACCCCATTCCAATCTCCCATTAAGCACCCATTTTCATATGTCCAATATTTTCTGAAAGAATAGTTGTTTTTCCGTATGGGGGGGCATATACTCCCAATACTAAAGTTTTTTACCTTGAAGATCAATTTCTACTCCAATATATATTTCCTCGGAATCCTTAAATTTCATTTGTGGATTTAAGTGTTGTTTTATATACATCACAACCCCATTTTTCTGTTTAGTTCCTGATGTAATAAATTCCAAACCTAATTTTTTTAAAAAATCAAGATTTTTTTTTATCCTTTTGGGTGATGTGAGTCTCTTCTATTCAAATTAGGTCCAAATTTAATTTTCTAAGTTTCTCAAAGATTCTCTTCCTCTTTTTTGGCGCATTTAGTCCATTTACATTCAATATTAGGAGTTTAGTTTCCATTTCTATTTTCCAAGTTATTAAGTGATTTTTATCGTGATATTCCAGCCCTCCCTACATCAGAGGGTTGTCTGGCTGCACATCGTCTTCCATCCCTTCCAGTTCTCTTCCCTTCCATATCATGAAATTTTGCATCTTTTCAATCAAGTTTAGATGATATCTTTGCTGCTTAAATGTAAAACTCACTCCTTCTGGTTGGTCCCATCTTTAACAGATATTTTCTTCAATAAAGTTGTTAATTGTTTATATTCCTTTCTTTTCTGCAACATTTCTCTTGGTATCTCTTTCAGTATAATCACTTGTCCTTCACCAGTGTTTAATGGGGTCTCATATTGTTTCTGTAGAATCTGATCCTGTGTATATTTTCTTGTAAAGTAGACCATCAGGTCTCTGGGAACTTTGTTTTGTGTTGCAAAACTAGAATTTATTCTGTAGACTCTATTTCTGTCTTCAATTCTTCCTCTTCTATTTGAAGTAAATTTGCAAGGTTTTCAATAATCCATCCTCTTGAATCAGTAACTGTTTCAGGAATGTGCCTGAATCATAAATAGAATTCTGAATCTCTGTATCTTTCCATCATCTGGCCCCGATCCAATCTTTCTAGTTGGGTATCGTATACATTCACTTTTGTCTGTACTGTTTGGATTTCACTTTTTATCTGGGTGACTTCCTTTTTAATTTGACTAAATTCCACTTTCATTTCTTGAATCAATTTTTCAATACTTTTCATCCGATCATCAAGTTTGTCCACTTTCCCTTCTAATCTTATCAAAACTGATATTTTTTCCATGAAAAGATTCCAATTTATAAAGAAATAAAGAGTCTCTTTACAATCTTATTACAATCTTTCAATAGCTTTTAGTTTTCCATCCAGTGGCTAATTTTTTAATCCATTTCTTGACTAAGTTGAGCAGAGCAGCAATGAAAATATAGAGAGGCTATATTTTACAGTTCCGATATGCAGTTTCTGGTTTTCCTTTTCTAACAGATAAGCTCTTTTTCTTCAGCTCTTTTTTCTTGGAATCTGCAGCTCATTACAAACTTTTAATGGTCTGTTTCTTATCTCTTACTTTAACTGTCTTAATACAACTTTATCTAGTTGTTTTAGTTTCTTGCCAGCTTGTTAGCATAAACAAGAGCAGCAAAAATACTTTCTCTTAAGAAGCCTTCCAAACTTCTATCTCATTCCAAAATTTACTATAGTTGCTAAAGTCTAAAAAGAAGGAAATCGGCCAGACCTTGAACAGCAATTTCTGTGCCGTGGGGGTGTTGTTTTTTGTTCCTCCTGTCTTCTCAGCAAAAGTGCTTCTGATAAGAAGTGGATTGCCAAAACAATCCTTGAAGAGAAATCTCTTGTTCTCCCATTGCCCAGGAGACAGAATTTCCCAGAGAAGGAATGTGTTGAAGTCCCTTCTCTGGTATTTTCTGGCCCTGGGCTCCCTGGAGTGAAATTCCAGAGTGTCAGTCCGCCATTTTTCCACTCGGAAGTTCCTTACGCATCCCATATTTATCCCATATGCATCCCATTTTTGTCCCGTATGTATCTGTACAAATGCGTACAGATGCGGTAAATATGTGTACAGGCAAGTACGCATCGCGTATGTATCCGTACACATACAAATGTTCATTCAGATGTTTAAATTCAAATTTATAGACATTTGATTTGAATTCAGATGCCCAAATTCAAACAAATTTGATTGAATTTCGAATATTTGTGCACACCCCTAGTCCCCAGTAGGTAGTCTAGTCATCCAACTAAGGAACCATGTCTTTTTCATTTCACTTCTTAGCTGAAGTTAGAATGTCTAAGATAAGCATCAAATCAACTTTTGGTACATCTTAGCAGATTGTTTTAAGACCCAAGCTTTCACTGATTACATTCTGCCCCATTAGATGTTTGATTTACAAGTAAATGCACATATGGTAGAAGAATTATAAAGCAGAGATGGCTAACCTTTTTATATCTACCCTTTGTGTAACGTATTCAGGAAACTGCATCCAGCAGCTGATGTCAGTTTTTTGGGAGACAGGTTTAAGTGTATTTCTCTGCTCCAATACTTACTTCGTGTGCTTTATTACTGTTGTTGCTGCTGCTGTTGCAACTGCCATTGAGATTGTTGACCAGGGAAATGTGCTTTACGAGATAGATTGACCCCATGAATAGAATGTTAACCCTGCATGTTATAGGGAACTCATATTTTTAGAATAATTTTCAAGACATCCCTGGAATATATTTATCTACATTGATGGCATTCTGCCTTTGATTCACAGGAGCCCAGGGCAGTAAGCAACAATAGAAAATAAAAGTTTTATTGGTATATTTTTAACACTGCTATTTCTGATTTGAATTGCTGCCAGCTTTTCTCTTTTGTTTCCCCAACATAAAATGCAGAAGGATGTTTTTGCCTGGAAATTGGTTGACCCTAGTGCTTAGTATAAAGCAAGTCATTTCTAAGTACAGTTGTTGTTTTTCCCTGAAACATTCTTATATCTGTAGACCATCTCTAAGTAATTAATAAAAAGCATAAAAATGTTAAGAACAATTGGCTTTTAAAAATCATAATAAAAATATTATTACATTTAGCAAGTTAGAGTGGCATACAGAAGTGGTTATGACTCAGTATTTGTTTGTTTATATCCCACCCTTTACCGAATGGTCCCAAGGCAGATTACAGTGAGAATAAAACATATCACATAGTTAAAAAATTAAAAATATAAACTTCAGTAGTAAAGCAGTTGGCTGGAAAGCAGCAGGTAACAAGTTTGATATACAATATCTCTTCAGAAGAAAGTTATAGTAAACTGCTTCTGTTAAGGAAACTGGACAAATGTGTCTGTGTAATCACCATAAATCAGTCCTGAGTGATATCTGACAACAACAATGAGGTATATGGAGTGTTGTAATGAATTGAGGCTCACACGCAGGATGGTTGCCAAGTGAAAGAGTCTCTTTTACTGAAGATTTAGGGGCTTTTTATGCCCAGTTACAGAATACATTTCTCAATGTAAATTTCCTCCGGGGTGCCCATATTTGGTTACAAGAAGAGAACTGGACTGAACCAGTAAATGCAAGGATATGGTGTAGGGCCAACAGAAGCCTGTCTCTGTGCATGTGGATATCTCGTGTCAGCATCCTTGTACTGTGGAAGTGATAACAAATGTTTAGACTCTATGTGAGAGATATTAGGCAAGTTACAGTGACCCAGGAATGTCCCTTTGTCCTACTTGCTTTAGCAAGAGTTGCTTCAGCTTAGCAACTGTGCTTTAGCTGAGATGGACAAATTGCACCCCCACAATTCCTCTCTCTTTTCTTACTTTATGAAGGGGGGTCAATTTGAGGAAGCTCATGTGGCCAGGGAAAGCTGAGATGTCATTTAGCTTAGAGCAAAAAGTCTCCATGAATCAACTTTACAAGCAACCAAATTTATGAGTCTTTAACTGTGATGCATATTTACATTTAAGGAAAACTAGGGTTCAAAGGGCATGCACATAAGCGTCCTCCTCTCGGGGTTTTCTCGCCATGGGTCAGACGAAAATTACACATAAATCAGAGCAAAACCGGCTTGGAAGTACCTTGTAAATTTTTCACAGCATGCATCCAGTGCCATCCACCCATCCTTCCTTCAACCTCACACAGTTGGACCATTCATTACTTTGAAAAACTGTGCTGTACAGTTACTTGGAAATACAGAGGTGATGGAGAAAGAATAATCTTTTCCTCCTTCCACGTGGTAGGCACAGTAGTGCAATCTCACCTGTGTTTGGTGAAATTTTCATCAGGATGTATACCACTTTTGTTCCTACGTCATTGTACACAGCTCTCTGGAGTGCCTTTGTAAGTCCCATAGGATGTTGGGGGAAATAATAGCAATGGCTTTGCTTATCTCATACTTTTATGGAAAGTTCAGATCCTCAGCAGAAACACCATGCATATTAGCAGGTAAATATCTCAGAGTATTTATAAGGGTTATACAGAGGGCTGACCAGTCTCCTCAAGACTGTGATGAGCTTTTTTCATCATAGAAGCCCATTAAAATTAAAATAATAATTAGAAAAAATACTTGCTAGTAAGTATGTCTTGCTGGTGCTAAAAGCAACTGCTATGATGGTAAAGATCTGCCCTCAGAGATCAAATTTGGATAATGAGATTCCAAACCATTGGATCACCAAGGCAGTTCAGTTACTGATCATAACACACCCATTTTGACACTATAACACATATTTGTCTGTGCTTAAGGTTTTTTACCACATATTATTCACTTCTAAGTAGTGAAGAAAATTCAGCAAATCTTTGGTATTTGGGGAGGAGGGCTGAGTCCTCTGCATCTCCTTTCTGCTATACTCAGAACTCAGAAACTCAAGAGATAAATATCCAAGGGTGGTTCCCCATTTCTGTTGAAGCATATTGAGGCTGCATGGCAAATCTTATCAGACAGATTTACCAGCTTTGGTCTGCTAAAAAGGCTTCCTGATTCTGTACCTCTTACTTTGCTTGTATTTGGCTAGGGAATTATTGTTCTTAGTTCAAGTTTACCATCCTATACATGTAAGTAGGAAGAGCCTTTGTTCACAATGCCCTATAAATGAAAGTAGATGGCCTTTGAGTATGTAAATACAATGATTTTTTAAACTACTTCTTATGTGTACATTAGAACTGTAAGATAGTTGATAGAACACGGTCTTAACATCAGATTTCAGAAACACTGCTAGGGTCTTCAGTGAAGACAAAGGTATTCCTAGATAGTCAAAATGACAATAAGTGAATGATAGTGTCTGTTTTTGTGGAGCTGTGCTCTCCCTTAAAGCAGGTTTACAGTTTAGGAGTGCTTCTGGCTTTGTGTTGCTACTGAAACTGCAGCTGGCAGCTGGAATGCTTTTGTTCATATTATCCAGTATACAAATTGAATCTAATTCTAGAGAACGTACATCTGGTTGCAGAGGCTATAATGCACTTTGCATGAAACTACAGTTGAAAAGGGTGCAGAGATTGCAACTCGTTCAAAACAAGCCTCTGGAACATGTGACATTTCTGCCCTTCAACATGAAGGATTCTCAAGGTGGTGAATAATCTGTTTAACAGTGCAATGAAACCATAAACAGTTTAAGATCAGATTTAAAGTAAGTGAATCAACAGCATAATAGAGCAGTAGCTGAACTGTTTCAATAGTTTCTATGTACCTTAAGCTGACAGCTAAACAAGGGTAGGAGCAGTCATGTTTCATGTGGAATTTATCAAGGAAATCACAAGTGAACTTTTCACTATGCAATCACATTAAACTGAAGTTATCAGTATTTTTTACAAACAGCACCTCTTCAGATCTTAAAATGTGTTTTTTAGGTGTGGATAGAGTAGACATTTAAATCCTTGAGTCTGTAACAAAGAGACAGCCACTGCTTATACATAGTGGTCTTAACACAATCTGAAGCATTCAACTCAGAAATCACAGAAATATCCACCGAATATCCTACAGTGTGGAATTGTTACCTTAGAACAGCGGTTCTCAACCTTCCTAATGCCGTGACCCCTTAATGGAGTTCCACATGTGGAGACCCCCAACCACGGGGGTGGAGCAGCTGGGAGGTGGGAGGGAAGGGCAGTGGGAGACTCATCGCGATCCCTCTGAAAGGGTAGTTTGACCCCCAAAGGGGTCTCGACCCCCAGGTTGAGAAGCACTGCCTTAGAAGCATATTAACTAGACAACATGTGATATCAGATATATTATGGGGAATAGTCATAGGATTACTTTTCAGAAACGGGGAGGGGGAGAACCTAATGGTATACATAAATGCACACAGAAAAGAGGGGTTAGTAGTGAGGTTGTGCATGTACAGAACAACTCAGAAAAGGCCAGAAGGAAAGACAATATATAAATATTGTAATAGAAGATGGATTTTTGTAGACAAATAAGTAACAGCTCAAGTCCTACATGGACAAAAACCAGAAAGCAGTCACGTTCACTAACATTACAATGCCAACAGCTAATGGAAAGTCAGAAATATATGAAATGTAAGATCATTAAATACAGGAAAGAAAGAAAAGAACATCAATTGCCTACACTGAAAATGGTCATCAAGAAGGACCTTCCGAGAGCAAGTCCATGTTGCTACCTGAAACATCTGTATATGTACAATTCAGCACTAGAATTGAAGAACTTGACTACCAAATAAAGGGCGTTTTTCCACTGTCAAAAGTACCCATTTTTGCACCCATTTAGGACCCATTTGGGTGTGAGCTGGATGACCCCATTTCCACTACGGCACCCATTTGGGACCCGATTGTTTTCACTGCCATTGGGGAAATCCAGATCTAATGGGTACATTTTGGCCTTTAATCCGGATTTTCTGTAGACCCCATTAAAGGTGTCTACAATGGGGTCTTCTCCCAGAAATCCGGATTAAAGGCTAGGGGGAGGAGATGCACCTTTGGGAACCCCCCCCCAACATTGGCTTCAAAGTCACTTCGAAGTTGACTTCACATTCACTTCGAAAGTTGAGCTCATGCTTCGAAGTCACTTCGAAGCTGACTTTGAAGTCACTTTGAAGTTGCTTCAAAGACTGCACCCCCCTGCACCCCAAAACACCTGGGGTAAAGGACTGACCCTTTGTGGGTCAATCCGGATTCCCCAGATGGGTGCAAAGCTGTTTCCACAGCAGGGGTGTTAGCACCCATTCCTAATGGGTGCTACACCTCCTGTGGAAACACATTGGGTGCTTCCCTTAATCCAGATCTACTAGATCCGGATTAAGAAATGTACCCATTCCTTAGATCCGGATCTTCTTAGATCCAGATCTAAGGGTTGCAGTGGAAAAACACCCAAAAACAGAGAAGAAACAGGAAAGTACATCTCCAAAATGGAAGATCAGTCTGGAAAATATGAACAGATTTAGGTCAGATACCAGTAAATTAAAAGCTGTGAAAGAAGACATTTTAGAAATATTGAACCAGCAAAACACAGCAACATCAAATAAATTAATTTGATGCACAATAAATCCTTTTTCCAGACATACCAGTATTGGCTTTGCAGTCATGAGTAAAACAAAGAACACCCTCTTTGAATTCTATAGTTTTACTTGAGGAGATAATGAAAAACATCTGGTCCTTAGGTTTTAAAATTAGGTAAATACAACCTCAGATAAGAAACAATACACAACAGTTCCCACTATTGCTGAACTAGTATAGAATGCACCAATTCAAATGCTGATAGGAATTTCTGGTCATGGCCCATCATGGAGACCAATGGATAGGATTTGAAATACAGTACTTGGCATCTTAGCTGGCCTGGCTGTAAGGGCTGGGCAAACAGTTCATACCCAAGGATTCTTCTGGGAATGCTCTTTCTTGCTCTATCACAGCCTGAGCTAATCAGACATCTGACTGTGATCCAACTGCTGCCTCAAGTCTTAGTATGGCATAAGCATAAGCTTTTCCAATGGACAGCTGGCAGAAACTACTGAGCCAGCACCATTCACCACTGAAAACAGACTCCAAAAATAATATCAAACCCCCTTTTAGCAATCCACCCTTCCATTATTAGCAGGGGAAGCTGTAGTTTGGGCCAAAAAGGTTAGCAGTAACTTCAGTTGAAACTCCATGTCTGCCTTAACTGCTGATACATCTGATAGATAGGTTAAGAATGTAGAAAGGTTTCAGGCCAATTCATTGCTGTTGGGGGTAGTTAGGAGCCAGAATTGCTCTGATTGTCAACTTCAGAGGCCAGGAACTTTCTTGTTGGACTGGACCACCCACAATGTGGATGGCTCTTGGCATGCATGGGCCAATTGCTCCTTTTTAACCAAAACAGAGTAGGATAGTTCAAACAATGAAGAGAGGCCCTTTATTTCAAAAATCCTGATATAATTTTCATATTTCTTAACTATCCAGCTTTTACATTCTTAGGTTGCAACTCACCATATGTCACTATGATGCCCCACAGCATCATAGTGACATAATGATGTCTTCACAGGATACATAATAGCATGGCTTTTTTCCAGTTATGTTCATATTTCTACATTCAGAATCCTTTGAGTTAAGCAATCTCATGTAAAAAGAATGTATTAATCTGTTCTAGCCACATACACAGATCTTACATGTGAGATGTAAGAATGGGAGAGCACATATTATATGGTAGAGATACGACGGTAGGGCTCTGCCAGGGTACAGACACCTGCAGACCAAAAGTACTCGGCTTAATAATTGCCATATAACTTGAAGTACAGGGAAGTGGACTACAATTCCTGAAGCCCTTATATCAGACCCAGAATCCCTCTTTGACTCACCAGGATCCACCTTGGAAGAGTCAGGTGTTGATTCAAAAGGAAAAAGGAAGTATTGCAAAATATTCTATCTGTGCCCAGAGCAAGGACTTGAAAAAAGACAAAAGATATCTGCATAACAGCAGAACTAGCCCAAAGAGAGATAATCTTTTCAGGATTGGCTTGATGGTGGTTCATAGATCATTTAGGGGGCATTAAAAATATATATTATTAAGAGATATTTGGCCCCCAGACCAGCTTTTATCAGGAAAATTCTTATCAGGAATGCCAGACAAAGATAATAAGATTCAGACTAAGAGACTGTCTCAACTTGATTGACATTTGTCTTAGTGGATGTCACCCATCAGTGCCAACTTCACATCTTAAAATGTTTTGAGAATCCTGCAGATGTAATCATATCTACAACACCCAGGAGATATAGACTTTTAGCCCTCGTTCATCAGGAGGGAGAAAAAAATACTTGGGCAACTGTTCCCATCCTCTTCCCCTGTCCCTTCATGTATTTCCTGCTGTAACTTGCCGATTAGTTTGTTTTACCGTATGTCACTTTGAGTTTCTACCCTCTGGGCTGGACTTAGAGGCAGGGACAGCTCCAGGATCCAGATGTGTATAAAAAGTGCACATTGGGAGCAGTATACTATGGTTCCCCTGTCAACACTTCATCCAGGATCCATCCTGTGGTCATCTGCAAGTGCTGCTGCTACCCTGCCACAAATTGCCTGCTTTCTTGCAATTGCAGCCAGACGTAGCTAAGGACTTTACCAAAACCCAGTCTGTGCCCTACGATAAGGCACAGGGCCAAGAACTACAACTCTGTGATCCCACTGACATACAGTTGTACTATTCTTCATCTCCACGAGTTCATCAAAGAAATTCCTCAATGCCAGAGCCCCACTGCAGCAGTAGGTACTCTCAAGCTCCTGCTGCCTCTGAGAACGAAAAACGGTCTGCTCCTGATCGAATAGTATTTTATCCCAGGTAGCGTAGGATAGTATTTTAATCTAGATTTCCCCTTCTTCCCTTCTCTCTGCAACCTGTCAAAGCTCACTTGAAATAGCCTTTTTCCCATTCATAAAGTTCTGCTGCTGAAGATTTTTCCTTATCTGGCCACTGTATACACAAGTCCTGAGAAGAGGGACCACTGCTGGAGCTATCCCTTCATATCAGTGCATTGCTTTTCACAGCTTCTGGTCAGCTGATAGGTGAAACTTGTCATTTTTGCCATTTTTGCCTTTTTCTTTTGCTGCTGTTTTTAATAAATTTTCTATTGTGAATGAAGAATCTTGACCCTTAAAAATATTTCTTTTGTTACCTACTTGTTCCTCTGCAGAGTGCTCTGCCAATTTACTGTTTTTAAAAACTAGGCATGAAGTTCTTGCACTTTACAGCTTCTGGCTAGGCTGAGCTATATTTCCCCAGTTAAACCAGTATATCCCAGACTACTGCTCATAATGCCATTCAGACATCTTGCCAGCTATCTTTAGCACATTATTTCTGCTAAAGCTGTATTGAACAAATGAGATGGATGGTCCTTGTCCATAGTTTCTCATGTGATAATAACCAATGCAAACATGTACATCAATTGCTGAAGGTCACATTCCTTCTGCAGTAGTTCACTGGGATTATTATCAGGTCCCTTGTTTCAGTTCACGATGAAGTGATTGAGCATTTATGAGCCTTCAATTGTGTGGCCAGCATACTTTTAGCCACTTAAATCAATCTTATTTTTTTTAAGAGGAGAAGGAGGAGAGGCTGTTGCAGCACTTGTTGGCCTTGAAGTGTTACCACTTTAAAAAATACTTTCAAAGTAAAATAAGTCCACAGAAATTCAGAAGAGCTTGGAATTCAACAAACAGATTGCTTCTGTGCTCATGTAATCATTCTTTGCCAGTCACTCAGGGTGCTGAAACATCTACAGAGCCAAAGCTGGATCACACTGCTTCAGAAAATTAGACTTTTCAGGTTCTATATGCAACAGGTTATAGATAGTACCTATAGATGCATGGGAGGCTAGTCATGAAGCAAGGGAGGCAAGCTGTTGGTGCTGACAAAAGCATTGCCTTCATCTTCCTGAACTAGGTTCTGGTTTGGTCAAGTGAAAATGAAGTCATGCTACTGTACCACTTCTCCTGCCCCACAGCTTTGCTCTGTAGATGGCATGTACACTCTGGCAGAGTATGAAGGGACTGAAACCTGTTGCTACTCAGATAATAACACTTGTATTGGGTAACATTTTATATGTAAACTTATTGTATATGAGAATTACTAGGCATTTAGCACTTTGAAGCTTTAAATGTATCATGAGATTATGTGTTTTCAAGATAATCTGTCAAACTGTAATTTTCACTACTGCCGATATGGGAATCAAAACTGGTTAACTTGATAGGATTCAAATTTTATAGGCTTACTATAATTTTAGTAATAAAAGTAGTATCAAATTATTTCACAGTATATTAAAGTGTCTTCTTGTGGAAGGAAAAAACTTTATTCTCCTCCTCAGATGTCAATTATTAGATACACTTTCAACCATTTCTAGATATTGATGAGCTATTTTTTCTTCAATTTGCTATTGAGAAGGAAAAGACTTTTTCATTGAACCTTAATTGCCTTTTTCATCACATAGAATCTGCATTTTGTTTCCATGTTTTATAGAATAAAGCAATTATGGAACGTGTTACAAACTTGTCAGATACAGTCGTTGGTCTTGAATCATTTATCGGCTCTGAGAAAGAAACCAATCCATTATACAAGGATTACCATGGTAGGTCCCACCCTTAGCAATGCAAAAAAATGTGTCTTGAGTGTTCCTTGGGCGCTTAACTGTTTACCCCTCAGTTGAAATATCTGCCATATAGTACCATATGATTTAATTTTTGAATTTGCCTCTTAATGGTTTACCTTGCTAACCAATCTTGAGTTAGTAATTTCCCACAAAATGCATTAAAGTTGCAAAGGAAGCATGGCAACTCCTTACATGTTGTCAAACCACATTACCAAGACATGGCTCAATCAGATGCACATTGTATCAGGCAGGCATTGGGGAATTCACATGCAGAGGAGACTTGGCAATCATCTGATCAGTGAGCTGAAATTGTCATGAAATCAATAGTTTTGATCTGCCAGATTCTAAATTGAGACCAGGGAGAACACTTATATGTTTCAGTGAATATACATTTAAATTGTGCAATACCACTAAGAACTTTCTACAGATACTAATTATTTTGCTTCAATTTTTAAAAAATAAGGTCTAGTTTAAAGCATAAAAGGTCTTTTGCTGTGGTAATGTATAGCATCTGTTTATTTAAATATTATTATCTATGTTCTTTTACACTGATTTAGGTGAAAGGTTTCAGGAGGGTTTAGAAGTTATTAAGATACTATTCTGTTTTAGGTAATGTGGAATACAACCTTTGTCAATGTGTATCTCTAGTCCAAAGACTGAACTGCTTGTCTGAATATTGCTCAAATGTAAGCAGTTGAATGGAAAAATCCCGTTCTGATTTCAGTGAGAAAACATGATTTGGTACCACCAAAGTTAACACAGAATATCATCTCTAGCACTAATTGCTTCATGGCAGAAATTATCAGAGGACTGGGAATAGACATGGATATATTTACATTAATACACATCTTTCACAATATGTTTCTGTGTTTCCTTTTTAAAACATCTGGATTTTTTTCTATCCTTAATTATCTTTTTTTCCCCCTAAATTCTTCCACTGTAAAAGATTGTATTTAAATTTCTGGAGACTTCTATAGGACAGATTTGTCCTGGAGAGATTGCCAAGTTAAAATGGGTAGTTGTGGTCATTTATCATTTTTCTAGCACTAAGCTAATTATTTAATTATTTTTGTCTACATGGTTTAGAAGCTTTACAGGAATGCATTTATTCCACTAGAGACTTGTAGAATGACACCAAAGCCTTATGTTTTATCATGCACTTGCCTTCCCCCTCCCACTTTTTTTCCCAAGGAAATCTGTTGCATACATTTGTGATTCTGCTGTGCTGGCTTCTGAAGCACTCTGTATTAATAACTCTGGATAACAGCATGCTTAGCAAAATTTGTTTTAATGTGTATATTGGATAAAAGAGCTGCCAGTTCAAACCCTTCCATGAGCATGTAAAAAAAAAGATATTTGATTAGGTATGCTGTCATTTTACAAGGTTTTCTCATGCAGAAAGTAGGATACAATTCCCACTGATAAATATCACAAAATGCAGAATATCTGCAGTAAATGAAGACAGTGTATAGAAGCATAGCCCAACGAATGCATTTAGTGACTGTAAGTTAATTTCATCTTTTAGGAAAAAGGTATAGCAGAGAATCTGTCAAAGAAAACTTAGGATACATACTTGATTGTACAGGATTGTGTAGTAATTATGTTCATATATAAATTTCTACTAAATTGAAATGAAGCGTCAGTGCAGTCATGGTGACCTATTTCCAAGTAATAGCATAAATCTAACTGAATTTTATTAAATTAGAAAAACGTAAGTTACATGTGATTAATTTCTTCACTGAATTTCAACAGCCATTGTTATTTAAGAATGTGTAAATGAAAGAGTACATGACCTATATTGCTTTTGCAATATATTACAGTTCTGTAGCTCATTAATTTGGTAGGGAGTACTAAATATTTTTGGGAAATTTAAAAGTAATTTAATTCTTTCTAAAATTCTGATTTGCTATAAAATTTGCTTAAATACTTTCATAGTTCGCAATTCATTCAAAAATAGCATCTGTGAACTTCATGTTTAAAAAGAATGTCCACTTTAAAAACCTGAAATATGTACCAAACATGTCATTAGAACTACCCATTATTTTTTTCTTTATTAAATGTTAAACTAATTTTAAAAACTTATGTAATTTTTAATCGTGGTGGTTTGTCAGGCATTTCTCAGTTTCTGTTGTAGAAAATGACCCTTTAGTTGTTCAGAAAATATATTAAGCTCCACAGAAACCATCTAGCGTCCTTGTCAAAAGAAATCAGCTTGAGACTCAACTGACAGACTGCCGGGCTTGCAGTGTGCTTGTTATTGTTATAAAATATTGGCTCAAAGGATATCTTGGATGTAGAAAATAGCTGAAACTGGATTTAAGTATTGGTTAAATTTTGTTCTGTATCTTGGCTGACAATTCTGGTTCCCCTAAGATTTTTTTTAAAGTCATTTTCAGGGTGTAAATCAAAATACTTTCCTTAGAGCTCCACTGGTTATCAGTAACCCATGAGCCTTGCTTTGCTGGCTGCTTACTGGTGCATTTAATAAAATAAAGATCACTCAGTGGTGCCGTGGGCAGCATGCAAGGTGATAGCCATATTTGCTTACTGTAAATACAAGGGGAAATCACACACAGAACGGCTGTAGTTTTGACAAGTATTAAGATCCTTCTTTACATCTCTACCTCTGTACCAAAGTGCAATTAGTTTTCCTCACACAACGATTTCTGTTTATCTTATTCTGCTTGATTACTTGAGTATAATCGCACCGTTTGCTTCACTGCTTCTGGTCGCAAGCTCCAGTTTTAAAAGGGGAGGATCAGTGTGTGTAAATATACTGAATTCTGCTGTAAGAGATTAATTTACGCATCTGGATATCAGCACTTTCTTAATTCATTTCTTCCATTCCTTTTCCTTTTCACAAGGTTTGATTCACATACACCAGATTCCTCGGCTTAATTGCTTGAGCTGTGATGTGTCAGACACGAAGGATCTTGCTTTTAGGTTGAAAAGGAAGCTGTTCGTTATTGAGGTAAGGGATTTTTGAATGTAGAAAGCTGTATATGAAATATGAAATCTTGCCTTAAATGTTAGTTGCTTTCATTTCCATCAGCTGTTTAAACTGGCTTTTCATGCTTGAAAATGATTTAGAACATGTTTTTATTGTTACAAAGTAGTTATTTAATTTCAGGAAGTAAAATCACAAAACATTTAATTTCGTTTTCAGTTGAAGCTACGAAAAGTAGGTCACAGCATTCAATATTAAACTATGACACAAGCATTTCTAAAGATACCAGAATAGCATTGAATTAAATGTTAATGGCTTGTTTATTAACTGGCACAGAGTCTATATGTTGTAATAGCGGTTGAGAGTTTTCAATATGTAATGTTACCCAAAAAAAGAGTGTGGTATGAGGTATAAATTTTATCTATATCCAGAAACCATTTCTTCCGCAGTATTGGAATCATTTCTAATTTTTCTGTGCCATTTAAAACACAGTATCATTTGCACTACTTTCCTTAAGCAAATTTTATTCCAAATCTAAACCTTCCCCTGACCTTATATGCAGACAATTCAGTAAATACAAAATTCAATAAATACAAAAGATTGTTTTGTTTTAGTCTTGCTAAAGAGTAAATGAACATAGGAACCACTAAGCAATTAGAGCTGATGTATTTATTAACCAAGTAAATGCCAAGAGGAAAAAAAGAGATGGCTTTGGGAGTGAGAAAATAGTCATCAATACAGTCTCTGCAGTTTTTAAACAAAGACATAAAACAGCCAAGAAGCCCTGACAAATCATTTAGTTTAATCTCTTTTCAAATGAAAAGCTGTTAGGCAGGCCACTTGTCTTAACTGCTGGCAACCATAAAAGGAAGAATTGCCACCAATATATTAGCATATTTTTTACTTCATCACCAAATGATGGTCAATGTGGCTTGGCACTGCTTTGGTGTTTGGGATTTCACCCTGAAGTGACCACTTTGGCCCTTATTTGACCCTCTGCCCTCTTTAGCTGGCCACTTGATAAGGTAACTTAAGGGTACTCTTTTTCTCTCTTCTTCCATCTCTCTCACTGTCTCCTCACAATTGTAAGTTGCACTAACCTATAAATTGTTCAAAGGAGCCTATCAAGTGACGAATTAAAGTGCCCTCCTCCTAATAATGGTAATCAGTGTCCTTAATTATCTAGTCCTATTGAAAGTAGTTAATAGTTAATCAAGAAGCCACTTTTTCAGGCAGCTCAACTCTGCATGTATAGTTGAAGCTTCTCAACAAGAGATGTTTCCATCAAAAGACACTCACCAAAGACATGATGAAGATTGTTGTGTTATTTCTCCCCCTTTAAAAAGAAAGGAATTTCCCTGTCGGTTTTTCAGTTCTTGCAAAATAATACATTTGATGGAATTAAATACTCTATTTTAACATAAATCTAATACCTCAAAAGGTTATTCATCTTCTGAATGCTTACAACAATAAAGGACTTTAATATTTATGCTATAATTGAAAATACAAAAATTGTAACTGTTTTCTTACAAACAGGCTGCATATTTAACTCCCATATTATGTCAGAATTGAAATATTTTTATTTTGACATGTAATTTATGACTGGCTAACGTTTTCTCTGGCAAAAATACTCTCTGTTTATTATTTGTTTTTTAAATTTCAAAGCCAGTGGCTCAGTAGAATATATGCAAATTTTGTACACAAAAGGTAACAATATTTGAAACAGCACTAGAAAGTAAATGCTGAGATGTACAGATGACCTGCTTGAATTAACTCTGTGCCCTTTATAATTATTTTGTTTTTTTGCTTAGAGAGTAGAATTGTATTTCATTGGTCTTTATTTTATCACTACGTAACTGCTTTACACTATCATTTAGAGGGGATAGTTAACCTAGATAATATTGAATATATTAATTAACTAAAAATGAAACTGTTTTCGGAGCTAGATTAAGAATAAGGGTGGTAGCCTATAGTATATTTTAGAGACTTGTTTCAGTTTAGAAGAGAAAAGGGTCAAATTATGTAAGGTATGCTTTGAGAAACACTAAGTGTAGATGGTAAGGGTTATAGATAGGTGGTACTGTATAGAGCATTTGTATGGCCACTATGTCAAAAAGTAAGTAAATGTCTTTGAAAAATGAATTAGAAGTCCTGTTGTAAAAATTTGCAGATGAATTGATATAAATTATCTATAATGCTATAGCAAGTCTACAGCCTTTCTGTGAGCCTTATTACAGCACTTTTATTAAGAAGTAGCTTCAGTTCTGTGTCATTATGAGCCTTGGTTATTTAGGGCATATATTCTAGTTAGCTTTTAATTAGTGAAGTTGGGAGAAAGAACTAAAAATGTTAGTAGCCTTTGGCATGATTTGGGATTTGGTATGCTCATATTTTTGTTTCTAGGAGCCTTGATGGGAGTGAGATAATGGTTGCATATGCTGAAAACTTTGATATTTGAATGCACTATGTGTATTTTTAAAAATTAAGAAACTTTTAAGTGCATGCCTCTCTTTAAAAAGACTTATAATTTTAAAGGTAGCCTGTCTAATCCTATTTCTTTCTACTTCAGAATCTTAATTAGAAGGAGATAAAAACCATCATTTGACTAAATTATTGTCTTGAATCTGTAGCAAAAGGTATAATCCGCAATTGGGCCAATTAGTGTACCCCATAGTTAGCTATGCTGAGGAAGGCAACTTGATTAGATCTGACACCAGCCTAGTTCCCACTGTTGTTTTGCCAGGTATGATGGTCAGACTTCAAAGGGCTTGAGGCATCAGCAGGGCAAGGTTTGGAGGCCAGCTTAGGTCCGGTCGTTAATCTCTCTGCTAAAACCACAGCAGCCATCACACAAAACAAGCTTACACGACACAATCATGCGGTATTAAAGTTTGGGTTGAGTCATGCCAATTTGCCTTTGATTTTCTGATGATTGAGTAAAAGATGGCTACATGACTAGACACATGCTAAAAATGTACTGATTAGGTAAGTTCCTTAAATACTTGGAATATTTTTGATTTTTCAGTCAAATAATGCAACACACTGTTTATTTTAATGAAACCTTTTGGAAGGTAAAAGTTGAAATACTGTTTGCATCTAGGCTACTTTTGCCACATCTCGTGCTTTTATTTTATGTAACTTGATCCTTGTCATTTAAAAGACATTTATATAAAACTTTTAAAGAAACTCAGTAATTTGCTTTTATTTTAACTCCAAACAGAAGTTTCAAAGAACTATTATTCGCCTTCGAAAGATTATGCTCATTTAAAGCCATTCTTATAAATGGAATTCCCTCATAATTATTTTCCACTTAAATGCTGAGTAAAGTGCCGTTCAACTGATGTGATTACATAAGTGTTCCTTTCTTCTGCTTTCTGATTTGTTGATATGTTGCAGTAGTGGTGACATGTTTCCATTCTGAGGAGAGCCTCAGGGTACGTTAGTATTATTCCAAATGATTGAAATTGCCATCTTGCTGACGTTCCCTTAGGCAGCTTTAGGCCTGTTTACCTTTCTATTTGGTCTTGATGATCTATGTGAGTTTGGCTAGCAGGACATAACTACCTGGTTTGAGAAAATGGTTATGAATTAAGTTACCATATTTTTGTAGGCAGTTCTGTTTCTAAAAACTAAGATACTTGTGATTATTTAGTTTGGGTACACAACAGCTTTGTTGATAGTCATGTTAAACAATGTGAACAGGTCTTCCAGTCCTAAAATGAATTATCCCTTCATTTGTGCAGCAAGAGTTCTTCTTTATGATCTCCTTCCTGAAATAATATATATATCCTCAACATTTTCATTTTCTCTAGAGGCCCTTCAAGCCTCCACAAATTGTGAGAAACACTGCAGGAGGGAGGGAAAAAATAAGAAGTATTTATGTCAGTTGGGTCTTACATTTTATTTTTCTTAAGTATGTAAAGTTATTCCTAAAATGTCAGTAAAAATTACATTCATTATTGCTATAGTTTTACAAACTGAATAAACTACGGTCAAACAGACAATCTGGAATGAGGACAATTAAAACTAGCTGAGATGTACCAGTATTATTTTTTGTTAATCTAGAGAATAAAGCTTGTGTACAGGTAATAACGCAGCTAGTGGTGGGGATAATTACATGTTCGTAGATTAAAGAATTTAAATATCCTTTATTCACCATGTCCTTTCTATGAAAATTCAGGCATTTCTCAGTCTTTTGAACATCCTCTGTCACCTAAACAGTCTATTATAGCTTGTCCAGCCTGCCTATCTATAACAATAGCGAAAGTTTTATTTATATTTCACCAGATTTATATTTGCATTATGCTTTTTTGTTGACTGATAAGGTTAAATTGGAAGAACAATATCCAAACTAGAATGGAATACAGACCCTCCTATGACCTTCACTTTAAACCTTCTTCAGTCCATCTTCAGGACTGACTGTTCACATCTTTTCATTTCTGTCCATTATGTTTATGAATGGAAAGTCCAAATGGAGAGTGGAACCTTTAAAATGAAGGTGTGACAATGGTCTAGGAGCCCATTCTTGCAAAATATTGCATAATGAGAATTCACTTTATGAGGGGAGTAAACTTCAGTATAAATCTTGGGGTTAGGGAACCACAGAAGAGATCTCCATTGACTTACATTGTTGTTGACCAGCACTGAATGACATGAATTGGGAAGGGTTCCCAGCAGAGGAAAAGACCTGCATTGAAAGGGGCAAAGCACAACCCCATCAGGGAGCATTTACCATAGAGGCAATGACAGTACAAACAAATGCCGTCCCTGAAACCTCTACCAAACAAATGAAAGCCAAGATATCCACACCTCAGACAAGAGCTTTTCACAGACTGAAATAAAGAACACAGTAGTGTCTGGCAAAGTGTTACCCTCACACCCAAACAAAGGTTTTCCACAGGGTGCAACACTGAAACACCCTGTTGCCACTTCCCTGCCACATCCAAGCTGTCAAAATCCACAAAGCAGCCAAATCAACCCATAGAACACATTGCATACTCTACACCCCATGGTCAAATGCATGTAAAAGCAATCACAGATACTCAAAAACCAGTCAAAACTTACCAGGACTCTAATACTCAGAAGTCTTCTTCTCCTTCTTCACAAAAAGCAGTCATTCCAAGTTAGAAAATGTCGGTTAGGCCAAAAAGGAGGCCCCAGCATGCTGCATGGTTCAACCTCTGAACTCAGACTTTGAGCAGCAAAATGTGAAATAATGAGTCCTGTAATCAACTGGTGAAAAATATATTTGCAGTATGTTGAGGATCTACGATATAAAGGAATATGTATACCATATATTCCAGCATATAAGACAACTGGGCGTATAAGACGACCCCCAGCTTTCCAGTTAAAATATAGAGTTTGGGATATACTCGCCGTATAAGAAGACGACACCTGGCATATAAGACAACCCCTGACTTTTGAGAAGATTTTCCTGGGTTAAAAAGTAGTCTTATACGCCAGAATATGCAGTATTTAAAAATGTTCTGGAACACTGCTGTCATGCATAGAATACTGCACATTGTTTGCAGATCTCATCATTCCATCTCTAGTCAGCATGTGATTGAGCTTCGGCTATCCCTGGTCCTTCAGGGCAGAATTTGACCGCTACAAAGAGAAATTTCTTCCTCACCTTTAAAAATATTAGTTGCTTTACCTGTAAAATTTTATTTCTCATTCCCATCCGTTTTTAAAAAGTTTTCAGGTTTTATTGTGTGATTTTATTATATATTGCAGCACTTAAATAAAAACTGAAGTCATGGTGTGCAGAAAGAGTCTCACTTATAGATTTTAACATACAGAATAAAGATACCATTTCTGAAACACTACTAGATAAAAACAAATAAAGGTTGCACATTTAGATTTTAGTGATGTTTGGGATCTGTGCAAGCATTTATTGGCTGAGTGTAATCGTGTATAATTGGAGGAGTGGGACTGTCCACTTCCAATCTGCATGCTTCCTGCTGAAGGTGCAAACAGAACCTGTACAGTACAGTTTAGACATGGTTCTTTCTACAGTTTCAAGAGCTTTTACAAGGCTCTACTTGTGGTAGGAATGTGCATAAGCCACAGTTAGAGACAGCCTACACGAACCTTGCTACTTCTTGAATTTTTCTTTTTTCTGACATTAAGATACTTTAGGCTCTATGGTACTGAAGTAATGCAAATATTAATGCCAAGATTGTCCAGCTTCTAGAGCGTGAATAATATATTTTCTGTTAGTGACAACTGATGCTTTCTTTGAGCAGTGATGGGAGTGGTTGAGTGAAAGGTGGCTCAGAAGGGCCATGGAGGCGGAGTCAAAGGATCAGTCTGAGCCATTAACGAATTCTCAGTAGACAAAACAGTCAGTAAGGCAGCTTTCCATTGTTGAAGGGGCTGAAGCTGTTGGAATTCTTTAATAATGTGGAAAAATTCAAGTCTCCAGAGGGAAGAAACACAGAATCGCTTGGAGACAATTGCAGAAGAGGCAACAACATAGATTTATTTTACAAAGGCCAATATTTAAATCTAAAGAAAAGCTGTGTTCCTTGACACATGTCTTTTTATGTTGGAAAGTACCCACATACTCTGAAAGTACTTGGTAATGTGATGACTACATCTAAAGGTTTTTTTGGTAGATTTCAGCCATGGACTCTCAGTCCATGGAGAGCATATTAAAGTATGTACTTTTGTGCAAGTCCTATGATCCTAGCATATTCTGTAGCTTTTGCAAAGTGAACCGTTTCCAGTTGTAGCCCATGTTTTCCTAATTGATCTGCCTTGATGTTTTGGAGTGAACTCTGGCCCAAATTATAGGTGGCTGGAAGCTGTGTTCTTTCCTTACCTTCATAGGGAAAACCTGGCCACTATTGTCAATGTTTTGAGTAACTTCTTTGCATCACTGTAATGTACCCATTACTTAGACTGCAAGCTCCAACTGATGCAAAATGTGACAGCCAGACTATTGAGAGTTGTGTCTGCTTGCAAACTCATAACACACTTGTAACAACTGCTTAAGCCTTTAAAACTGGCAGCCAATCAGCTACTGAGCCAAATTCAACGATTTATGCTTGATATATAAGGTCCTAAACAATTTGGGAACAGGGTACATGGTAGATCACCTTCCCCCATAGAGTATAGGGAAATATTTGAGATCAGCTGGGAAGATTCTGCACTGATTACCTTGCTTGCTACTAAGCCTGACTGACAGTGTTGGCATTGACAACTGCAAGTGCTGCACAAAGTATAACCATCTACATGTGAGGCTTGGAGGGCAGCTTGGAAGGAAAGCCGAAGGACTAGCATGGCAGATCATGCAGAATAACCCGTGTTGCTGGTAAGTAGGTATCTCTACAAAATAAAATGTGTTACATGTCCAGCCAGGCAATATAACCCCTAATGGTCCTATTTTGGGCCAGTGTTTTTCAGTCTCCTCCCCATTAAGGAATATTTAGTTTAATGCATAAAAATTCCCAGAGCTGCTTGCATTCTCATTGTTGACTCTTCACAAAAAAGTTCTAAATAAGTTGCCATGACAAGGAAAAGCAAATACTACAGGAAAATGTGAGGCCTGGTATTTATTTATTTATTTATTTATATTTATATTTATATCCCGCCCCAAAGGTCTCTGGGCGGCTCACAACATTTAAAAACAAACATATTAAACTGTATCAAACAATACTAAAAGTAGTACAAGGTTTAAAAAATCCAACATAATAAGATTAAAAAAGAATGATACAAAACAGTTAAAAACAGTAGTGTTTGCAGTGGGGGAAGCGTAGGGAGCAGTTAACCAAAGGCCTGAGTGAAGAGGTATGTCTTCACCGCCTTCCTGAACATGAACAGAGAAGGGGCCTGACGCACCTCCAGGGAGAGACCATTCCACAGCCTGGGGGCCACTACCAAGAAGGTCCTCTCCCGGGTGTCCACCCACTTAGCTGCTGAAGGCGGTGGGATAACCAGGAAGGCCTCCCCTCCAGATCTTAAGACGCGGGCAGGTCGATAAGGGAGAAGGTGCTCTTTTAGATATCTGGGGCCCAAGTCATTTAGGGCCTTATAAGTCAGAGTTAGCACCTTAAATTGGACTCAGTAGTAAATTGGCAGCCAGTGCAGTTCTTTTAGAACCGGCGTGGTATGTATCCCGTTAGCTGTTCCGGTCAGTATAGATAAGAGGAATTTGGTTTCTGCGATCTTGGCTTCAAATATCTGTATTAAGAACTGCTGCTGAGAGATGGACTGACTGCTCCAGCTCTCAAGCATGCATTTGGTGGAAGAATGGAAAGCTGAGGAGGGAAGGGAGAGAAAAATCCATAGGCAAAGAAAACTGATAAAGATTTGAACTCTGCAACAGAGACTGAAAGAAAAGCTACAATATGACATGTTGAGCTGTTTCTTTGTAATGCTGGGAGGGCATCAAAGAATAAGGTTCATAACCTATAACACTAATGGTCAAAATATAGGAAATAAAGAAAATGAACTTGAACTCTTAATAAAGAAAGCTAAATATGGCCTAATAGGAATAAACAAACCTTAGTGGACTATCTTTTACAATTAAAATATTCAAATTTGTGATCTTTGGCTGTGAGCCTTTAACTGAGATCCTAATGACTGAGTAAATAAAAAGTATTTTGGTCAGATTTAGAAAACTACTACCACATGAAAGTGCTTCAGAAGATGTAAAATAGAAGTGTGTTTGTGTTAATGTACGTGAAGATGTACATGCCAATATATATAAAAATCCCCAATGAATGAAAAAATAAATCCTCTTTGGAAAAAACTAGTAATGTTGCATTTCATTCTTTTTTTAAAAAAAAAATTGGATAACTGTCTGTCTACACCGGTGATGGCCAACCTATGACACGCGTGTCACAGGTGACACACCAAGCCCTTTTGGGTGACACACATGGTCGCCCTGGCACCTGGGCGTGTAGTGCTTGCTTGTTCTTGAAGTGTACAAAATACCAACTTTCAATTGAAGATTTAGCAAATGTAAAGAATTATTTGTTTTTGCTTTTAATAAAATACATATATCAAAAATATAACTTTTTTACTAGAGCTACAAATATCACAAAATTATGGATATTTCTAGAAGTGACACAGCACCCGAGTTAAGCTAGGTTTTCTTGCGAATTTTGACACACCAAGCTCAAAAGGTTCGCCATCACTGGTTTACACTATTGTTTGCCCTCTTTTCTGCATATTTGGAGAGAAGCTGTTAGGAAATCCTTCACTTTAATAAAAGCAATCTATTTGAAGTATGCACTAGATCGCTGAGAACAATTTTTCAGAAAGTGTTCTAGAGCTATGTTTTTGTTGTTGTTTATAGGAATATTTTTATAGATAAGGATTTAAGATTTATTGAATTGTCATGTATCAAAATTATATCTTTAGATTGTATGCACCTACATCCACAATTCTTGTGTTCACATCAGTCATCCATGAGCAGAGAAATGAGACCCCCCCACCTTACTTATTTATGAGTTTTTTTTTCTTAAGGCCAGTATTTTGATAGGTTTTTTGAATGGGGGTGGATGGGTTTCCACAAATACATATCAGAAAAACATTAATTTCCTGAAAGAGAAACTCCACAAATTTCTACAGTACTTTTCAAATATATGCTGTCCATTGCTTTGGGTATCTTTGAGATAAAAACACTGTTCAAACAAAGATTACCAACAGTCACTATATCACTACCACTTAGATTTTGTGTCCCTTTCACTAATCCTTCCAAGATGATAAAATGTAAATAATGTAATAACTGCTGTGAAAGAAGCAGAAAATATCAGTTTGGGCTTCCAGATGTAGCCAGTTGTAACTGTGAGAACAGGCTGCTGAAATGTATGGACCACAGGACTAATTCAGGAGGTCGTTTCTTTTCCTATATTCACAGCTGCGCATATATGGGCACTGCATTAACCATGAGTGTGCCAACAGGCTGCCACTCTGAGAGTGACAACATGATAATGGGATTTATAAATCATGGCCATAAATCTAAAGGGAAAAGGAAAGAGGTAGATAGCGGGTGTTTTTCCACTGTCACTAGAAGTACCCATTAAGTACCCATTAATGGGTACTTAATGGCATTTTTGTACCTATTAATAGGTACTTAATGACATTTTTGTACCCATTAGTGCGTACTTAATGGGTACTTCTAGTGACAGTGGAAAAACACCCAGCAAATTGCATAAGTGTGCCAGTTATCCCTATGGATGTAATGTACCAACCCACTAGAACAGAGCACAGCATGGGGGTTGGGATTTTTACTGATGAGTTGCATTCCCAGACTCAGTCCTCAGCAAATAACTTGTATCCAACTTGCTACCTGGGTCCAGAATCCAGTTACCAGATAAATTTACACTTATCTGAGGATACCCAGGCCAGTGGGATTGTCTGCTTCTGTAATTCTGCCATCACTCAGGAGTACGACTTGACCAGCATGCTGTGGAATTTCCATGTCCAACTATCCTGCAGGTTTGTGTTCTCTTGAGACAACTACTATGGATCCCTGAATCCAGTCTCTGTTCCTGGCATCTTAACTTGGATGATTTAAAGTTCTTTTAATCTAATCTGGTTTACCTCCTGGCATATGTTCATATCATACACTAGAGCCTTTTTTTAAAAATCCACTCTATGCTAAGTTCTTCAAAGCAAGTTCTTAGGGCAGTGATGGCCAACCTATGACATGTGTGTCACAGGTGACACGCCAAGCCCTTTTGGGTGACACGCATTGTCACCCTGGCACCTGGGCGTGTAGTGCTTGCTTGTTCTTGAAGTGTATGAAATACCAACTTCCAATTGAAGATTTAGCAAGCGAAATTCATCAACAAAAGTCACTAATGTAAAGAACTATTTGTTTTTGCTTTTAATAAAATACATATATCAAAAATAACTTTTTTAACTAGAGCTACAAATATCACAAAATTATGGATATTTCTAGATGTGACACAGCACCCGAGTTAAGCTAGGTTTTCTTGCAAATTTTGACACACCGAGCTCAAAAGGTTCACCATCACTGTCTTAGGGCTATCATATCTCCAGCAAAGAAAGTGAGATGAATTTAAACAACATTGCTGCAATTTTAGATTGATTAAATTTGTTTGGGTGTTTTGGCGTTATTGTTTTGTTTTTAACTGTCATTGTTTTAACTATTTTACTATTGTTGACTTGTTGTAAGCCGCTCCGAGTCTTCGGAGAGGAGCGGCATAGAAATTGAACAAATAAATAAATAAATAAATAAATAAATAATTTCTACCAAAACGTCATTCCTAATTTTTGGTCCTATTATGACCCTTTTGAAGGATGGCAAGAATTAAAAATATGACAAACACAAAAACCATCAGTAGCCCAAAATTCAACTGGACTGCTGAATGTCAATCTGTTTTTGAATGCTTAAAATCCTGTTCACGCGGGAGCCTGTACTCAGTCATCCTGAGCCTACCTAGCCTTTTGTAGTCCAATGTGATGGTGTTGATTTTGCTGTGGGGGAAGTCTACTTCAGCAAGATCCAGATACTGGGAACTTGCATCTCTGTGCTTTTGTTTCATGGTAGTTAATCCCTGTGGAACAGAATTATGAGATACCATATCATGAATTACTGAATGCAAAGTGTTACTTATTTTGCTAGAGACATACCCAGCCCAAACTGGTCAGGAGGTTGTGCTGCTTGATTCTCTTAGCTTTCAAGTGGCGACTTGCTCTCAAAGACCTAAGTTGTCTTTCAAGGAAGGCATTGCTTCATCCAGAACAGCAGGCTATCTCTTTGATTCCAATACAAAAAAGAACTACCACATTTTCTGGCGTATAAGACGACTGGATGTATAAGATGACCCCCAATTTTCCATTTAAAATATAGTTTGGGATATACTCGCCGTATAAGAATACAACACCCGGCGTATAAGACAACCCCCGACTTTTGAGAAGATTTTCCTGGGTTAAAAAGTAGTCTTATACGCCAGAAAATACAGTACCTATGTGACTGATACATGTGTATGCTATTCTGGTTGTATATGTGCCTCTGCATAATCAGCTTAATCAAGAAATATCAATAGCTTACCATCAGTAAATTATCCCAAAAGGGGAATATTCTGTTACAGTGAATTTTGAATATCCCTCCATAACTGTTGAGTTGGAAGTCCAAAATAAAACAGACAGAAATTAGAAGGTGTGAATGGTGCAATCAGAAGATTGACTGAAGAAGGTTTAAAGTAAAAGTGAAACCACAGCCTTAATATATACAGTATTTTATTTTTACTTTCTTACTTGATTTTCTTTCTTTTTTTATCTAGATAAAAGCTTTACAAAACTACCTTAGCTCCTTCTCAGTGGTTATTTATAGACTGAATTTGATCAGTTTCGTCACTGTTCAGAAGAGTTCTGCTGGACTGGATTTGTTACTTTGACTAGCGTATGTTTCTTCATATTGGTTTTATATCCACTCTACACTTTGGCTATTTTCTGTCCAGTTTTATCACCTTGAGTTCCTCAGAAAACCAGAAGGTTGTTCATATTTCAAATAGTTAAAGAGTGTATTTGTCTATCTTACCATTTAAGAAGAAGAGTTGAATTTTCTATCCTGCTTTCCTCACCCATTTTTAAGGGGAATCAGAGCGGCTGACAAAGCTTTCTGTTCTCCCCACAACAGACACCCTGTGAGGTAGGTGAGGCTGTGAGAGCTCAGAAGAGAGCTGTGACAAGCCCAGGGTCACCCAGCTGGCTTCATGGAGGAGAGCAGAGTCAAATCTGGTATTCCCATATAAGAGTCCAGCTCCCTAATATCATAACATTCTTAACAGCAGAAAGAAAAGGTGGGGAGGTATATTTTCTCCAAATCTGGGGAGAGAATCAGTCACATGAAATCCAAACCACATCAGAGACTTTTCCTACTATTTGAAGAGTCCCAGTCTTTTCAGTGGTAGAAAACTGTAATTCTTAATTGCAATTTGTGAATTCTTAAGTAGCATTTGGTCATATGCAAGCAATCTGATATCAGCTCAGTCTAGCACATGCACTTAATTGTGGGTACATTCAAAGAAAATATATATGAACCCTCTTATTACAAGGCAAGTTAACAAAAAAAAAAACCTGTGAAAAGAGATTCAGAGCTCTACCTAATGGGGCAAATGTTTTTTCTAAGCACCCATCCTGGGTTTATCAGCAGCATTTAGCAAGATTAAGTAACTCTTGTAATTCACCAGGGGGACTGATAGATAAGTACATTAATGATAGATAAGTAATTCACCAGGGGAACAATATGGAACCTCTTTAAAGCTGCCCCTTTAATATACAGTCAGATTCTTTATATGATACTTGCCATATTATTGCTCTCCAAATTTAACATGTGCTAAGATTGTTGTTTTCTCCCTTCTCAGTCTTTCCTTACCAATAGCAATCCCTGCCCAACAAAGTGATGCAAAACTCAAACAGCAATGGAGATTGAAAAACACAAACGTTGGCAGCCATTGGCCCATTTTAATATCAAATAAAGTCAGAAACCAATGGCTGCCAATGTTTGTGTTTTTCAATCTCCATACATACCACATGACCATGGTCCATTTAATTGTCATCCAGTGGTGGTATGAAACACTTGCTGATGCATTCATTTTCTAAGCATCATTGTTCAAATATGTAGAAGTTCAAGAGAAGAGCCAAAGTACTCTATATGCGTGCCTACTCCAAATCAAGCATTTTCTCACAGTTACACTGTGCAAGAAAAGTGTGAAATGCAAATGACACTTGTACAACAATGCAGCATGTACAATATAAACTGCAAAATAACATGTCTAACAACTGTTCCATAAGCCTGACAATCCAGAGCATGAAAAGAAGTCTTCTAACATGTTTAACAAATATTTCATGCTGTGTTTCCAGTAGACAGTGGGCAGCAAATAAAGATGTCTGGTAACTTAGTTTAACTCATTTATCAGTTCACTTATGCCTACAGTTTCCTCTGCATTACCTGAAATGTTGATAAACTACTACAGTTATAGCAGTACTGTTTCAACTACTACAAGCTTGACATTCATGGTTTTTCTGAAAATTCCAGTAGTACAATCAATTCTTAAACTTGCTTCCTTCTAATAGCCCTGGCAGCACCCACTACTGAGATCACTGACTGACACGACCACCCACAGTTTGGTGGATGCAGAACAACCCAGAGAGGACAATGGAGTTAATCTTATTGGAAGACTTAATCTGTCTCTTGTACCATGTCTCCCCTTTTCCTGAATGATCTTCATAAACTTATGCTCCATTTTCTTCCAGATTACCAGTTAACATTATCAAATGTAGAAAGAAATAGTAGTAAACTACAGCTTATAATAAAATGCATCAATTCTACAGCTCAGGTTTTTCCCCAATATGTATAAATCAGTATGTTTCCCAGTACATATAAAAAAGAAACACAGCCAGAATTGATAAACTCACTCAAGATCTCAGAGGCCTCCTCCAGAGCAGGATTCAAATTATTCTAGCCTCTTCCTATAGGTGTTTGTTGATTGTACTGAAAGGGAATTGCATGCAAAGGAAGTTTCCCAAAGTTTTGCCCATTGGGGATTATAAGGTCCATCATATTGGTGAAAAGGGGACATTACTTGTTATTCCATGTTAGGTTTTCTGTTGAAACCAGGGCCCTTGCAAAAGAGTTGATGGTGGTAAAATAACTGGCAGATAGGTACCTATCCCCCAGGGAATATGGGTGGCCAGTTACCTCCCCTGCTTCCCCTTCCTTGTTCCAGTGGTGCAGCTTTCCAGTGATTTCTGCTATCTCCAATCCCTCTTTCCCATGTCAATCTCATATTTTTCTCCATCCATCTCCTCCACCCCACTGCCAGTAGTAGCCAGTGCAAGTGAGTGCAGCCAGAAGCTCTTCTCTCTACTGAAAGCCTGCTCATGAGCTTCCCTTAAAATCCATGTCCCATAGGCAGGAAACACAGTGGGAGGAGACACAGTTCCTAAGAACTAAGTTTTAAAATAAAACTTGGCCATCTCCAGCCACCTGTATTGGACAACTGTAGAATCATTTTCCCACTAAATGATACCTCATAACAAGCTCATGTTAGGATAGTAAAATGTATGGATAGTAAAATCAGAAAACGTATGAATCCAGACATTTGTACTAGGACTTCCAAAGTATCCTTATACCATCTAGGGTACTACAGTTATTTCCTCTGTTATCTTAACTCTCTAGTTATGGCAAGGCAGACAGACATAGGCTGCATCCCCAAAAGACTTATTTACTTCTCCACTGTCACTCTACTGTCACTCTATTGAAGTGGACTTTAAAAGTGCCATGCAAATCAGGAATAAGTGTCCGCATGAGGCTCAGGAAAATGTGTGTTTTTAACGCACCTTCCGTCCCCATAGGATCCCTGTTTTCTTTGCGCGCATCTTTTTCTCCCTGCCCCTGCTCTTGTTCATAGGGTGCCAGCGGGAATGGGGAGGGACTGCGCTCGGTGTGGCCACAACCAGGAAGACAGTCCCTGACAAGTGCAAAGGAGAAACAGCGATCGGCTCTCTGTTCGTTTCTCAGATCTCCCCCCCCCCCCAAATGGCTTCTCGTGCTGGAAAACATTCACTCTCACCACTTTCCCTGTTATTGCTTTCAAAAATCCACCCTGTCCAGCGCACAATCGCTCATTCACTCATCACTTTCCCTGTTATCGCTTTAAAATCCACCCCTAGCAATAATCCACCCATTTCACACCTCACAGCGATTGCAACAATGTTGCAAATTCTGCGTGATTCTGGCTCTTTAGTTCTGAGCTTTAGAAAGTGAAGCTGTTTGTTTCTGCTGTGTGTGCAGGCGGCAATCCCCGCCCCTTTTGCCACGGAGCGTCCTCAAGGTAAATGTAGCGAGGAAAACGCGCGACTTACAGAAAGAGCGCTGGAAGAGTTGCTTAAAGTGCATGTATTTTGTCGCGCGATTTCCACGTTTTGTAGCGCTGGAACCTCGTTAAAAACCCTGGCTTGGGGGCGCTCAGAGGCAAAAGGAGAGTCTTGGCAGACTTTTTATTCCTTGGGGACAGCCCCCTAGAAAGTCAACATCAGAAGAATTAAAGAGATTCCCAATTAAAGAGATTCCAAACTATAAAACAAAGCAACACGCATACACACAAATCCAACCAAAATTGTGAAAAAACTATGAACTGTATTTATCTTTAATATAGCCCCAATATTAAATATATATATATCATAAAACAGATTGGACACAGATAAAAGCTAGCAAGAACTCTCATTCATTTATATACATGCACACATACAAACTAATCAAAAACAAAGTTTCCTCCCACATTGTTTCTTATGGGACTGTGACACTAGAATGAAAGCAGATCAAAGGAGGATCTGTAGATAGAAATGGTTTATTTGATCTGTAGAGAGTTAAGATAACAGAGGAAATAACTGTTGTACCCTAGATGGCATAAGGATACTTTGGAAGTCCTAGTACAAATGTCTGGATTCATACATTTTCTGATTTTACTATCCACACATTTTACTATCCTAACATGAGCTTGTTATGAGGTATCATTTAGTGGGAAAATGATTCTACAGTAGTCCAATACAGGTGGCTGGAGATGGCCAAGTTTTATTTTAAAACTTAGTTCTTAGGAAGTGTGTATATTATGTTAACATCTTCAGGGGGGGGGATCTAAATCCAGCTAAAGAATCCCCAAAGTTCCCCTTGCAGCAGAAATGCCAGGCAATTTGTGTGTGGCAAGAGACCTCAATTCCCTTTCTGACAGAGCTTTCAAACTGTTGGACTTTGCTTTTCACAGGTACATTATTTAGCACTATGAGAACTGGAAAAATCCTGGTAAGCTAGTCATAAAACTCTGCAGGGAAAAGGGTGTTATAAGGCGGTACATTCAAGAAACTGCTATAGAGAGAAAGTAAGTATGGTTTGTTTGTGATATAGGGACACCTATGTATTATTTGAAGCCAAAAAATAGGTCTGAAGGTGTTAACATTTAGTGTGTAGGATCTTACCGTTGCTTTTGCCTTTAGGAAGAGAAAGAACCATTTGGCTCACATAAAACATAAAGGCCATGTTGAATGTTTTCTTGTTCCATAACAAGAAACACATCCTTATATGAACATGACACGCTTGAGTTTCCATTGCAGCTCAAATGTCAAAAGGCAGCAGATCAAAGAAACCATTTCTATCTACAAGCCTGTATTTTCACTTTTAAATAGGCCCAAACAAAAAGACAAATTATAACTTATTTTTGTTATTTTAAATTAAATTGAGCTATGAATATTAAAGATTCCAACCTTAAAGAACTAAATAAGCAGTAATAAAAATATACACTAGTCCCAACATAACTGTAGATTTTTTACAAAAGCAAAGGTAAGATACAGCTTTGAAATTTAACTTGATAGATACTAAATGCAATCCTTCTTAAGCAATGAAGTTTATATGGGGTAAAGCCTTTTGTACCTGTATGTCCCATTCTGTATTATTTCATCTACTAGCCAGTTCAAGTTCTTTTTACCTGATATGGTGTACTTCATTGAATTGTTTTGTCAGATGCTGTCAAGCCAACCATTGTTAAAGAAAATCAGACTAAATAATTTTGGCATAGGCCTTCCAGGAATAAGGCACAAAATATGAAAGATTTGACAAAATCAAGGATTAGATTTCGATATTGTAAAAGGCTGCCTGTCAAAAATGAAATGCATTGCTTTAGAAATTCTGAACAAATAGTTTGTAAAAAACTGAAAGTTTTCAATAATTAAATTAACTGTCTTTAATATGTGAATCAGTAGGTCTTATTCTCCTATCTGAATACTGAGAAATGTAAGAATACTAAGAATGCAGTAATGTTACTGTGCTGAATTTTGAAAACCCAAGCACTATGACATTTTCAAATCTGTATTTGCTCCTGAAACACTTCCCTACAGCAATTGTCTCCATGATTTTACTGATGGCATGAGACCCTAGTTTAAACATAACTCCTATACTGTATGATGCCCTATTGACTGGATTGGCTACTTTTTCCTGCTTAAGCTTCCTCAGCTATTACATCTGTATCCCACCTGTTCTTCAAGGAACTTAAAGTGGTATGGTCATACCCTTTTATTTATTATTTATTTAGGAAAATTATATCCAGCCCTTCACCGAATAGTCCCAAGCCAGGTTACAATGAGAATAAAACATATCAAACTTTAAAATCAAATTAAAAATATAACCCTCCCTCTCTTCCTAACAGGACAGCACCCTGAGGAAGCAATTTAAGCAGCAAAAGCCTGGGTGAAAAGATAAGTTTTCACCAGGTGCCAAAAACTATATCTCCTTTGAGGTAGATTGGGCAGCTCCTGTTCTACATACCCTGTTGCCTCATCCAAAAACAATTTGTGTAAATGCCATTTGTGCTGAAAAATAATTTATTTAATCATTTTGGCTATTTCTTTCTAAAAGCAAGCCCCAGCACAAATGGAGTTTGGAGAGTGTGGATTTCTAAGCACTGATGCCCCTGACTGGCCTGCTGTAATTCTGGTCACCACAACTCAAAAAGGACATTGTGGAACTAGAAAAGGTGCAAAAAAGGGGCAACCAAAATGATCAAGGGGCTGAAGCATCTCCCTTTTGAAATCAGACTGAAACATCTAGACCTTTTCAGCCTAGAAAAATGGCATTTAAAAGAGGATCTGATTGAAATATATAAAATCATGCATGGTATAAAAAAGAGAAAATTGTTTTCTCTGTTGCACAACACTAGAACCCAATAGCAGTTCTATGAAGCTGATGGGTAGGAGAGTCAGATCAGACAAGAGGGTCATCAGTCTATGGAATTTGTTACCTGAAAAAGGTGGTAATAGCAACCAGCCTAGTGTAAGGCAGATCTAGCTACCTGCCATAATATTTGAATGTAAGATCTCTGCCACCTATGTGATTCTGTATATATGTATATAGTAGCTGCCTGTTGTTTGGGAAGTGACAGATGACTCCCCCCCCCCCCCGCTGGGGTCAAGTGATACATTTTGGCTCCAAGTTTACACTGGGTTATTGTTCATTGGTTGAAGGCCAAACCCTGCCCAGCTATGAAAGATAAAAATATGCTGGGCTTTCTGTTCCAAGTTGCTTCCAACAAGACATACCTTAACGCTGAGCTGAAATAAATCACTGTTCATCTTTTTAAAGAGTCTCATGGTTATTCTTTGCCAGCCTGACATAAGCAGAGTACTTTGATGAAATAGATTCCTTGTTGCTAATCCTCAAGTGCCTGGTCAGAATTCTTCTGGGTCTTTGAACCAGACCTGTATAGTTTCAAATTAGCATGTAAAACTCTACATTTCTCATGTAGCTCTCTAATCCATCTACCCTTTACTTCATCAAGCTGGTACAGCACTGTGAAAAATAATGATAATCATGGAGTGTCTCATTTTTTTCCATGTAGTGTGTTTTTTATATAACAAAACCATACTGTGCATTATGTATATTTTCTATAAAATCTGAAGAAAAGGACAGTAAAAACGTATTTCCATATCCAGAGCATTTATTGATTATGATTAAAAATACTGGACTAGAATGTAAGCTAGAACAATGATAGGAAGTATGTTCCAGACACAGTCAAATCTATATTCAGTCTCCTTTCTGTTTTCTTTGCTGGGTATTAATTTAACTTCATTAAGAACATATTTTTCAGTTGGTGAAGCTGTTAAATTAATATGTCATGATTAGCACTATTAAAGCTGAAATGTGCGGTAAGGTTAATGGATAAAATACAATATTCCTTTCAGCTGCACACACACACACACACACAAATACATAATTCACTAGGAATGAATGTCAATTGTCAGTTTTGACTCAATAGCATATCTTTTTTAGGCTCCTTAAGCAAAATTTGTATAGATTGTCTCACTGACTTGCTCTATAAAGTGCATCTTGTGAATCTATGGTCCATATACACGTCCCTGTTCAAGCCTCCAATGTAAGTCAAGAGGGGTCTAGTTATTTGGACTCAAGAACGAACCTTGATGGGAGGCATCCAACCTATGAAGTTCTTTCTCATTACAAAGATAATTGGTTCCAGGATGAAACAAGCTTAGAATGGGTGAAAGGACAAATAAATGAATGAATGAATGAATTTCTTCAGGTTCTTCCTGGCGGGAGCAAATGCTCACAGCAGACATACTTGCTGTACAGGTAGTGGCTGGCAGCCTTTTTTATTTGGTAAACCAGGAGGATTTACCTATCCCTACTCTCACAATTCTGTTTGTCTCCCTTTATATCAGCCTTCCAATAATGACTCAAAATTGACCTTTTCATCTTAATAGCCATTTATACATAGTGTTCAGTTACACAAGATCTATATTTTGATAACTGTGTTTTTATGTTTTTTAGTATTATTTTGAACACCACCTTCAGATTTAAGATGAATGAACAAACAAGTATCTCAAAGAACCTACAACCTAGGGCCAAGTTAACCAAAATTATTTATTATTTTGTAAGGAGTTGGACTTGATGACCCTAGAGGTCCCTTCCAACTCTATGATTCTGTGATTCTATGATATGAGTTGAGCATAGGTAAAAGTTACGCCTTCATTTTCTGCTTGAGAATGCTCAGAAGCAATTGGTGAGCCACTGTGTAAGTCAGGATGCAGGTCTAGATGTGCTATGGCTTAATCCAACAGAGCTTCTCTTATATCCCTATATTTACATTTACTCTGCTCCTTGTTATCTCAGAGCTAAGCAGACATCCTTCATATTTGGATAGGAGACCACTTGAGTATACCAGGTCGATCTGGTGTGTCAAAAATATTCTGAAAGAAAGCAGTTGTAAATCAATTCTGCATTGATTAGGAGAAGACTACATCATCCAGTATTGAGCTGGACTGGGAGGTACAGTATCTTTGTCTTTTATCTTTTTGTGAGAGGTTATAGACTAAATGGTAGCTGCTAGGATGTTTATCCCTCAAATAAACTCTCCTCATTTTTGTAATGCTCTGGGAATTAGTTTGTCATCTACTTATTATTATAGTTTATTTATAAAGCGCTGTACACGAAATAACATTAAATAAATAAATAAATAAATTAAATAAATTAAATAAATAAATAAATAAGTATAAAAACTGCCAGTGGCATACAATCTAAGGTAAGATAAAATAATTTAAACTAGAACCAGAAGCAAAACAATAAGCAAATGTAATAAACAGATAAAATATTAAATATTAAAATATGACACAGATCACACCATATCTGGAAATGCTTTCCTGAACAAAAAAGTACTTCATGTGTTGTGTACATTAACACACACACATACACTTTGAACCAAAAAAGGTCTTGTTCCATTTCAGGAATGTTCATTTTCATAGTGTCAAACTACTTCAAGTTTTCCTTTTCCCTCACTTTCTAATATGCACATATAATTCTGCCTCAACTCATTCTGAGTAACCCAGCCTGCATCCTTCTCCACCCTTGGAATGTGATGCAACTGACCATCCCTTTTTGTCAGTTACAGACTTTGTGTTTGTTCTGTTCTCACCCAAGGTCTAACCTCTCAAAATGCATCTGAGCAATGCACCAAAATCTTAACCTCCTGTGTGAGGAAAAAGGGATTTGTATATCATCCACTTTTCAGATAATGTGGAAAACAGCTTGCCACTGATTTGAGAGAAGGTAGATTAAAACTTAGGTATAGCTGGGGCCCTAATTGTTTTCATGTGGTTTATTGTCCATGCTATGGTCTAGTAAAGGAAACTGTTAAGTTCTAGTGATTTCATAATTCTTGCACAGTATTTTACAAGCTTTTTTTCCGGTCAGATGCCACAGTCTGCTAGCTTATTTTTTCCCTTTATTTAAATACACTTTGCTATTTAATGTTTCCTATTGTAATATGATTTTGTTAACAGAAAGCAAAGCTATAATGAGGAAATAAAAGACTGAAATAAAATGTAGCTTAGTTCCTTCTGAGCAGGATTTCTCTTTAGCAGTACCATAGCCATGGGCTATTTCTGTTCAGACTGCATCATCATCAGAACTAAAAATAACATTCCCATAGTTTTATTGGCAGACTTGTTATAGCTGCTCCTTTAATTCTCTTTAAAAATGAATAGACAATAAGGTGGCATAAATGTTACATGTGGGCAGATGTATCAACAACTACCAGGAGCTCATTGTGTGCTGTATGGCTACTGAGGATTAAGTATCTTGTAGTGCAATGCTATACTATGTTTTTAGTATTTTACTAATAAAAATCTCAAAATAAAAATTGAGGTCCATTGATTTTTTTGGGAAAAAAATCCTGTCCAAAAGCACTTTTCATTGAGCAACCATAATGCACCTCAAGAGGCAGTGCATCCATTTTAGACCAGTGTATATTACGATCCATATAGTATATTAGCATTTAGATATTCACTTAGGTATTCATCAACTACAAACCAACCAACTTCTGATGGATGGTATCGATGCTGAGATGCATACCCAAGGATTTTCATTAGTTTTGATTGAATAAGTGTCACAGAAGTGGAAGAGGAAGCTGGGAAGATCCTCCATTTGTTCCTATTGATGGCCCTTCCCTCCCTCACCTCTCATCAGAAAAGCCACCTTGCCTGAGGAAAGTGTCCTTCATCAGTTCCTGACAATAACCCCTCCTTCCCCCAACTGCCATCAGAAGACACCCCTTGCCCGAGAGGAGTGGAGAAAAAAGAGCAAGGTGAGAAGATCCTCCAGCAGCTCCCAGCAGTAGCTTCTCAAATGATGGTCCACCGTGAGAAGCAGAATACTGGACTAGAACGGCTGTGGTCTGATCCAGTAGGGCTTTTTCTTACGTTCTTATTGCTTGAGGGGTGAAAGGAGAAAGAGCAAGTTGAGAAGTTCTTTCCAAGTTGCTCTGTCCCTCAGCTGTCACTAGAAGAGTCACCTTGAATGAGGGAAGTGGAGTACAAACAGCAAGCTGGGAAGATCATCAACTCCCAGCAATGTCCCAAACTCATGCTATGTGAGTGTGCTTTTATATATGACACCTGGAATAATTTTTATTTTATTGTGGGGTCTCAAGATAAAGAATAGTATAGAAACAGCAACACAAATAATACATCTGCTTACATGTGGGTCAGGCATCTTACCTGGTGTTGCTTTTCCTCCACCTTCCACCTAATAGTGGATTGAATTGCCAGTGTACAAAATAAGGTGCGTTTTTCTTTTTTTCAGTTTTTTCTAAGTCAGAATTTGAATTGTTCCACCCATAGGGGGGGAATCCACATATCCTACAGGTGGTTAGGTGGTGGTAAGGTGCTACATAATATCTAAACCACAAAATAATTGGCTGATCACATTTAAAAAAATTAAATACCCCTATTAAGCAAAAAAAGGGGGGGAGGTTCCATATAATAGAGGCTTCTGATTGCTACGTAAACATCATTGGTAGTCAAGAGGCCTGTGGGACAGTGACGTATGCATGAACGTCCTATGAACTTTTGAACAGTCTTTGCTTGTCCCCTGTTCTCTTAGATTTTCTACAACACCAGTGGTGGTATTTCTGTGGCAACTAGAAGTGCTTTTCACATGAAAGCTTTCTTTTCCTTTTCACCAGAACAAAAGGTTCCAAAATAGGACTTTTCATTCTGAAGTGAAAAAGTTATTTTCTTCAGACTTCAGAACCTTTAAAGAGGGCTGTTCCAGGCTCAAAATGTTTTTAATAAGAACCCTCTGTGCACTGCTATTATATTGTATAATTCTGGCTTATCATGTTCTTAAAACACAGCAACGTTCACATGATTTTTTTGTTTTTTCCTATGCTTCTGTAAGTGCTATAAATTAGATATGGCTTTGGATCTGGCTTATAGCTTCTGCATGGATGATTCAGACTCCCTTGGCTTCCTATCCACATACATCCAGCTTTTATTAGGGCAAAGAGCTAAAAAACAAGCAGAAGCCTGCTAGGTTTATCAGGTTAAGAAATTGATCCAGAAGCCCTGCATAAGATGGTTATGTAGCCACACAGAAGGCATAGACATCTTTTGAAAATATTTGGGTAGGCTATTGTTGGGGTTACAGAATTTACTCATTAATTTGTTTCTTTTAGCTCAGTACAAGAGCATCCCCTTTTTCTAGGGTCATTACAGATAAAAAACATTTTAAAAATATTTTCAAGAGTATACTGAAAAATTTCTGAACATTTTCCCCTTTTTTAGGTGTTTCTGAAATTTCTGGAAGGTAGCATTTGTCATTTGTGAAGAAAGCAAGACGCTGTAGTTTAAAATAACCTGTAGTCTAGCAGCAGTGTTGTAAAATACTTGTATGTTTGAAAATCACACTAGCTATTCTTGTTACAGATTTCATTTAATATATTGTTCTGTATGATTTTGTGATAAACAGATTATTCCTTGAACAGGAATTAAGAATAAAGCTGCCAGGAAGAGCTTTTGTTGTCAATGTAGTTCCCGCCTCATGTTTTATAAGAGATTTCATGGTCCCATTGTAAAGAGTGGATGATTTAAAACGTGTTACCAAGATAAACTTTCCCATTGTCATTAATGAGGATGGGTAATACTGAGTGACAAGTGCATTAGGAATGACATAGAAAGAGCTGTTAGATTTGTCAGAGCATATCACTTCAGGCTATGAAACCTGATGGCTTTTTTTTTCCTCAAGTAATTTTTTGCTAATGGACCAACCTGGTGATTATTCTCCATGGTGTTTTAACATCTTGTTGCTATAACAGTCTGATAGCTTTGGAAAGGTAAATCAATATTAGATAGAATTTATAAAGGGATAAAGAAAATGAAAATGAAATGTGGTTTATCAAGCTGAAACATTCATTAATTTCAGAATCAAAATCATTTTGGTAAATGTTTTTGTGAAAGAAAAATTCTTGTGCTGTAGTGGATTTTACCAAAATATCCATGTAATTGCAGGCTAACTTTAAACTCCTACAGAAAATGTACATCTTTCCACAGTATTTTTCCTCAGAAAATCTAAAAAGGGTCACAAATGCATATGATTTACATTGACTTTTTTTTAAAAAAAAGAAATCATACCTCTCCTTAAAGAACATTTTTAAAATATTAATCACTCAACAATTAATAATGTATGACTTCTTCTGGTGTTTAAAGTCCATCAAAACTACAACATGCCTATCAATTTCCATTTTCAACATGCAATTGGTCACTTTTTCGCCTTGATTCATCTTGCCTGGCTGCCAACCAAATTTTGCCTCTGTGTACCTTCTTGACACTAATAATGACTGAGTTTCTATTCGTTTGCGTGCAACATTTCCCAAGCGGCCATTTGGGGCTGGGATAAACTATCTATCATGATTGCATACAACTAATCTGCCTCAACCAAACCACCCAGTGATTGAAATTACATTTGACAATTCACCTCTCCTTGGCGTGCCTGAGGTGAACATAGTTACAGACCATCCCCGGAAGGGCATAGCAACTTCTCCATATGCTGGGAAGGATCTTTTTATTTGTGTCAAGAGACTTTTAGCCAAGCATGTAGAATTAGAAAATTTAAGAGAAGGAGAGCTTTATCATTTTTTTCTCTGTATATTACTATATTTTTAATTCCTTCATAGCAATGAAATTTATTTTTGTAAAAGTATCGTAACACTAACTCATTAAAGTGTGATGGATCTTACTTTACATTCATATAGTAATGCTTATAATTTTACATAGAGCAAAACGAGATAGTTAAGAGTAATTTTTCTACTAATGTACTTTTATTAAAAGTGGTGCAATTAATAATATATCTGTTTGATAATTGTTACAAGGACCATCTGCTCAAAGCACTGTAACCTGTCTCTGTCAAAAAAAAGTTTCTTAAAGACTAATTTTTAACATTAAATTATTAGTTATTTCTCATGCAGATGAAAAAGAAATTAGGTCTCAACAAAGGTCATGAGAAGGTTGAGCAGGTTAATCCTACTGAGTTATTAAGTTGCTCTTCCTTTAACAGAAGAATGAACATTTCTGCCAATTACCTCCTCTATCTCACCTTCCCCACATGTTTCATACCATTGTCAAGGTTGCTTCGATTCCCAGGAATAAACTTTAGGAGGCTTCAGAGGGAATCAGAGAATACTAAACCTCCAACCAGTGAATAGAATTTGCTCTTTCCACATAAATGAAATTCGGATTAAAACTGCACTTCTCTACTTTCTCTCAGTGTTCCTGTCGATGGCCATTAAAACTATGGCAGAAACTAAACATGCTACTTCCATCAAACATTGGGTGGTTTGTATTTATTTCCTCTTCAGAGAATCAGAGTGAACTGTGAAATGTCACAGAGCATACAACAATCCACTGCACTTGTTCATAATTCCTCTAGATATATACAGTAGATTTTGCCACAGAAATAGATATTACAGTATTGTGCAGTTTGAATTGCATAAAATATTTTCAGTGTAGGGACTGTTTTCTTATGCATGGTATTTAAGAAGAAAACTAGTAATATGTGCAGTTAATTATTTCAAAGTGAAAACTGTAGCGGTTAGCTCTTGGAATTATTCTTGCCAGTCTATAATACAGTACTATACCACTTTTTTTAGAAATAGTCATTTCTGCATGGTGTGTTCATGAGTGGTGTACAGTACAGTCTTAGAAGCAGCACACACCACAGCCTATCAACACAGGCTGACCCAACCCAACTTCAGAGGCCAAGAGCAAAAGTTCTCAGTGTGTCAGTGATAACTGAATCTGTAGCTGCTAAGCATTCAAATCACACATCATGTCTTTTAGTAAACAATATATAATTAATTGATCTGGATTTTAATTAGCTACTTTTTAATATACTGTGTAGCCATTTAAAACAATGACCCAAACTTCAGCAGTATCACACTCAGCTGCTGGACCATACTACTAACCAGTGGCGGCTGGTGGACTTCAGGGCTGGGTGTTCACAGGCATGGGAGGGGAAGGGTCATGGGGGGTGAGGTCATGTGGGAGGGGCCAATGTCATGTGGGAGGGGCCAAGGTCACGTGGGAGGGGTCCAGGGCCAGAAAGATACAGAACCAGAATTGAACTCATGAAATCAATAACAATATCAACCTGCTTTTTCTGCATGCATGTCCACACTCTAAGTGTGGATTTGCAGCAGAAAAACTGGTAGTGAAAGAATCCTCCTAAGTAGAACTGATACATTCCCTTCTTTCAAAGAGTATTTGGATTTTGCAGCTTTATGCACGGAACTGCTCTTAGTACACTGGCATTACAGCCAGAGAACTTTCTTTCCCCAGTTTCAATTGCTTCCAGTTGGGGAAGTTTTCATATAGGAAACAGCCCCAGAAGTCAGTTATGCCTGAGCTTGGGAAAACATACAGGACTCCAGATATATGGAACTCAGGTCCGAACCACTTTAGACTGCAAGTCAGTAATCAGAAATTATGTGAGTAGGCCATAAATACAAAGAGTGCCACTTGCTAGGACCTCTTTGAATAAAGCACTGCAGAAGTAAGATACATCGTCCCACCAACTTTAACATACACTTCTTCAGACTGGAACTTTTATCTTTGGAAAATAAATAACAGTGGTAGCAAGGAAACTCTAATTGGGGGGGAATGGGCAGCAGCAATATAGAGGTAGGTAATGCTTGCTTCCCCCACCTTAACTATATATCACTGAAAAACAGTAATGTTCTTGCAGATTATGACCTATACAAACAGGATGGACACAAGCAATGTAGTGAAATTCAAGGAACCTCAGATTCAAACTTGGTCTACTCTAAAATCCAGACAAATCTCATTATAATCTTCAAGTCATTGCTTCCCATGCCTGTCTTCCCGACACTGAAATCACTGCAGAAGCAACAGAAGAGTTGGCTTTTCTACCCTGCTTTTCTCACACATTTAAGGGACTCAAAGCAGCTGACAAACCTTCTGTTCTCTTCCCCACACCTTCCCCTGCGAGGAAGGTGGGGCTGTGAGAATTCCAAAGAGAGCTGTGACTAGCCCAAGGTCACCCAGCTGGCTTTATGGAGGAAGGAGAGTTGGCTTTTTCTACCCTACTTTTCTCACCCACTTAAGGGGTCTTAAAGTGGCTGACAGAGCTTCCTATTCTTCTTCCCACAACAGAATATCCTGCAATGTGGATGAAGCTGTGAGAGCTCAGAAGAGAGCTGTGACTAGCCCAAGGTCACCCAGCTGGCTCCATAGAGGAGGGCAGAATCAAACCCTGGTACTCCCAGATAAGAGTCCAGCTCCTTAACCACTTGATCAAATAGACCAAATAGTCCATTACTATTTAAATTTCAGGGCATTATTCCTAGCATCTTCACAGTATGCATACATACACTGGTTCTAGGAATAAAGAAACATCAAGAGGAGATCTAAACTGAAAATAAGGAGGTTTTTTCCTCATAAGAGCGGACAGAAAACACTAGTTATATAGTCAGACTTCGAGAAACAATCTGCCTTCATAAGGAAGAAGAGAAGTTGGCTTTCTACCTGCTTTAAGGGGGCTCAAAGTGACTGACAAAGGTTCTGTTCTTCTCCCCACAACAGAACATCCTGTGAGGTAGGGCTGTGGAAGCTCTGGAAAGAGCTGTGAAGGAAGGAGATGAAGGAGGGAAAGAAAGAGGGAAGGGGAGAGGGAAGGAATGGAGGGATCAAAATAACAGAAAAGACAGCTCAGAATAGACTTTCAAAAAACACGCCTGTGTCAGAAAAGCACATTTATAGACAGAATAGATGGAAGGAAGGAAAAGAGAAGAGAGGAAAGAGGAAAGAAAAAGAGTGAAACAGGGAGGGGAGAGAGAAAGGGAGGAAAGGAGGAGAGAGAAAAAGGAAGGGAGGAAAGAAAGAACAAGAGGGAGATGAGAAGAGAGAGAAGGAAGGAAAGAAAGAAAAAGAGAAAAACAAAGGGAAAGAGAGAAGGGCAGAAAGAAGGAGAGAGAGAAGGAAGCAGGAAAGACAGAAAGAAGGAGAGAGAGAGAAAGCAGGAAGAAGAAGAAGAATTGGCTTTTCTACCCGGGAGGGGGAGGAATGGGGGAATGAAGAAACGGAGAGAAAGGAAAGGAAGGAAACAGAGAAGGCAATAAGGAAGGGAAGTAGAGGGAGGTGGATGGAAGGAATAGAGGGAGGAAGGAAGAAAGAGAATGAGGCCGCCAGCTCGGCCGTAACGAGTGCTGGGCCGGTGCCGCCGCTGCTGCTGGCCAAGAGAGAGAAAGAGAGAGATCACCACCTCTTCGCCACCACCGCTGCTCCAACCAAGCCGGTGGCACGAAGATTAACTGGTCGCCAGCACCAGCCCTTTCTCTCTCTCTCTCTCTCTCTCGAGCCCAGTTTGCCCCAAGTCAGGTGAAGGAAGACAGTGGCGAGCGAGCAGGACTCCTTTATCGGCAACAAGACAGGCAGCCGAGAAAGAGAGAGAGAGAGAGAGAAATGCCCGTGCTGGTGACCGGTTCCTCTTCGCGCCATGGGCTTGGTTGGGGCAGCGGTGGCAGCGAAGTCACCTCTCTCTCTCTCTCTCTCTCTCTCTCTCTCTGTGGTGAACAGGACTTCATTGTTAGCAACAAGGCAGGCTGCCAAGAGAGAGAGAGAGAGATTAGAACCGGTCCTACACATGGCGGCCATGTGGAAAAGAAGAACCTACTCCTAGGTAGGGAATGGGGGGGGGGGAGAGAAAGGGAGGGACGCGACGCAGAGAGGACGGAGGGAGAGGGGGGCAGGTAAAAAGGGGAGGTTAAAAGCTAAGCTTAGGGGCAAAGGGAGGGAGCAACTTACCTTGGTTTCTTCAGTCCACCCGCCTCTCCAGAAATGGCGGCGGCAACAGGGCCAGGCGCGCACACACAGGAGAAGGAAGGAGGAGCATATCTTGTTCCACCAATCAGCTTTGTCAGAGCGGCATTCTCTGGCAGCGCTCCTCCAGCGATAAAAAATAATGCGCCTTGAACCAATAGAAGGAGTGGAAAGCTGCTGATGGGTGGAACAAGCTATAATGCATTGTATATGCCCTCAGGGCGCAGGGTGTGCACGCGCTCCGCCACTCAGGAGGCGGAACCGCCCCTGCTACTAACTCTTGTGGTATCTTGCAACTGAGTGGCAGAGTTCAGCCAGTCTGTGTGACCAGCAGCAGGTAGGCTGTTCTACTATGTAAAGATGGTGCTGAAGAGTAAGACCATGGAAGACCATTTTAAAATAGCTTCTCATGTATTCCCTTGAAAGAGATGGGAACAGCCTTCCACCATGTAAAGGGCTGGGCAATCTATCTGGCACACAGAACCTAGCATCATTTTGCTGGGCTTCTGGGAAATGGCCACAGAAATGGGTTGTTTCTGGATGCTCAGTGAAAACAGACACAGTTAGCAACTTTGGGGGCTGAGAACATTGTATCTCTAATGACAATTGCCTATTATTTATCCTTATAGCATGACTTAAGACTTGTTATATATAATTACTTATATAAAGGTGAATTCTTCTTGATAAGGAATTATTCTATTACATATTGTATAGATTTCCTCTCCCCCAAAAGGCTGTGGTTTAGTTGTGGTGGGGTTGTTTTTTTGCAGTCACATCTCCCACCTGTGAAGGATCCTTCAGTCTTCCAGAAGAGATTTTTCTAGGGCATATAGGAAAGAGGTCTTTGCAAAAACAGCTTGTTCCTTTCTCACCCAATTAATGAGAACTTTAAAAAAAAAGAGTGGCTTGGGTCCTAAGTAGTTAAACCATTTATAAAGCTTATAGGTAGTAGTTGCAAAATAATTATGCATGAAATCAGGTTCAGTTGCCCACTACAGACAACAGAAATCACCACGATATTAACTGAATGAAGATTGGATGCCAGGTAATTTTGTGTCCTGTTAACATTACTTGTCCTTTTAACAGAAGCAAGAGGTTATTTAAATTATGGACTTTGTTTGCATATGGTATTTTCAGTCAGCTAGTAACTTGGTAAAATATGAGCTGGTAATTTTCTGTACTCTGTAATTATATATTTTATTAGAATAATTTACTCAGAGTAAATAAAGATAGAATTCAAACTGTAGTGCTTCTAATTAATGAATTTATGTAGAAAAGCAAATAAAATATTTTCAAAATAGGGTAAGGTAGTATACATTTAGTTTATTTCACCTTTTTACATGTCATTGGTAATCTGGATCTAAAATTATAAGTGTACTATATTAAAAGGAACACTTGTACATTGGTATATCTATGTAATTAATTTTGAAAGTAAGTGTCAAGCAGGGCTAGCTGCCTGCCATAATATTTGAAGGTAAGATCTCTGCCACCTATGTGATTCTGTATATTTGTATATAGTAGCTGCCTGTTGTTTTAGAAGTGACAGTTGACTCCCCCCTCCCTGCTGGGGTCGATACATTTTGGCTCCAAGTTTAAACTGGGTTTTGAAAAATAGTTATTGTTCGTTGGTTGAAGGCGAAACCCCGCCCAGCTATAAAATATATAAATATGCTGGGCCTTCTGTTCCAGTTTGCTCCCAACAAGAAATGTCCTAATGCTGAGCTGAAATAAATCACTGTTCATCTTTTTAAAGAAATAGTCTCATGGTCTCTCTTTGCCAGCCCGACAGTAGGCAAACATTTTTCACTGATAGTCTACAGGAACAAAAAGTGTCCCTCTGAATCAATTTTTTTGCCCCTCTGAACTGAAAAAATATATTTTAAAAAAGGATATAAAATAATATGTAATGAAATAAAATTACATGGTCCCCACAAGTATTGCTCAGTATATATGGCAAGTATATTGATACCAGTTATGACTATTGGTAAAAAAAAAAAAAAGAATTGGGAAATGATTGGGAAAAGTTCTGGTGTAAAAGCAGTGTCTTGGGCCAGGAATCCAAGATTGGGGTGTGGTTCCATCAGAGCTTTGGGATTCGGCCTCAATTGGAATAAGAAAGAGGTTGGACCATTAACTTTGAATAAAAGCCTTGGACTTTTAAAATGTTTCCAAAAGCAAAGAAAGGATCTGTGGCATTTTGCAAAAGAAAAGGCAGATCTCTCCATTGAATTACAAATTGCTGTTGGTTTCCTGGATCTGATGGGCTACTCAAGATTATGCCTGAAGGCCAGAACAAGGGTTGCAAAACAAACCATCGGTCACTGGGTTTCTGAAAGGAGAAGATATCTTTTGTTTTTTAAAAGAATATACAAAAAGATTTGGAATGCCCTGGGAAGGGGATCTTACTAAATGTTTTATAGATGAGAGAATTTGCTGAATCCATATGAGCTATTCCATTACGTTTTTAACCTGAAGGAAATAACAAGAAAAACTTAATCAGTACTGGAATGTCAGGATTTCATGTTGGGCTGTTGACACCTTTTGTCTACCCTTGGATAAGAGTGCCCTGAGAGATTCAAAGAGAGGTCAGGAGATGCGCCAATTAGAAATGTTAATTTAAGGTAACTTCCATAATACAAGAATGGTAAGGGAGGAGAACATCTTATTATTTTAAGGAAATGATTCAGATGTTGATGAGGAAGTGGGTCTCACTGGGATGTCTTGAGTCTTATGGGTGCAAAAATCTGCTAAGCACACACATGAAACTATTCCATTGTACTTCGACTTAAGAGAAACAATAGGATGAGAATTGCTCAGGGAAACATGTTAGCATAAAACTAACTTCTCTTGGGACACCTGGATTGCCTTTCTGGAAGGGGGGGGTTTGGTTCCAATTTCTGGCTATAAAAAAAGGCAGAGAAGAGATGGTTTGGAGGAATCTTCTCATATCTGCCATGGAAGGATGAGAGAAAGAGCTGAAGGAGCTTTATTCCCCCCCTTTTCCTTCTTTTTGCTACACAGAAGGTGGGCGGAGTTTTACTGCAGGAGCTACATTTTAACTTTTACAGTCTGAGGTGTGTTTTTTCCCTGTTTGGCCAAAGCAATTTCAAATGATCATTTTTAAATGATTTCTTGTAATTTTTGTTCATTTTGGGGACCAGTCTAACTAAGACTGAAGGCCTTCCTAATTTTAGTCATTTTTGGTTCCTGAAAATGATGGAGTTTCCTGAAATCCTACGCATCTTCAGTTTTGACCTTCTGGGTGTGAAGAAGATGGGATCGTTGATGAGAACAATGGAAGATTGCTTTCTACTCACTTTTCTCCCATATTTTTATTAAAGGTTTAGGGTCAGGGAACTTTTTCTAGAATTAGGGCTAATTTTAATTTTCTTTTTGGGCTTTTATATGTTTCTTTAAGATCTGAAATTGGTCTTATGGGGACCTCATCCTCAGTTTTGGGGTTCTTTACCCATAAAGGGCAAATTTATGATGTTTGGGGGATTTTTTCTTTGCTGCATAAGTTCATTATTTTGGTCTCAGGAAATTGGGGTAAACTTGATTTGATGCATAGAGATGTGTTAAGAGAATTTAGTCATGTTTGGGCTTTGGGGCATGTCTATCTCAGCTCTTCTAATGTCTAATATGGTTCTGATATGGCTTCATATCTCACCTCAACTTCTCTTCTGTATTTCTAATAAATTCCTTGCACTGGTTTAACAAGAAACATTGGCTTTTGTCTCTGTTTTGTGATATTCCTCGTTATTAAAACCTTTGAAAAGATCTAGCTACCTATTCCCTAAAGAAGTTTAAATTTGGTGTTTCTGGGTTTTAAAATAATCCAGATTATCCACGTTTGCTCACAGTTTATTACTGGAGCAGAACTAGTAACAGCTTCTTCCTGTTCTCCAGTAAATCCAAATTACTTTTTGCTGGGTGGTTTTCATATTTTTTCTTTATGTGGAGATCATTAGGCAGTTGGTCTTTCTGGTTGCCTCTTTTTTAAAATCCAGAAAGTTCTAGATATACAACAAGAATTTTAAAGGCAGAATGATACTTTCCTATTTATTTTCTGTCCCCTTCATATTCCTAGTATTAAATATGCTTTTCCCACTGATGATACAACATTGGTTGACACCTTCATTGAGCTATCCACCAGAAACGCAAGGTTTCTTCCTTGGTCTGTTGCAGACAGCTCTGACCCCATAAAGTTATAGTTATGCTGGGGGAGGTACCCCAATGTGCATCATCTTGCATATACTAATATTAAGACACATATTTGCCTCATGGTTGCCCACTCACCCAATGCAAGAGGTCCTTCTGGATCTCTTCACAGTCTGTTTCAATTTTCACTGTCCTGAATCATTTGGTTTCATTGGCAAACTTTGCTATCTTGTTGCTTACCCTTCTCTTATTCCATGACTGATGAGTGATTTGATCAACTTTGTCAAAAGCCTTCTGAAAGTCAAGATAAACAATACATCACACTCTTCCACCAAAAGATAATGATCATTGCAGAATTATATTTGTCCCATAATGTCAAACCTAGAATTGGGATCTTAGGAGTAAACACATAACCCCATTTTTTCCACTGTCACTAAAAGTACCCATTAAGCACCCATTAATAGGTACGTAATGGCATTTTTGTACCCATTAATGGGTACTTAATGCGTACTTCTAGTGACAGTGGAAAAACACCCTAGGAGTCCCTGTATTTTAGCCATGGAAGTACTCTGAATGAATTTTGCCAGTCATAATCTGTCAGTTTAGCATACTTCACAGGGTTATTGTAAGGATGAAAAGGAGAGGTCAGCCTTCAGATCTTTGGGGGAAAGTGGCATAAAGAAATACAACAAATAAATAACTTTGCCCTTAGAACATCTTGCAGTCTCTCCAGGGACATGGCTAATATATACAGTTTTGTCACTATTAGTGTCATGGTGTAGGCTGTTAATGTTTTCCTTGGTCATATTTATTTTGAGACCCCCATTCAAGGCTGCTTCATTGGTCTTGCTTTCTCTAAAATGCTTGTGGTTTCATATTATTAAGTTACAATTATATGTTCCATTCTGAGAGTCCTCAAGTTATGTAAGGGTGTTTTTCCACTTAGCACTAGAGTACCCATTATGGACCCTTAATGGGTCCTTTAGTGCTAAGTGGAAAAAAACCCCTAGACTCCAAGAGTGGATCATGCAAGTTGGTCCTGTATCATTACAAAAGGGAAATATTCTAACCAGTTAAAATAGTCTGAAAACCTGGATTTACTTTGGCACAAAAAAGTGCCAGTGGCAGTTAGTAATATCTGAAAGAGTCTGTACTGAAAAATATTTTCGTGACACCTGCAAATACTGATATGGTGGAAAACAATACTTGTCATGTTTAATAAATAAATATATAAGACAGAACATTTTATTTTAGAATAGATCTATTATTCTAGTTTTTAAAAGAAAAGATGAAGTTGTCTTTTATTTTCACTCAGCTCCAACTGCAATTAAAACAGGAGGAAAACAGTGCAACTTTTTCGTTGAATAGAGAGATCAAATAGTTCTCTCTGTATGCTAATGCAATGAAAATACATCACTGAAGATTATTTTCATATATATTCACTAGTACAGTATATGGATTCAGAAAGTCTAAAAATTTTACTTTGAATGTGTCATTTCTGTGTTTTATTACTTTTTATCCTCATCTGCATGTTATTTGTTATCTGAGTGTACAAGACAAATCTATGTTTACTATTAACCAGGACTCCTGTGTTGTTATAGCGACACTGGGATCTCTAGTTAGAGATTTACTATATGTTTAGCCCTTCAAATTTTGGAAGTCTATTATCCAAATGTGGCTTTGTAAGACTGTGGATGTTGTGTGCTTGTGAATGTAGTAGTGGAGATGGATAATGGTAGTGCTGAGGAGCTGGTGAGATTTAGGGTCTTTTTGCACTTGACCTTACTCTGGCATCTGTGTCCTGCTGTCCACATGCTAGTGCAGGCTATGGCAGGACCAAGACAAGGCTTGTCATATCAGACAATGCAGACAAGGCCTGCATTATCATGCTGAGAGCAGACCCCTATCTCATGATATATTCTAGAATGAGGCCAAGTACAGAAAGGGCCTCAGTTGATTTTTAAAGTGACTTTGGTAGATTTTTTTTACAGCTTGGAGTAAATTCATTTTAATAAGTATATTTTGATTGCTTTAGGAGTATTTAGGTAGCTGACAGGTTTGAGAAAATTTGATGTGGGATGACATTGTGATGTTTGATAGTACTTCAGTGTGGATTTATGTTTTGTCATACAGTGAAGTTCCCGTGTGTGTTTTGTTTTTCTGTCACATTCTTCTGAGCTGTCTTGGATGTGGTTAGTGTCCTACCATCTTCTGCTATATTGGCTTGTGCTTTGTTTTGTGTTGTGTGTGGTTATGCTTAAATATTGTGCAGTTAAGAGGCAGCGTTTGACCAACAGGTCAAAGATGTTATGAATGTGCAGAAGAAATCAGAGCCTTTGGTGCCCTTCATGATAGTCAGAGCAACTGTGTCACTCACTGCAAGTTCAAAATAAACAAATAGGCAAATAAACTGCTGCATCAAAAAGAATGAAGAAGCCATTTGGGCAAGTGGGATATCAACCACCATCAAGGCCCTCAATTTTGGACTGGAACAGAACCAGAGAGGAAAAAATCAGTATCTCCATTTAACAGTAGCCTGGCTAGGATTATTCTGACAAAATTTCAAACTAGCTGTTGCTGGCTAAACATTTAAAACAGATTTGGCTCCTACATTGTGAAGATTTTTGAAGAGCTCAGGACAGCTTTTAAAGAAGCAACTTTATGCTATTCTGTACTGTTAATGTGAAGACATATATGAAAAGCAGTACTCTCCAGAACCAGTCTTTAACATGAAACAAGCCTGTTCAGGATGAAGCCTTTAGCTTCTGAACCATCATCGATGGTAGTTCTATATAAATCACTCCAGCCTGAAAATTGCCATTTATAGGTAATTATAGCTAGATGACTCTATCTAAGAAAAGCTGTATCTGCTAAATCAAAGCGGAAAATAAATATTGCCAGCGAATGAGATAACCTGGGACTAAAGCAAGATATTAAGATATATCCATTTAGTTTCCAGGAGGCTACAGCTCACGATGATTCCTTACTATTAGGGATGTGCATGAATGTTCTAAACATTCAAAATCCAATCGAATTCAATCAAATGTGGACATTCAAACTCCAATGTAATGTCTACATATTTGAATTTAAACATTCAAACAAATTTTAAATGTTCCAAAACATTCATTTGAATGATTCGAAACATCCAAATGTACAGATACGTATGTACACATATGAATGTACACATATGAATGTACACGTATGTGGCTGTATGCATTTGTGTATGAAATGCATACAGAGGTGTGGCACATACAAATGTTGTCAACATCCATATCTTCAAATCCAAATGTTGTTGACATTTGTATCTTCAGATTCGAATCTAACATTCAAATGAATAGATTCAAATGTATTCGATTCGGATTGAATTTTGTTGCATTCAGATTCTAAACAATTGAATTGAATATTTTGACATTGGTGCACATCCCTACTTGCTATTTAGTCCAGCAGTTCTCAACCTTCCTAATGCTGCGACCCCTTAATGGAGTTCCTCATGTTGTGGAGACCCCCAACCACAGGGGCAGAGCAGCTGGGAAGTGGGAGGGAAGGGCAACGGAAGACTCATCGCGACCCCTCTGAAAGGGTAATTCAACCCCCAAAGGGGTCCCGACCCCCAGGTTGAGAACCACTGATTTAGTCCAATGTAATCTTATAAAGCCAGTGAACAAGTCTGAGTCAAAGATCAATTTTATTGTCCCTGATTCCCATGAATCTTAGAAAATGCTCTGGTGAAATCTTAAGTATTATTTGAAGAAGGCTTAATTTGAATACTATATCAAATAAGAAAAAAATCCAATAGTTTAGACTCGGTAAAGTGGCAGCATTTGATATTTCAAATAATGAAACCATTTTAGGATGTCTTGATATTTGATGATTTTTTAGAGCTAAATCTTTTTGTGGCATATATTATGAATTTCAATAGGTGCCGGAAAATTGATTTTTAATATGCTCATTATGTTTCCAAGTCTGCTAATTCTTAAAGGAAATGAAGAAAAAATAATGAAACCATGTTACACAGGTACTTAATTTTTTTTATCTGTGGTACTATTCTGGTAATTAATGCTTATTTTATGGAAACTAGACTATATCTCTTACTGGACACATTACTGTCAAGAAATATTACTTGCCTTAATTATCAGTAATGAAGCAGGGATAAGCTGCTCACTTAGATATAATATATCTAATGACCTTTTCAGCTAGAGGTTGTGATGAAAGGTATCAGTTTCCACAAATTATGTTTCATTTAGTTTCTGGCCTTTGTGTAGATTAATGTTTAGAGTATGAGTTTTAAAGTCAGAAATAAATTGTGATTAGTGTTTTAAAATGATTTAATGCCATGCCTTTAGTACATTGTTTCCACTTTTAGAAATCAATCCAAATTCCATCTCTATCATCAAGTTTTACAATAAAAATCAACAATAAATCTATAATTGTGAAATATCTGTGATTGTATATTTTTTCCAGTATTAGTCACTGGAAAATATGCGAAACATAAGAACAGAGATTGAAAAGCTCCAACTCTAGACATTGGTTATTTATTATACTATATTTGGATATTCCAGATATTCAAATATTCTGGAATATCCAAATATAACAGAATAAGTAACCAGCATCTGGATTCGGCCTTAGAAAGCATCTAAACAATATGTCTGAATCTTGAGAAACTAAATAGTGGATTAATCTCTTTTCAAAAATAAAGATTAGTGACTGCTTTATGGTTAGATCATAAACATAACTTAAGAGCCAGTGAATTAAATGGGACAGTACTACTGTATAAGAAATTCTGAGGCAATTTTTAAAAGTGTTCTGGCAGACACCTGCTTTTTTCATAGGTGCTGCTGTGAGCTAGTTTGACGGTCTATTCAGTGACAGTGGTGGTCTTTGGGAATGAATAGAGAGATGGACCAAAATTGCCAAAGCCTATCCCCAGTGGTCTGGAATTCTAGTGCTGACAGTTGGGAACAGATGGTAGACGGTAAGATATTTTTGCTGCTTGGCAGTGCTCTGTTGATTCAAAATATTTGTGAACCCCTGGGGCTAGGGAAGCCAGAGAGTGAAAAGCAAACTAAATATAGTTGTAGAAGTTACAGCCCTGTCTAAAGCTTATTCTAGCATTTTATATTATAGTCTTTTTTATATTATTATTCAGTCATCTTTTGGTATTATGCATTTTAATATGGGCATAAATGATATTGGTTTTGGAAGACAAAACCAGGATATGAACACACTATGAAATATTTTAAAAAATGCAGATTAAGCTTCTGTATTAGATGGAATTATTTAATTCTATTGGTTAAATCAAATATATATTTCTATTTCTTAAACAAAGCCTAAATACAATAGTTACTACTATTACTAATTAGAGTCACTACTAAAAAGAACACAAAAGTGATAGAGCTGATACCTTAGAGGCATATATATTTATTCCCTTTATTTGCAGTATGTAATACTATTACTTATATAGGCAAATCAGCACCACATTTATGCTACATGACCAGCAAACATAAGGAAATTCCAAGGTTCCTTGAAGGGGAGAAATCTTCTATGAATGCCCTGAAGATTCATGATTAGCACAGCTTCTGTTCATGCTCTCACCCATTTCTGTTGCTGAGAACTGACCCTATCACTAGGGTTTTGCTGTACAAAATGCCCATTAACAAAGAGGAGTGCTCCTAGGTGACATACACCATTGATACACAAAAGCTCTCAGACTGTAAAAACATTCATGTCTATTGCAGGGGCACTCTCAGGAAACTCCAGGATGCAGCAGTTGGGGGAGTTTCAAACATTCTGAAGTATCCTTATGTAAAGGCCGCCTCTCAGTTGGGTAGCGATTTTATATATCTTTGGTAGTGTGGTAGCGTTGGTCTTACTTTTAGATTAAAACTGCTATTCCCTTCCAAGAGACACGCCTCTCATTTCTCTTTCCCTGCTATTAAGTTTGATAATAATGTTGCCTCCTTCTTGGTGCTGCAGCAGACAGCCGTTTTCCCCACTCTGCCTCGCTCCAGCAGTGGGTTAAAGATACAGTATCCCTTCCTTTAGAACTCAAGCTTACTTGACTCACTTTGTAAGCAGAGTAAAACAGATGAAGCCTCTTTAAAATAACAAGATAACAAGTTTATTGTTTACAATTCAAGTTTCAAACAGTTTCTTCTTTGAGTTACGCTCTGTTACTGCTATTTAGCAAACTATTCCGTCCTTAGCTTTCCCACCAAGCACAAGGACTCTCAAACTTCATAAAATAAGGCAATCACTTCATATAGCATGTGTTGACTTTACTTCCTATAACTTCCTCAACAATGAAAATCATATACTATTAGACTCAGGACTCTATTCCCCAGCTTCCCTAAGCTAAGAGCCCGTTTCCCTCCTAGTTAACGACCCTATGGTCAGTTAACCCCCAGGCAGAGAACACTAACAATTCCCTCAGGCTCCCTTAAATACTAGCTTGGCTGGTGAGCTGCAACCTGATTGGTTGATGCTCCCCCAGGATTCTGTTCCACCCTCTGTCCTGGAGAGCTGGAATAGCCCCTCCCTTTACCAACTTACCATTTCTAAATAATCCACTTTGATGACACTTTTAACAGTATAGACAAATAGTTTTTGCCACACTTTGTAATTAAATGTGGCTGTTTAAGTGCCAAAAGAGTAGCCCTCGATGTTATCCCTGATGCACATCTGAGACACTAATATTTTTGTAACTAATGAAAAAGGTAGGGGGGAGAGATGACAGAAAAAGGGAGAATGAAGATTATTGACTCTGAATGAACAGACAATAGTAATGAAGTGAATAGACAATAGTAATGAAGTAAACAAACGCATCAGTAAATCCAAAGTGATGTAGGATATAGTACAGAATTGAATTAATACTGTCAAAAGCTTTGTAAATATCAAAAGAAATAAGTGCTAATGGTTGGCACTGGTGCCAACTATGCAAGATAGTGTTGAGGGCTGGTCTGAGATAGTATGAGAAGGCATGAAGCCAGATTGCTCAGAGCCAATCAGTGTATTGATTTATTCTCTTGGGCAGAATATTAGCCAATGTTTTAGTCTTGGTTGATAAGAGAGAAGGGATAATATGTTGCCATGTTTTCCTTAGGCTTACCTTTTTCTAGGACAAGTAACTATGCCAAAGCCAAGTATCAGAACATCAGTCTTGATTTCCGGTTGAGGGCATGGAGGACTGAAGCTGCGGCTGCAGGGCCTTTAGCAAATTTTCCCAGAGTAGAGAACAGGCATATCTACTTCAGTTGATTTATTTTCCTGAGGTAACAGGGAAACTAAGAGATTCTTTTTAATTGGGCTGTTAAATTTACAGCCCTCCAACTTCAAGTTTTTTCTTGATGAAGGCAGAAGAACAATTCCACCATCTCGGGAGCTGGAGAAGTCCAATCCGACTCCCCCTCTTTTTAAGACTTTAATTGAAGTATGGAAATAAATTGAGTTTGGAAAAACATCTAATGACAAGAAAGATTCACCTTAGAATTTTGGTTAGCAGCCAAGAAATTGTAACGAACCAGAGCCATTAAGGGGAAAAGGAGGTAAGAAAAGCTTACTTTTTTATCTCTAAAACTGACAAAACGAGCAAAAGAAACGAAAATAAATAAATAATAGTTTAATAATAGTTAAGAGGGTATTAACAGAAAAATATTATACAAATAGTGGAAATCATTGTCTAGGTAATGTGAATATGATATAAGACTGATGCTTCTTTAAGAATTATGTATGATGGAGTTTAATGAAAATTGGTTCTGTGAAGTTTATAAGGTTAGAAAGAGGAAGATAGAGTGTGGACAAAGATGATATTGAGAAGAAAAGATGTTTGAAGAACAAGGTCACCAAAAAATATCAAGAAGATGTATGGACACTATTAGATTGGCTTAAGATCTTCTGTCATGTTATTTTAGGTTATTAATGAAAAAAAATTAATAAAAATTACTTTTTAAAAAAGAACATTAGTTTTGTAAAAGGGGGACTTTTTGTGCTTTTTAAGTTGCTTGATGGCCTCTTTGATGTCAACAGGAACAGTAGATCTATTAAGAAGGTTCATCTGCTCAACTGTTAAACAAGGAAGTTGAGAAGATTGAAAATATTCAGTGTGATCAGGAGAAGTAGCAGAGGAAGAATAAAGGTCATTCTAGAAGAAGACCATTGTTCAAGGTCAGAGGTTATGCCAGAAGTGTTAGTAAGTTTGTGAATAAGATTCTTCTGTCTTTGAGTAAGGAAGCCAGAACTTTAGAACTCATATTAGCTTGAACACAGCCCCCATCCAGCCTGTCACTCTTGCTGTTTCCTGCTAATTCCTTTACTCCTCCATGCCAGAGCAGTTCAAAGCCATGCCACTTTGCTAATTCTGGCTGAGAGTGCAGCTTTTGCTTTTGCACAAAACTCCTTTTCTGCAGCTCCAGTAAAAGCTTTCCTGGTCCAGCTTCATCATCTACCGAAGCATTGGTCTCAAGTTGTCTTCACGCCAGTGAAGGCGAGAACTTACTGCTCCTCGCTTAGTATGAGTATAGTATATTTCTAGGATGGATCCTTTCCATTCTTTTCCATCCTTTCATTTTATTGCCAAGTTTGTGTCAAATTGCCTTTTATTTGTTTTCCCATGTGCTGAGCTACTACTCATTTGGTCAGTCTTCTACCAACATCACTGTTGGGATTTCCGTCTACTTGTGTTTTTAAACCATTTGACAGTGCTCTGCACAGGGCCCTCCTGGAATTTCCATTTTTCTTTTCTTTTTCTTTTCTTTTCTTTTCTTTTCTTTTCTTTCTTTCTTTCTTTCTTTCTTTTTCTTTCTTTCTTTTTTTTTTTTGCTGCTGCTGCTTTCTTAATAAAACTGTTCCTTTATTAAAGAATCTGCCTCCAAAGCCTATCTTGCTTGCTGCTTGTTTTATTTTAACAGAGCACGTGCTAGTTTTTCATTTTTAAATCAGGAAGCGCTAAAGTTCTCTTTTCAGTTCATGGTTAAACTAAGCTAATTCCACCACACACGGCACATATTCAGACCAAATCCCATAAGAACTAATTCATGTAGGCAAGATGTATATTTGTACAAATCTGTAATTTGTACGAATAGTAAATTCAATAAAAAGATCTAAATAATTGTAACTCAGTATAGTTAAACTTGAGACAATATAAGGATAGTAGGGACTTGATGTAATCGTGTGAAGCATGTGGAGGATGGGCTTCATTTGTATGTCCCCCAGAGGATTCATGCTATATTTTATCAGCATTATTTATAGTCTACCGATGAATAGAAATATAGTCAAAATTGGCAGACAACATTATGGAAGATTTACATGGGTCTCCCATTCTCCATAACCACCTGCAGTGCACTTGCATGTTCATGACAAAGCAAAGAAAAAAATACAGACAACCCTCATATAACACAGTTTCTTACTTGTGTCACTTGTTCACATGCTAAAATGTGAATTCTCTCTATGGCATGAAACTGTGCTATCAAAAATTGCACTATAAAAGCTGTATACAAAGCCAGCATTTAGGGAGAAATGTAGTTTCACTGGGTTGCCTAAGTATTTAGTGTAACACAGGGGTTCCCAGGAAGAGAATAATCACAGTTACAAACACTATATATCTTACAGTTTTATGCCCAAGGAGGAGAAATCCTGCCTCAGACTTGATAGCAAACTTTGTGGCTGCTCTGTCAACTGGTTTGGGTCCAGTAATGTTACAGAGGAATTAAATTAATTCCTGGAGGGCCTTGTGAGTGAAGTTGTATGTGAATTGAATAAGTAGCTACAATGGTATCTATACCACCAACTGTTCTTATTCCAGGTTTCCTTTACTACCCTCATGCTGGTCTTTGTCATGTTATAGTTTTATTAAATGATGTATCTCTGACATAAATGAACTTCTGATCCTAAAAATAAGATTTTTTTTAAAAAAAAATTCCGTTGGCCAAAGTGTCAATAGTGATAATAACAGAAACTTATCAAAACCTCAAGGAAACATAAAAATAAGGCAACACGTCATAAAATAAACCATGTATTAATACTACATTTGTGGGCGGATATTAACCTCTGTAGTACTATTTAAGAACTCCTTGTAACGTATGATAGTAGAATGACAGAACAGATGCCTATATACAATTATCGTTTCCTGAACCAGTAAGAGCTTCTACAAAAATAGGTTATGTCTCATGTGTCTCGGGCAATAATGCTGACAGAAAAACAGAATAAAGCTATATAATTCCTGTGAAACTGGATTTGTTATGACATGAAAACATATTAACAGTTAATGATGGAAGGTAACAATAATCTTATGTTTTGTTTATTTATGCAAATATACCATTTAAGAAATCTTAGCTTCTATATTTGTGGTGGTTTCTTTGTTTTGTGGGATGTTGTTTTTCTGTTTTTGTCAGAGTTCATCTGTTGTTAGCATGTTGATTTTTAATGGAGCAGAAATGTATTAGTAGGATCCAGCAAAGCCTTCTGTGGAATGAAGTTTTCTTCTGCGAACATGAAGTCTTTCTGAACTTAAGGCAAATTCCTGGCATCAGAAATCAAAACCTAAATCCAATAATGTAATGCAAAGTTTACGTTAAGTTGTGTGTGTTTTTTGCTAACAGCTGAATTGTAACTATATCTCCTCCTTAGTAAGTTTCATTGTGCTGAATGATGATTATTCCAATAAAGATAGGTTATAATAATATCCTTAGGCTCTTTTTCACTACCAGAAGAGGTGGTATCAACAAACCAGCCTGGACAGCTTTATGAAAGGATTAGATACATTTGTGGAGGATAAATTTATCAGTGACTACTAAAATGAATGCCTGGGTACTACCTCCAGATTGGAAAGACCTGCAGGATGCCTCTCAATGTTATTTGCAGGAATTCAAGAGTTACCTGATTTTGCTTTTGTCTTCTGCTTGAGAATGCCCAGAAACAATTAGAGGACCACTGGCTAAGAGAAGATGCTGGACTAGATGGGCTGTGGCCCAGTCCAGCAGGGCTCCTCTAATGTTCTAAAGGATAGGAGGGTCCCTCATTGCAGAATAAACCCCCCTCCTGTTTCTGTGTTTGTAGTGATAATGCTTGGAAACATCAGCATTATTTAACTCACAACATCTTTGGAATGGGAGGACAAGGGAGAATATTACTCTGTTGGTTCTCCTGGACATCTCGGCAGTTTTGATAACATTGACCTTCTATGGAATTCAGAAGATAGAGGCACTGTGTTACATTGGCTCCACTCCTATCTCCAGAATAAATGCCAAAGTGTAGCTGTGTGAAAGTTCTTTTTAAAAAAAATTCAAATTTTATTTTCAAAACATGGATCGTAACATCAAACAAACAATCAAACATCCAAAACATTTACAGTAACATAACCTATTTGGTAATATAACATTGTATTACAAGAATATGTACAATCCGGTGTGTTTAGCGACATAGCAATAAGGAAATCTTGTGTTCAAAAGACATGGAAACAGTTCTGATATTTTACAATAAAAGATGTGGAAAAAGGTTTCATAGTTTTTCTTTTAAATAAGTTAAAGAAAAGGTAGGGGAAGGTTTAAGACTGGGCTTATCCTGTGCCTGTTGATAAAGGGGCTCCATTTTTCCACAAATCATGTCTGTTGATCCATCTATTGCATCCTATATTGCTGTGCCGTGATGAGTTCATTCAATAACAAAGACCATACACGAACAATCCATTTATCAATGCTTAATAATGCAGTATGTTTCCAGTGTAGGGCCAGTCCTGTTTTGGCCACTGTTATAAGTGACCTGATTAGTTGTCTGTTCTGTTTAGGAGCTCTCTGTTCTTTAAATGAAAGCAAGAATACCATTGCAGGTGAGAGATGGAACGTTTGGGAGGTGATCTTGCATAATACTGATTGAATTTGGTCCCAGAATGATTTCACTGAAGGACAAAGCCACCATTGATGTACATAGGTCCCCTTTTCCCCACATTTATTCCAACATAACGGGAATAACTGACATTAATTCTATTTAGTGAGGTTGGGATGAGGCACCATCTGTATAGAGCTTTTTTTTTCTTTTTAAAAAATTTTTTTTATTGATTTTAAAAGCATTATGACATAAAAAAGTTAAACAATATCTATCATACAATTTCTTGTATCTTCTCTTAGTGTGTATTGCTTCTCTTAGTGTGTATTGCTTTATTATTCTGTATGACTTACCCCATTTCTCCGACTTCCCTTCTTAGTCTCGCTTGTTCCTTTGCTTCTTTTGCCGTTCTTTTCATTTTCTGACTGCCTTCTTCATTTTTAATCAAAATAGCTCTAGGAAAGGAAGAATGGTTAAAGGTCCTAAAGAGAATGTATACATCTTTTAGATCCCAAGCAGAGAGAGAGTTATCTATGAAAGCTCTATACAGCCCCTCCCCCATATTGGCTTAGAATTACTATGAAGGTTATCAGATGTATTTAACTTAAGATTATGTACCATTCGGCCATAACTAAAGAAGAGAAGAAACAAGTATGAAAACTCTACTGCAGCTGCTGGGCTCAACTCATTTGTTGACCATCAGTGCCTTGCAATGTAGATCTCTCTTGGGAGGGACGGAATAGTTCTGTGATTTGTTGGTCACATAATGTCGTAGATGGTTTCGTACATTGAGATCTAGTATGCCATCTGGAGTCATTCATAGCAAGAAGTTTCTTCTGCTTTAAGTTGTGGAAGACAGAGGTAGAGTCTTGCTGGACAGGTGGTGCCATAGTTGTTCAGCCTCTTCTAGGTTGTCCACCCGGTGTTGTTTGCCATTTTTATCTGTGATAATCAGGAAGCAGGGATGGCCCCATCTGTATCTGTAGTCATTTTTCTGAAGGAGTTGCATTATTGGGCGGATTGTCTTCCTTCTGAGATGCACCAGGCATCCTCATTGTAAGTAATCAGATCAGTGGTGAAGATGTACCTCCTTTCCCTGGTTTTTGCTGAGGGAACAACAACCCCTCCCCATGCAGCCACTGTCACTGTTTCAGTCATGTTTTTAAAAAAATCTGGTGGTGCCTTCTCTTGGGATGGGTCAGAGGTGCATTCCGAGTTGTTATTTTGGTGGTGGGTGTAGAATCTGCTAGAAGGGTGGTGCCTCTGCTGGCTTCCTTTTCCCATACCATACTTCTGTCAGACTCAATACTGCACTTTCTCATGGGACTTCAGTAATGGCCATGATAATCTGACGTGGGTTAGAATATGACAGGAACAGGCCTCACAGCTTTACAATTTCTTCTGATAGTTGCTAACTGTACCAGGCCATGAAACCAGCTAGAAATCTCTCTTCCCTGGGAATTAGTTCAGGTGAGCCCATCCTGAGCAAGTAGCAGGCTGCTTTGTCCAGGTGTGTGTGTGTTGTAGATGCAGACCTTATGTTTTCATAAACCCAGTATCAGAAGCTTTTCTAGAATCTTGAAGTTATTCCATATGCTAACTTTTCTGATTAGAAAGATAAACAGAAGTGTTTTAGCAAGCTTTGTCCTATTTCTTCCCTCCTCTCTCACAAAAAAGAGATTTAGGTGATCAATAAGTAATTAACAATCATTACAGAATTACATAATAAGAATATGTCTTGTCCTGAAAGTGGGTTGCCCAATAAGTCCAGCACTATCTCGAAGCACAGTGAGATGCATCCTTTCATATACCAGAGTTTAGGATATTATTGAAGAGATGCAAACTAGCTTTTACAATATTTTAACTTCTTGTACAACCTGGATTGGGCTAATTCAGGCTCCAGAATAGTTTGTTCTGTCTCTCATAAGAAATGTGCTCTTTTTTAGAAAAAGAAATTTAGTTCTTTATTTTCCAGGTAAATTATATCACCAGGTAGAGACTGAATTTTGAACTGATTTTGCCTCCAGTTTCTACTAATCCTATCTATGATTGAACATCAATAAGTTAGTTAAAGAAAGCATTAAGCCTGCAATAAGAATGGAACTGAAATGATATACAAATTCCAAACAAACATAAGTTTTCTACAAACAAACCAAAAAGCCTCCTCCAGAAAAGTAGATAAAAATACAACACCAAAAGAGGTACTTAACAAAAACTAGGAGTACTTAGCAACTCCTGATTAACACTGGATGTAGGATTCAGGACTCCATTCTTACACGGTTTTGCTTCTGCAGTTATCCCATCATTAATGCTAGCCAGTCTTCAAGAGAACTGTTTCTTGCTGTCACTTGAACAAAGCTCAACTGTTTCTCAGGTTACAGGCTTTACTTGAACTGATTTTCCTTTTCTCTCTCCTTCTTCTTCTTCTTCTCCTTCTGCTGCTCCTGCTTCTTCAAGCTGATTCTTTTTCCCTCCGATTTGCTAACACATTTGCTAGCTGGTCCTTCTAGGTCTCCCCTTCAACTCAGGTCTGACTTCACACCCCCAATTACCCCAAACACGCTTTCCCATTTTCTTAATCAATCAGGTAGTGGCTTTACATACTTTCCCAGCTAATTGTCTCTCTGATTCTTTTGGACTCCTCTTGAGTAATTTACCTCAAATTCTACCTGCCAGTCATTCTGTCCTTTTCCTGATCATGTTCTGAATCTGAATGTAGTACAGAAAAACATGCATTTGTGTATTCAGAACAAACACTACTTTCTGGAGAATTTAAATTTTTTACAGATATGTAGTTTAGAGGGAGGGGGGAATCTACATTGTGCCCACATTTCTACAGCCCCCTATATTTTGTCTGCATACAATTCTGAAAATATTGACTAAAATCAAAGGGAAAACTAAGAGAATAGCTGCTTATACCAGAGGAGCCCTGCTGGAAATCCATTTTGAATAATAGTTAACCAATTCATTAGTACCAAGTTAGGGTATGTAAAGAGACCTTCTGTTAGTCACATCATGTAATGGATGCAACTAGAGTGGCAGAAGCAAGTGAACTGGAAAAGCTTGAAGCAAAGCTAAGTGGAATAATTCCAGCCTTTTCTGCCCTCCAGTCCAACTTAATTTGCACAAAAACTTCTGATAGTGTTTCACAAATCACCATGACACACCTCAGACTCTAAAACTTTAGGCTTGGCTTCCATAAGTGCGGTTTGGGCACTGCAGAGCTATTTTTGAGTAGCATTTTGAGCTTCTCTACCCTTACCTTAGTCCACTCAGAAGTAAGTAATGGTGCTTGATCCAGGAAAGAGATTTAGGTTTGTACTGTTACTTCTTTTGCAGGACACACACACACAAAAATCACTTACTATTAACATAGTATTTTGAAGATCCATCTCACAAATCTGATATATTGCTGTAACTAAATAAATAAATCAAGTTCACTCCCTAGAGGAGCCATGATTGAAAAAAAAGGAGGAGAATGTGAGCAGAAGAAAGAATCTGCGAGAGAGCACAGTTTTGGCACCCAGTTTTGGCTGAGCCAACTACAGCTACATCTGCCACCCATAGTTTTCTGAATTGTTGTTATCCAAATCTCCTTTTAGGCTCCAAGAAAAAAAATTAGGGAAAGAAGATGCCACCCAGTGCACTGCACGTTCTTGCTACACAATTGCAAATGTTACTATTGAGATACTTAAAGGCTAGTTAGTCCATGGGTAGGTTGTCTCTCCTTCCTTAATCTTGAGCTTGGAACTTCACTTTTACAGAATTCCAGACTTAATTTTTTGCCTCTCCTTTGCCTGCTGATCTGGATTTGGAGCTTACATTGTAGACATCTTAATAAGGATTAGCATTCCATCGATAGGTTTTTTGAAAGGGCTATATACATAAAAGACTGTGCACCTATCTTTATGGAGCAATACCATCATCCTTTTGTGAATCTTGGCCCTTATCTTTGTTTCTGTTCTGAAAAATGTAACAATCAAGATGCTTATAGATCTTTTGGTTTTGGAAATCCTACCTTGAAATATGCTTGTTTGTTCAGAAATACAAACCTGGTTAAAATACAGACCTGGTTAAAATAGACAACTTTGATTATCATACTTTCAGGCATAGACGGTTGCAAGGGAAAAACTGTCAGGGATTAAATAAACAAGACTGTGGATAAAGAATTTCTAGATTTCCTTCTCTCTCCAACAAGATAATGACACTCGAATCATATTTGGAGCAGATCCCCCGTTCGTTAGCCTAGTGTGTACAGACATCGTATTTCTGCAGCAATAGAAAAATTTAGTAAAGAGCTAATTACACTTTCTTAGAGATGTGTAGATGATATTCTGAGAGTTTTTGGATACATTTCATAGTCTAATTCCTGTATTGCGTGGACAGTCTATTGGTCACACACTTGCCATGATCAGTTAACATAGAAGCCTTCACAGAAGTAGTGCCAAACATGAGACCAGAGCAGTCTACCAGGATCAGTGGTTTCAGGAAGAGAAGGCAAGAAGCCATGAGTAACACCTGAGATCAGAGATGTCCAGGACAAAAGTGGCAGCTGTAAGTGACACCAAGCAGATATGGGCCAAGTGGAAGAGACAGCAATAGGCAGCAGCCAAGAAGAAGGGGAGAATTGTGGTGAGCCACAACAAGCTGGATCATTGAGCTTTGGAGAGATTTGGATTGCATATAGTAAGCTAGCTCAAAATGAACCACTTTGGCACATTTCAGCAAAAAAGTTAAATGATATAAAATAAGTAGGGAAAGCCAATCCTTACTGAATCAGTTCATGAAGCTTCTAAGACTGATAGAGAATGATGCTATCCTATCTCCACTTCTATCAAGAAAGGCAGGACTGAGATGGTCAAGTGGATGAGACTGCCTAGGATTAGTGTTTGAAAGCTTTCACTGTCGATTTAGGATCTTAGTTCTTTAGAGTTAAATCCTTATTGAGGAAAATGGCAGGAACAACTCTACTCATTTTAAATGAAGATAGGTTTTAAGAAATGTTCAGAGCCACTGCTTGGGAATGGTCTTAAACCCTTAAAAAACTAGCCATATGGTTTTCTTTTGCCAAAGTTAAGCTGCACAAAGATGGTCTCTGTTTTTATTATTATTTTTTCTTTTTTAAATTAATTTTTATTTATTTTCGATGCAACAGTAATAACAATAAAACTTCAGGGTTCCTCATCACCCCTTTTCTCCAATTGTCCTATAATAGTCCATTTTTACAATTAGTGACTTCCTCCGTTTTTTTCAGGATCTTATCTTATTGTCCTAGTATCTTCCAATTCCACCAGTCCTCAGAAAAGAAAAAGAGTCAGTTGAAACCAGCTGTAGAAATTCTATGTAGGGTCTCCAGTCTTTTAAATACTTCTCTATTGTTCTCTCTTTTAAGAAATTTGTCAGTTTATCCATCTCAGCAAATTCGGACAGTTTAACTAACCAATTGTCCACTGAAGGTATTTCTGGATCTTTCCATCTTTTTGCATAGATTATTCTGGCAGCTGTAACCATATACATAATTAAGGTGTTCAGATGATCTAAATTGCTATCTGTTATTCACAATATTTATTATTTATTATTTACATTTCTATCCCACCCCATACCTGAAGGTCTCTGGGTGGGTAACAGCCTTAAAACAGATTAAAACAAAGTATACATTAAAAGACTTTTAAAAAGAATTCAACAAATATAAAACAATACACAGTATGTTTAAAATAATAGTGTCTGTACTGGGGGGAAACATAAGCAGCTCAGCCAAAGGCCAGGGTAAAGAGGTGTGTCTTCACCGGCTTCCTAAATATATATAAGGAAGGCGCATGATGCACCTCAAGGGGGAGGCTATTCCATAATCTGGGGGCCATTACAGAGAAGGCTCTCTCCCGGGTGCCCACCAACCTCACTATTGAAGGTGGTAGGACAACCAGAAGAGCCTCACAGCTTGATCTTAAGGCACAGGCAGGTTGATATGGGAGAAGGCGTTCCTTTAGATATTTGGGGCCCAAGTCATTTAGGGCCTTATACATCAGAGTCAGAACCTTGAATTGGGCTTGGTAGCAAATTGGCAGCCAGTGCAATTCTTTCAAGACCAGCGTGATGTGCATCCGGCTAGCTGTTCTGGTCAGCACTCTAGCGGCTGCATTTTGCACTAGTTGCAACTTCCGAACCGTCTTCAAGGGCAGCCCCATGTAGAGTGCATTACAGTAGTCCAATCTAGAGGTTACCAGAGCCTGGATAACTGTGGCCAAGTCATCTCTATCCAGAAGAGGCTTCAGTTGACAGACTAGCCGTAGCTGGGAGTAGGCACTCCTGGCCATGGCCTCCACCTTAGCTTCAAGTGTTAGCGCAGAGTCCAGGAGTACCCCCAAGTTACGCACCTGTCCCTTCTAGGGCATTGCAACCCCATCAAGGACAGGGTATCTCCCAACTACATGGACCTGAGACCCTATGACACACAGCACTTCTGTCTTGTTTGGCTTCACCTTCAATTTATTGGCTCTCATCCAGCCCATTACCGCCTCCAGACACCTGTCAAACAATTCAACCACCTCTCCTGATTCATATGGTACAGAGAGAGCTGGGTATCATCTGCATACTGATGACACCTCACTCCAAATCTCCAGTGGCTTCATATAGATGTTAAATAGCATGGGAGACAAGATCAATCCCTGAGGAACCCCACAAGTGAGTTCCCAGGGTGCCGAATCAGTGTCTCCCACAGCCACTATCTGAGATCTATTCTGGAGATAGGAGCGGAACGGATGCCAATCATTGCCTCCCACTCCTAAGCTCTGAAGTCTCTCCAGAAGGATACCATGGTCAATGGTAACAAAAGCTGCTGAGAGATCCAGGAGAACCAACAGGGTAGCGTTCCCTCTGTCTCTCTCCCAGAGAAGGTCATCAACCAGGGCGACCAAGGAAGTTTCTGTGCCGTAGCCGAGCCTGAAGCCAGATTGAAATGGGTCTAGATAATCAGCTTCTTCCAAGCATGCCTGCAGTTGAACAGCAACAGCCCTCTCCGGAATCTTGCCTAGAAAAGGTATATTGGTCACCGGGTCTTCCGGATCCAGGGAGGCCCTCTTCAGGATGGGGCGCACCACAGCCTGTTTCAGGGCCAATGGGACCACCCCATCCCTCAGAGAGGCATTCACTACCTCCTGGATCCATCCAGTAATACCTTGCCAGCTGGATTTTAACAGCCAGGAGGGGCAGAGATCCAGAGAGCACATCATCAGCCGTAGCCCTGCAAGTAGCTTGTCCGCATCCTCAGGCCTCAGCAATTGAGAGTGATCCAAGCAAACTGGACCAGACAGTTCTCTGGACGCCTCATTTGGTCTATGTCCAATTATGACATTCAGTCCCCTATGAATCTGGGGAACTTTGTCCTCAAAGTGCTTCGCAGATTTGTCACAGCAGATATTACTTGGCCCTGGCTCATGCTTCTTCAAGCTCGGTTTCATAAGGCCATTTACTACTCTGAAAAGCTCTGCTGGATGGCTACTCAAGAACGCAATGGTGGCGGAGAAAAAGTTCTTTTTCGCTACTGTCACCGCCACATGGTAGGCACAATAGTGTGCTCTAACCCGTGTTCGGTCAGATTCACAGCCGGATTTATGCCACCTGCACTCTAGCCGTTGACCTCCTTGTTTCATAGCCTGTAGTTCCATGGAATACCAAGGAGCTTTTCGGGCTCCACAAGCATGCCGAGGGCACTTGGGAGCGATCGTGTCAATAGCCCTTCTCATGTCCCGATTCCAGAGAGAAACTAGGGCTTCAACAGGCGTGCCAGTCATACCAACCGGAAAATCCCCCAGGGCGTTCAGGAATCACTGAGATTCCATAAGTTTCCAGGAGCACACCATCTCGATAGGTCCCACATCCCCATAGAGAAAAAAATCTGGTTTAAGTGGTATAACTATTTTTAACATATTTCCCATTACCTCGTGGGTTTATATCCAATATTTTTTTGCTATTTTACAAGTCCACCACATGTGGTAAAATGTTCCTTCATTAGTCTTACATTTCCAACATTTATTGTACATATTTTTTAAATCTTTGACAGTTTATAAGGAGTTAGATTCCACCTATACATCATCTTAAATATGCTTTCTTTTAACATAGTGAACATTGTAAATTTCATATCCTTGTTCCATAATTTCTCCCACTGGTCCATATTAATACTGTACCCAAAATTCCTTGACCACTTGATCATACATTCTTTGACCTGTTCATGTTCCAGGTCCATCTGTAGCAATACTTTATATATCACCCCAATTATTCCTTTTTCTGCTGTTTTTACTTGTAGTTCCCAGTTTTGTTTATCCCACTCAAAATTCATTCTGCTTTTATCCTGTCCGTAAATATTTTTAAGTTGTGAATATGTAAACCACCGTAAGTTTTTCCCCTCTTGGTTTAACTGCTCTCTAGATTTTATCATAAAGTCCCTTGTGAGCTCATTTTTGGATAGCAAATCCTGATATTTGACCCAGTTATCCCTACCCCCAAATTCTCTTAATAATCCTTTGCAAGGGGACACCCACAGAGGAATTTTTCTATACAAATTATTTTTGTACTTTTGCCAAATTCTATACAGAGGGTTTCTTACATAGTGGTTTTTGAAATCTGCATTAACTTTTACTTTGTCATACCACAGGTCTGAAGCACTTTAGTGATATCAGTGGCGGCCACCACCTAACCCTCACTAAAGTCCTCCCTTAATTTTTTTTTGGCAGTCTGTGGCAAATAATTTCTAACTACCAAACCAGTGCTTGTTCATAAGTGTGAAAAGAACATTCTTTGCTGCAGTAATAATACATGTATTTATATTTCTCAGTTTCCAGTATCCCCCCCCCCAGCAGACTTGATTTCCCTCTCTGTTTATAAGCAGAATTGCAGTTTTAATTCAGTAACTTTATTTCAGAGGATTTAAAGTATGCTTTTAGAAGTGCTAAATATAAGATACCTTCATATAATTCACATTTCTTTCTACATTAGATAATTTCTAAATGGTTGTATAACATCAGGTCAAGAATCAGAAGAAATGTATTTGTCCAAATACTAGGTTGTAATAGATTGTTTCAAATGACATATTACAGAATGAAAATTGTAAAAAATATAGCTATCAAAACTGAAAGTTGTTTTAATAAGTGGCATATATAAAAATTTACAATTTAGTTAGCTGGTTAATTGACACAGTGTATTGAGACACAAAAACCAAACAACCAATCAAAGTATTCAAATAAATCTTTAGTACAGTCATATACAGCTAATTCATCTTTCCAATTTCAGCATTCCATGTTTTATTCAATTTCAAATAATATTTTTTGTACATAGCTCTGATAGACTTAGCATGTCTTAATTTTGAGTGTTCTACACATTTTCATTCTAATCAAGTATCTCTTCAGTGCTTTTCTTCTGAACATTGATTGTGTCTAAAAATAATAAAAAATGTTTTATTTTTAGCTTCTTATATTAAGCTGGTAAGTACAAATTGACAAAAAAATCAAGTTAAAATAGTATTGGTTAAATATTTTAAATATTTTCAGCACATTATACTGAGCGGTGTCAAATACAAATTTTATTTTAAAAAGATTGTACTTAGAATTTAATCTTTGAAAATATTAATAACAGCTTACTGCAGGTAGGCTATAAAATAACACTGTGTGCTGTCTATTTAGTTTCTGGTTGAAAAAGCACAGCAGTACTTTAGTTCATTACCTTTGAAAAAAACAGTAACAAGATAATACAGCTGCCTCTGATTAAGATGTAAATTCTTTCTAATTAGAATGTAAATTCTTACATTTAAATGAAGACATCAATTGTCAGGATGCCATATGATATCTTATTCCACCTTGCGTGAATGAAGCCCTCACTGTTCATCTATGGCACTAAAATAGTTTTGCAATCCCTTTGTTCTCTGATTCCTGTAATATTCTCTCTTCATGTTCCCTTTTCACACTGCTTTTGTTTGTTTTCCCCTTGCATCTGATATTGTTGTGTCTTGGGATTTTGCAGAAATTTGGAATGAAAATTGAGTTCAGTCAGTGCCAGTATTTGCTTGTGCCTCAATTACTTCTGCTGAATTTTCTTCAATGCAAATAAGGCAGGTTTCATAAAGTAGTGCATGTATTTGAAATAATTAATTTTCTGTAAAATGCTGGAGCAAGTCCAATCAACCTTCATAAAATCTAAATAAAAGAATTAAAAATTAGAAATTAATTAACTTTTTTTGTGCTGGTGATACTTTATTATGAGGTGCAAGGTAGCAATAATAAGTTTTTCTGTTGAATCTAACTTCTTCATCAATTGTGGACAGTAACCTTTTGCCACTGTTGCTAAATCGAAATAATTTAATTTTTTTTCACTAATCCAAAGAAGAGCAAGCATTTCACATGATTAAAGATCCAAAAGGAGTCATGAGTTCAGAATAATATTCATAATATATAGTATTATGTATAAAGCAGAAGAATAACTAACATGTGAAAGAAATGATACATTATATTGCCTTATTTATTAGTTTTGCACAGCCAGCTGAGGCACACAGCTCAGGACCTCATGGGCATGCAAACGATGGTGCTCTTGAAAGCCTCACTTTCAACTACCTGCTGCATAACATTGGAAAACTTCCAAATATATTTATATTGTGCTTTTATTGGTATTGGCCTGTATATTTAAAAACAAAGAGGCCCTCCAAACATCCAGATTACCTTATAATTTCACTTCTTTTCCTCTTCAAAAAAATTATTTCTTTTTAAAGCAATAAAATTATATTGAATGAGTTATGACAGGATTTGTACAAGAAGCAACAGACATACTGTAGGTTTTGTGTGGAAGTTTACTTAATCCAACCTATATGTCATATGTTGAAACAATCTAGTTTTCCACCTCAAAAAGTTTTATATATAGTGTGAATTACCCATTAATTCTTTTGAAGATAATAAAACCATAATTAGGTCTTTTCTGCACTTACCATATGGTAATATGGATCAATGGGTCCCACAGATCTGGATTATGTGGAAGCCCACCGATTTAGCCCATGCCTCGCCATGACGGCAGAGTCCCATGAGCTTCACAGCTGCCTGCCTCTGGGCTCCAAAGCTAGGAAAACCACAGAGGATATTTTTCTGAAGAGCACCCGCTAGTAGTTCCAGATCACAGAGGCATGTCGTCTTTATACCTCCTGTGATCTGGAACAAGGCTCTTGGTCCAATCATATACCTAATTAAATGGGTCTACAATAGGTCTGGATTAAGGACCTCCTTAATCCTGATCTGCAGAAAGAGCCAGATAAGCAGGGGTTGGCATCCTTGATCTGCATTAACATGGAGATAAGGAGGACTGTGATCCGGATTAAGGGGTTCCTTAGTCGAGATCACCAGTGAGTGCAGAAAGGGCCTTAGAATGCAGAAACTTTCAGATGATGTGAGACTGAAATTCATTCATGTATAGTTTTGGTATGTGTGATCCAGGAATCAGTTCTTCTGCCAGCATAGTCAGTGTTCACTTTCTTTCCCCAGCCAGCCTTCTGAAGCTTCTCAGCTTCAGTTTACTCTAAAAACTTGATCACAATTTTCAGACTATGGCTACTGTTGTTATTTTCTAGTATTCAGCCTGGATAATATCATTAGTTTTGCTCACATTAGTAAAAATTTTGGGTTGTGTTTTCTCATTACAAAAATAACCAAATTAAAGTTGGGCAAGAGAGAAGGAATGCAAAGTTGGAACACAAACTGGTTTTGTTTTGTGGTTACAGATATTAGCTATGTTTAATATATTGTATAACATAAAGGCGTTGCCAGATCCTTTAAAGACGGGGCTCAGCAGACTGGCCTGATGCTGTGTCAGGCCTCTGCCAACCTTCCCTTTCCCTCCCCAAAAAATAGATTTAAGAAAGTTCCTGCATTTTATTTAAGAGGCTGGTGCTTTTTTCACTTTGCTGGCACAGGCCATGTTTGCCATAGCCACTACTGGGCACAAGACTAGAATGATCCATCTAGAAATTGCTGTGGTCCCAAAGAAAAGACACGAAGCCCTGTCTTTACTCTGGGTCAAAATGCAAGCCTCTTTTTTCCCATATAAGAAAATATTTCCCCAGTCTATCTTGAAAGGCTCTCAGTGTGTCTTTCCACTTAAGTAGCACAATTCCTGTTCTTAGCTGTTCCTAAGCTCAAATATGCTAGATGTGAGTTATTTGATTATATACATTGCACATTGCACAAATAGATATAACATTTTTATAACATTTGATTTAATTTTTATACATATTAGGTTACCTATATAATTATAAATGTTATGAAAGCATCGGAAACATCAGGCTTCTTAGTAATTCTTAGTAATTTTTGTCACCAAGACTGAAGTGGGACTGATAAGGTTTCAATATAGTGCTATACATGTATTAATACTGATACAGTGTTCTACATAATTTCTCTGGCACTCTGCAAATGTTCAGATGAACTCTTGTCCCTCATTCCAGAGTACATTACATTTGTACAGTACCAGCTAATGCATAACATAAAAGCTTGTGTTCCAGAGTTCAGCAGTGACTTCTGAAATAAATACTGAGGCTTAAAAATAATGAATTACGGCTGAAATAAAGCTCTGCAGCTAATTCTTCTTTTGTTCTAGTGGCGACAGTGACCTGATCTCACAGATCTGGTTGGAGTGTATATTTTGTTCTCCTGGGTGGGGGCTAATCTGTTAAGTAAATCAATTCTTTTTAAAATTCCAGCATATCCCTATAGAATAGAAGCAGCAGGGGTTTAGTAGATCATTCTTGTTTAGCAGGATAAGCCAGTTTGACCCTTTTTGTCTTTTAAAATCTCCCAGACACTTTTAAAATTAGCTCATACCCAGTGCTAGTAATTGGCAAGTTTAATTTACATATATTTGAATGAATTTTCTTATGTAATCACCATACGCAAATTGAAAATATGATTATCATGAGGAAAGCATGCCCTGTTGAATTTTAACTTTGTATAGTAAACCATTGGCTAATAATTTTGTTTGGAGGTAAGATAATGATTAGGATCTCCATGATCCTAACTACTTAATGTACTGTTTCGACACTTTGAAATGTTACTAAAGACTCTTAATGCTTTCAACAACAAGGGGATAGCCATTATAATTATCTAACACATGTTCGGATCCACACCCTTTTTAGTTATAATTTTATTTTTGGATGAAACATGACTTCTGTAGAAGATGTTATGACTTGGGTGACAATGGCTTTCCCTTTTTCTTTTGATCCCTTCTGTTAACCTGTTTGTTCTGGTCTTGTTAAAATAAAATTCGATTGATTTTATTTTATATGTTAACTTGCTGCTACCGCTTCTCTTTCTACTAGGACTGAATGCCACCTTGTGAAAGATACATTGCGTGAACTAATAGGAAATAAGGTGTTTGCCTTCAGCACTCATGTATAAATTCTGCAGTATTTATTTCAAGGTTTTGACATGTCATCAAGTTTAAATGTATGCTAATGCCAAAATTCTCTTTGATACTTTATGCCAATCAGGAGTTTTTTGAACTTGAAAAAAGTAATAGAGATAATTTCCCTCTGGATGTTGCAATAATGTCACATGTAATACTGAGCAAAACCTTGAGAACTGAAGCCCATGATCATTGTAAGCATCAAGCTACAGTTCTACAACATCTTGCTTATTATTCAGTTTTAAATTGTAGTGTAGCTGTAGCATAATGGAAACAAAAATTACATTTAATGTTCCAAATTAATGTGCAACTGTCTATATTTAGAAGTTCTTAAATGTAAATAAAGACCTCAGTATAGACTGTAATCTCCATATTTTTTTTTAAATTTGAAGTCTGACCTAATCTGAATGTGTCAGGCAAATGTGTAGCATAGCTGAATTCTCTATTACATCAGAAAAGCTAAAGCTCCTGAGGGAGTTGGCTTATGGTCATTGCCCTGTTTTTCACATGAACTATTTTGACAGATGAGACGGTGGAAAGCTGCCAAGTAAATTCACAGCCACTTCCTGTCAAAGAGGCAGGAAGCTTGGAAGCCGCAAAAAGAACTCACAGCTGCTTCCTGTCAGTCAGGGAGGAAGCTTTGATCACCTGCAGTACCTCTGCAGCATCTCTGGAATCTCCAGATTTAAAAGCTGCTGTTTAATCAGCAGCTTCTTACTTCAGGGGGGAGTTGCAGGGGATACTGTAGGTAATCAAAGCTGCAAAGTCCCTATGCAACTTTCATGCATGTCTGGAGGCACCCTGTGTTATCATATTCTTCAGCAGCTACAGCTTTTAGATAGTCTTCCATAGTAGCTTCATGTGAAATGGCTTATCGCTGTAAAAGTTTGGAGGTGTGTGTTCTCATTTTTTAAAAATAAAAAGTCCCTCACCCCTTGCTTCATTTCTATCACTGGGTAATGAATAGTTTAAAGCCTTATTCTCCTTATCCATAAACTTCTAACAAAGTGAGAAACCCACAGTTTATTTCTGTCAATATTCCAGTTTCTAAGCCCTAACAGTGAACCAGGAAAGCTTTTTCCATAATTCCCTGGAAATCTTGTCTTCCAGATTTCTACTGACTCTTTCCTACCAGGAGTATTCAAGTGGACTTCCATTCATACCTCTTAGGCTCCTCCTACTCTGTTGCATGCTGGTCTCAATTTTTAAGCGCAGACAGCATTTCTATTACATCTCTGAGAGAAATCCAAAGTTTACCAATCAGGCAATTCTGCATTCATCTGTGGAATTATACAAGACTATCTTTAGTTTAGTTTCTATTTTCACAGATGAATGCAGAATCAGCCTATAACACTATGAGGCACTGATTCCAGTACTGGCGGATATGTGTCCCCCTAATAATCATGTGAGTTTTTTGGGAGAAAAACGAACCTCGTTAAGTGAGTAGATTCAATCGTTCATGAGCAATAATATAATTTCATTAGTTATATCTCACCTTTTCATCCTTGGGAAGATTAAGGTAGCTAACAAAGCAGAAAACTTAAACAAACCAAAAATCTAAATGCAATATAAAATATTCAGGATCAGTACAAAAAAAACCAAAATACAGTTACATGCAAATACAAAAATCACAATGGCTGTGAGGAGTCTGAGGTCCTGTCGACCTTTACTCAGTCTGTTACCCTGGCCCCAGTCATGCACGCATTCCCCACAGAGCAGCAACAGTCAAGTTGGCTGGCAGGCAGCAGAAACCTCCATCCAGGAGCCAGTGTTTTCTTCCAGTCCTGCTGGGTTGTGACTAGCTGAGGCCACAGGCATTGTGCATGGAGACCTACAGTTTGCTGGTCTGGGCAGGTGGTACTCAGGAACTGTGACTCGTCAAAGAGAAGTAGCAATAAAAGCCCCACTGACAAGGAGGCAGGCAGGTGGCAATACAGGGACTAACTTTGGGATGCCCTGTCTAAGATGCTGTTCTTCTCCCTCTCTCCTGCTGGCCTATTGTAACAGTAACACACATTACAAAAGCCATAATAAAATAAATTTTAAAATAATTAAAGCACCAATGGACAAATATAAGTGAAAATATAACTTAAAAACTGGGATATGAGGGTTTGGAGAAAACCAAATGGGAGGCATTATGCTAATAAGATTATGAACCATTGGTGGAAAGGACAGATTTGAAAGTTGTATGGAATAAATAGTCTGACAGTCTTGATTCATGGGTCTCTCAAATCTTAAATATGTTAGAGTAGATAATGATTAAGTTGGTCCAGTAGAGAATGATCACAAAGAATAGACAGCATTATAGTTCCAATGTTAATTGCATAAGAAATTAAATAGTAATAAACATACTGTATATAATTCATTGACTGTATTATATAGTGATCCCTCATATAGTGCAACAATACAATTTTCACAAACTATATTTATAGGAATAATGTTGGTTGATCCAGAGATCAGTTCCCATAATTCCCAGTTCTCCACAGCTGTAAATCACTATAGTTGGTTTCCATAGATCAGGTTCCCATGGCTGCCACCTACATCTGTACATGTAGCATGGTTTTGTGCTCTACATAGGAAGCCACACTTTGCAAGGACCACTTTGTTTGCACTTTGTCTGATGTGAAACTCACAAATATAAATTGATGTAATTTCAAATATAATTTCAAGCAGCACGCATACACCCAAGCCTACCCAGCCTAGCCTGGATTGTCAGAAGCCACACCTTGCTTACTTTCATGCCTGCTCACCTAGACTTTGATGCCTGGCACACGAGGTAAATCACTGTCTTTTTTGGGTGGCTCACTCTTAGCAAACAGAAGCTCAGCATATGCATAGGCTGTGGGTTTTAGTTGCCTGACAGATCTGACAGCCAGATGACAGTTGTCTTGCTGGTGGTGATGATGATATTTATGGGTGTTTTTCCACTGGCAGAAAGTACCAATTTTTGCACCGATTAAGGACCCATTTGGGTGTTAGCCGGATGACCCCATTTCTACCACAGCACCCATTTGGGACACATTTGTTTCCACAATCGCTGGGGAAATCCGGATCATATGGGTACATTTCAGCCTTTAATCCAGATTTTCTGTAGACCCCATTAATGGGGTCTTCAGCCAGAAAATCTGGATTAAAGGGAGCCTGTTTCCATGGTAGTTTGTCAATGGGGTCTAGAGGAGGCTAAGGGGAGGGGGCACCCATGGGGGGGAGCCCCAAAACCTAAGCTTCAAAGTCATTTCGGAGTCATTTTGAAGTTACTTCGAAGTTGCCTTCGGAGATTAGCTGTGATGACCGCTAGGACCCCTCAACCCCAAAATTAAGTTATTTTGGTTTAAAATGCAAAGTGTGGCGAACATGGTAAGTCCAGACGTTTAAAAGTGTCGCCAAAGCGGTTTTTTTTTTTTTGTCAAGGGTAAGTAGCCTAAGGGAGGGGCTAGTTGAGCACTCCAAGGGGAGGGGTGAAATAGAATGCTGGAGGAGCTCAGCCTATCAGGGCGAAGCAAGCCAGCCAGGCCCATATAAAAGGGAGCCTGAGGGGATAATTTGGGTTCTCTGCCTTGGGTCGTTAAACTGGGAGGTTAACGAAGGGGAGAAACGGGCCTTTAGCTGTCCTGAGGGAAGCTGGGAACTGGGGTCCTGAGTTTGTTAATACGTGTTTGATCTTGCTGGTGAAAAATATAAGGGCAAGCAAACACATATTGTACTGGTTGAGAGTTTACTCAAGAAGTTTAAGAGTCTTTGAACTGAGTGTGAAAGTTAGGGATTGAACTGTTTGACAACAGAAGCTGAAAGTGTAACTTGAAGAAGAAGCTGACTTGAGACTTAACTGTATTCAATAAACACATGTTCTTGTTTCAAAGAAGCTTCGTGGAGTTCTGTTTATAAAGGGAGCCAAATAGGGCCAGAGTTCTAAACAGTAACTGTAACCAACCCACTGCTGGAGATTGGCAGAGTGGGGGCAGGGCACTGTCTGCCGCAGCATCAGAAGGGAGGCAACATTATTATCAAGCCAAAGAGTAGGGAAAAGGAAATGGAAGGTGCACCTCTTGGAAGGAAATAACAGAGTTTGATTCACAAGTAAACACAACGCTACCACACTACCAAATAAAGATAAATATATATATGAAATAGATAAGGGCTGAGAGGTGGCCTTTACATTAGCCAAGGCTCCGAAGACAAACCTCCGAGAACAAAGGGAGAACAGAGCAGACTGTTACCTTCAGGCATGGAAAGAGGTACATATTTAATGCGGCTGACTCATCCCTGCTCACAAGGAGCTAATTAATATGCAAGCTCTCCCAAGGGGTTTGTCTTTGGAGCCTTGGCTAATCTCCAAAGTTGCCTTCAGAGGGATTTCAGAAGGACTTCAGAGAGACTTCGGAGGGACTTCGGAGATTGCAACCCCTGTCTCCCAAAACACCTTGGGTGACAGGCAGACCCCTTGTGGTTCAGTCTGGACTCCCTACATGGGTGCAAAGATGTTTCCACGACAGGGGGGTTACACCTTCCGTGAAAACACATTGGGTGCTTCCCTTAATTCAGATCTACTTAGATCCAGATCTAAGGGCTGCAGTGGAAAAACACCCTATGTCTGCATTTTTATAAAATCTTTTATCTTGCCTCGTAAGTAAGTAAGTTTGATTTATTTGTTTATTCCCAAAGGTCTCGTGGTGTTTTACTCTACATACTGTATTGGTTTCATCAAAAGGAGTAAATAATAAATAATTCCCTATCATCCACAAAACATAACAGCAAGGCATTATTAGTATATTAATTGTGTGGGTTGGCAGATGAGGAAAGGTAACAACAGTATGAACAGAATAACAATAGATTTTTACATGGTTGTTAATTTTGCTTAGTAACTGGGATCATTTCAGCTGAGTAAATTTATAAACCGTTTTAAACTGTATATTGGAAATTCTTCTTAATTTATATTTATTTATTTTTATGCAAAAGCAGATAATGAAGTGTGTCCATTGTCACCAACATGGTTTCTGTGAGCAATATTACTAAAAACAAACCTCATGAATAGTTGCTGGGCTGTTGAGAACACAGTAAGCTTGACTCCTTAGTATTTTGCTTCCTCATCTAGATTGAACAGTGCTGTACGCAGTTTCTGAAAATATTTTTTGATTATATAATGTATTCCCCTCCCCCCCCACACAATTTTCTAAGTTTTAAAGGCAGGGAATTGTTTTCAAATTGGTTTAATTCCTGGTAGAAACCGGCCAGGATCCTCCTTTATCAGAGTTTTCAGAAACAGACCGGGATCCTCCTTTTTCAGAGTTTTCAGAATCCACATTTCTTCAGTTTATATCTACCATGTGATATGCCAGTTAAAATATTTGACCATAAAAATAATCAAGACAAAGTCAGATTTAAAGTACTGTATTTTCTGGCCTATAAGACTACTTTTTAACCCAGAAAAATCTTCTCAAAAGTCGGGGGTCGTCTTATACACCGGGGGTCGTCATCTTATATGGCGAGTATATCCCAAACTCTATATTTTAACTGGAAAGTTGGGGGTCGTCTTATATGCCCAGTCGTCTTATATGCCAGAAAATAGGGGTAGGTTAGCTTGGCATAAGATTATCAAAATGTAGCAGAGTTCTTTTTTCAATTCCAAAAATGCATGGATTTTCTAACATCCATGAACTCATTTCTTCCTACTCTGTTGACCATCAGTTGGCAAAAGAGCCACTTCCCTTTCTAATATAATACCTGTTGGAGCCAATAGGCATTCATTTTCCTCCATTACGCTACCAGACAAATTGTATGTACTAATTTAAGGGGGTTTCCACTACCACTAAGTACCCATTAGGGACCCATTAAGGACTCATTAGGTTCAGAGCAGGAAGACCCCATTTCCACTGCAGACCCCATTAGAACCACATTTGTTTCCACCAGTTCTAGGGAAATCTGGATTGAATGGGTCCTTCAGGACCTATAATTTGGATTTACTGTAGACCCCATTAAAGGGTTCTACAATCGGGTCCACAGGCATCAAATCCGGATTATACGGAGTGCGTTTCCACTGCGATTGGGCAATGGGGTCTAAGGGCAGGCTCCAGGAGGGCGCACCTTTGGGGGGGATGCCCTGAAACCCAAAGTTCCAAAGCCTGTGCACAAATTCCAAACCTGGCTCTAAAGCCAGCTCCGAAGAATAGCACAGGGTCTGAAGAGGACCCCATGCAAGAGTAATGCCAATCCTACAGACCTTTGACAAATGCTCCAGAGAAATCTTCAGAGTTCGTGGCAGATCGCTCCAGGGAATCTCCGGAGCCACTCTAGAGAATCTTTGAAGAATCTCAGGAGCATCTACAGAGATTGTGCCCCCTGTCCCCCCAAAAACCTGGGGTGATGAGCGGGCCCCACATGGGTCAATCCGGATTTGCCACATGGCTGCTCCTGCGTCTCCACTGCGAGCAAGCTAGCACACATTGCTATTGGGTACTACACCACCTGTGGGGACGCATCAGGTACCTCCCTTAATCTGGATTTACTAGATCTGGATTAGTTGAAGGACCCATTCTTAGATCCAGATTAAGGGAGGTCAGTGGGAAAAAACCCATATACTACCAGCTATCTGTGTTTTTCAGGAGTTCTCCCTTGAATCTACACACACTTAAATTCACATTAGCTTCTCCCTTTTCTATTCATTTCCTGCTCTTGTAGTCTTAATTGTTTTTCTCAGTTTCATCTTACAGGTAGTATATTCTTACACTGTCAGCAGCTGTGTTCTCCTAGCATGCAAAGCACTCGCCTATTGAAATCCTTCTTCGGAAGCGGTGACTCAACTACTATAAATTTCCTTGTAGGACTGCCAGTCAAGGCCAATCTAAACTGAATCTGGACTAACAAAGATGCCTCAGTCATTCTGCCCGGTTTCTGACCCCAGCACGCCACAGTTACCAGTAGCAATGGCTGTCAGCACAGGTTACAAATTGGCTTAGCTGCTTAGAGTCATGCCACCGGCTCTAAGTCAGGAGTTCTACATCTGCCCTTCCAATGCAGATTTGCAGCATGTAAATATCTGAGATTTCCCATAAACACTAAAGTTCTGAGGAATTGGTCTGCAGCCAAAATCACTTAGATTAGTTATACTTATTTTAAGAAATTATGAAGTGCGGTGCGGTGCGGTGAGGTTGAGAAGGTTAGATTCCCTTACATTTCCCACATATAGCCTTTTCACAGAGTTACAGTGGCCTATTTATTTATAAGAGTCTTGTGACAATTGGTTATTTTTTCAGGTAATTATCCTATAAGCTGAGATTGTATTTGAAGATTTGTTCATCAGTTTTGTGATAAAATTGTATATGAACTTTCATAATATTCCCAACTAGGGCTGGTCCATCATCTGAAGCCTTTTTTGGACAGAGATGACTTGGCCACAGTTATCCAGGCTCTAATAACCTCTAGATTGGACTATTGTAATGACTCTACATGGGGCTACCCTTGAAGACCATTTGGAAGTTGTAGCTAGTGCAAAATGCAGCTGGCAAAGTGCTTACCGGCTGCACATCAGCTAGCCGGCTGCACATCATGCTGGTTTTAGAAGGGCTGCATTTGGTTGCCAATTTACTACCGAGCCCAATTCAAGGTGTTAACTCTGACTTATAAGACCCTAAATGACTTGGGCCCCAAATATCTAAAGGAACACCTTCTCCCATATCGACCTGCCCATGTCTTCAGCAATGAGGTGGGTGGACACCTGGGCCTTCTCAGTAGTGGCCCCCAGGCTATGGAATAGTCTCCCTCTTGAGGTGCATCAGGCTCTTTCTTATGTTCAGGAAGGTGGTGAAGACACACCTCTTCGCTCAGGCCTTCAGCTAAATGTTGATTGTGTTTTCCCCACTGCAAACACTACTGTTTTAACTGATATTGTGTAGGATTTTAAATGTTGTAATTATTATTATTGTTTTAATATAGTTTTTGTATATATATGCTGGATTTTAAAGACCTTTGGGTATAGAGCGGGATAGAAATATAAACAATAAATAAATAATATAGCCTCTTATTTAAGATGTTTTGTTTTTTGTGTTCTTTGGAATCCAACTAGTATAGTACTTATAGGCTGCCTCCAGATTAAGCTATCTAATTCCACTATTAAATGAAAAATCACCAGTGGGGGAAAACCAATCATCCCCACTAAAAGTCAGCTCTGTATTTTAGTCTATTGGAACTACAAGACTACAAGACCTTAGGCAGCCAATCAGGTTTAGAGGTTCCTAGTTAGGCACCATCTCGTGGGTGCTTCTTGTCCCGCTACCTACATTAGGCTGATACTCTGTTTTAGCTAGATACTGTACAGGGAGAGTTCTTTCTTCCACACTCAGGTAAGTACACAGTAATGGCTCTTTACAGTGGGGAGAAGACAGAAGATCAATCATTCTGTCTGATGAGTTGATTGGGACTTTTTCTTGCGCTGTATAGAATGTGTCTGGATGCAGCCATAATCATTCTACAAACTGATTTTTAATAAAAATGTAATAGACAACTGAATCTTTCTGGAGAATTCATTTATTTTGAAAGATATATGAAATCCCAGCAGTGTTTTACATTTGTTTCTTTGTATTCGAACCATTATTGTGTTTTTTATCAATTTGCTAATTATTGTGTATATTGTGTATATTATATTTATTAGTTGTTACTTGTTTTTATTACAGTTTACTGTGTTTTATTGTATTACTTTTTGCTGTATTTGTCCTGACCTTGATATTTTCTAATGAAGAAGTTAAAGACTATATGTTTGTACTTCAGACTCCAACTCTGAGCATAGAACATTAACAGAGATTATTGTGCTAATACTAGCCTATATTTATATCAATTTTTTAGGATTTCTTTTTTCCTCATGCAAATATACTGTTTTTCAGTATAATAACTGGAGAACTCTGCTCAGGAAATTATCTAAAGTGTGTTGAATTAGCTACCAGCAGTGTCTAAAAAAAGCCATTTTCACATGTGGATATTGCTGTTTCTTGAAAGTGGCAATAAGTACTATTCTGAACTCAGTAAAGGTATAACTATGATTGCATTGAAATTAGTGACTGATATATTTGATACAAATTCTCAAAGCACTATTTGTGCGTGTAAGTTTGCTGTTTGTGGTGCTCTGAAGTGCATTTTTCCCAGAGTTTTTTGCAGAGTTAATTTCCTCCCCTCTTTCTGTCCATCCTGTTCCAAAACAGTCACTGACCACATCCAGAATACAGCAGAGCTAGAAAAAAGTCTTTTTTTCAACAGTAGTTGTTACTCTGTGGTAGGGGTGTGCATGAATGCAATTTGCAGGATTCAGTTTGATTCAAATCAAATATCTGAAAATTCAATTTGAATCTTTAAAATTCAAATTTACCCAAATTTGGTTCGAATTAAGCAAATTCAAATCTATTCGTTCAAATTTTTAATTCAAATTTGCACTTACAAATATTGACAACATTCATATGTGCCCATATGCATCGTTACATGCCCGTATGCATCCCATAGTTATCCTGTATGCAACCCGTATTCATCCCATACAGATCTGTACAAATGCGTACGGATGCAGGAAAGATGTGTATCTGCAATTATGCATCGTGTATGAACCCGCACACATACAAATGTCCAAATAATTTGAACGAATAGGTTCAAAAATAAATTAATTCAAATGTTTAAATTTGAATTTATGGACATTTGAAACGAATACAAATGTCAAAATTTTGACAAATTCAATCAAATTTTGCATGCCTTTGAATATTCGTGCATATCCCTACTCTGTGGCAGTGGAATTTAGCCTAGGATCTGTACTGGGTGTGTTCTTTGTATCTGACAAAAGACATACAAACCTTGATGGGAGAGTAGTTGTGGAGTCAGTTTGAAGCTGAATAGTTGCACCTCTCTGAATAAGTAGCATGTTCAGGGATGCATCTTCTACAGGCTGATCCAGAGTTTCTATTGGATGCTGGTCCCGTACTTTCTACCCATTACCTTGTCTAGAGCTGACCGCCTTTCCTCTATGTTTCACCTGTTGATCCCATAACCTCTACCTGAAGACACTTTTTTTTTAAGCTACCAGTTGGAGCTTTTCCATCCTTTGCCTTGACTTAGGTTGCCAGACCAAATTGCTGAGTTGAATCAACAATCTCAAGTCCTCCTTTACAGCTGAGGGTGAGATCCATGTGGCTTAGGGTTCCCCTTGAATAATTATTAGGCTAGCTTGCACCCCTTTCTATCACACATACACAGAAACACACACCAGCTTGGGCTTTTACTCTTGCTTAGTAAAGACTCGAAATATTTAACCTTTATACTATTATATACATAGCATTCCAACAAAATACAGACTACATCTTCAAATGGAATTTGGAGGAATTCCTTAGTATCTGCCAATCTTAAACTTTGTCTCAATCTGTTTAAAACATAATTGTGTGCTTTGTCCATGTGCAAAAAAGCATGAAAACAACAAACAACTGGAATGGTAGGGCCCAAAATATATACTTTAATTACTGCAATCTCTTCTTTTGAGATAGCATGGGGTAGTAGAAGTCAAAATTAGAGAAAGCAACAGAAACAGATGTAAGATTAGCCCTGTACAAACCACATCCCTTCAACATGGGGACTGCCTCAAGTGCAAAAATACTTGCAGTCATCTCTATCTGTTAGGAGGTAGATTTTTGCCTAAGCCTATTTCCACGTGATACTGCTACTTCTAATATGCAGCTTGAGAAGCTACAAGCAGTATTTATCGCAGAATGGTGCAAATCAAATGAAAAATTATAGATGAGACTGGATTTTTAAATAGACAGCAATTTCCAAACCATCACTATCAGTTATCTCCTCAAGTCTTAATTCAGCTAATTGTTACGGAGGCCATGAAAATGGAAAGAGCTAATAAAGTACCACCAAATTAATTACCTTACATGTGATTTTAGCAGGGGATACTAACTCAGTGCTGGACCCCAGATCAGATAAGCAATCCAATCCAGTTATGTGGACTACTCTCAAAATGTTTGTTCAGGCCTTATTTCAAAATCTATCCCTAGTAGATAAATAGAGGCTTTTGAACCCACAAAATAAGGACTGCTCCTTCAATTTGCATAAGCACTCTCTTTATTCTCACATTGATTATATTTTTTTTGCTCCAAATATCTTCTAAATTATCTCATGGATGCTTTGTTTGGACCTATGGTATTTTATCATTCCCCAATAAGTGCCACATTGGTAACTTCAATTACACAACACAATAATTCACCACAGAATTAGAAATCATAAAATAATATTTCAGTCTCAATGATGATCCCTCTAATCCAGTTATGATTAGATGGGAAGTCATGAAATTAGTAATCCAGGGATATCATATACTGTATCGTATATCCAATAGTACCTGCCAAAAATCAGAAAATAGAAAAATAAACTCCTCAGCACTATGAGCAAGATAGCAGCTGTTCACAAGAAAATTTTGCCAAAGCTCTTGTTTTACTTCCAAATGATTCCTCTCAATATTCCTACCCATTTATTTATTTATTTTAAAAAGCTTATTCAATTTTATATTTCTAGATTCATGAAATTGCTGTACAAGTCCATATCACAAGGCAGATAAGGAATCTCTGACTTGCAGGTATATCAAGATACTTTTCTCATAAGTAAACTTAAAATTCTTCAAAATTCAGATAACAGTTCTCACAACAACCTCAACAATAAGATAACCCATCATTTGCCCCTCTGACAAACAAAATACACTTACCGTAGTAGCTAACCATTTTCTTCAGTCAACTCTTTACTTTATGGGAAAACTTCCTTCTACCCTCATCCTCTCAAAAAATCCACTCACAGCAATCAATACATAAAATGAAAATTCTCACAACATCAATTTAACCTACTAGCCATAGACAGAAAAATTATACTGCCACTCATAAACCAATATGGTACAATTTCTGCTACATATGCTAGTCAATACTTGCAAGCAATGCAAAGTCCCCTTACTAAGTTTGAAAATCTTTACACACAGCAAAGGTTGTGTATAATCAAAGGCTGTGTATCAATCTAGCCATCCCCTTGAACTGTTGACACAATTGCGAAAAAAAGCATATACTACTATTTGAGGAATCCATCGATAAAGATAACTTCTTTATTTTACAGTTCCCAGAAGCTCTCACATCAGTTTTAATTTTTTGTTTGTTTAAGAATTTATATCCTGTCCCTCACCCAAAGGTCCCAGAGTGAGTCACAGCAATTCAATTATATCTGCTCATATTATTAAAAAATAAAAAGGAATGCCGACCCGCACATAGACCTCTTAAAATATCTAATCCTTGCTCCCAAAGCAACACTCACGCAACATTGGAAGGATGTCTCACCAGCTTATATTCAGCAGTGGTTATGTCCAAATCTGAGAATCATAGTAAATAAACTAATGTCTACATATATTAATACTATGGGAGGACATCAATTTGACATAAAATTCTATAGTACCTGGAATCCTTTCTTTAAAGTTCTTCCAAGGCGAAAGATTGTTAGCTTCAATGAAGCTTCTGAAAGACTGGATGGAAAAAAATAAGAACATAAGAGAAGCCCTGCTGGATCAGGCCACAGCCCATCTAGTCCAGCATCCTGTCATACACAGTGGCCCACCAAATGCTCATGGGCATCTCAAGCAGAGACAAGGACAAACCTTCTCCTGCTCTCGAGTCCCAGCAGATGGCCTTAGAAGCGCCCCAGTTCCTCCCCCCCCAATGTTAATCTCTGCTTTATAATTTAGAATTTGACTCCTTATGACTTTCACTTTGTTCTTGCTGCATGACAGTTTCTCTTATACTGTCACATATTTAACATAGTTTGTTTTCTAAAAAAACTTAGCTGTGTGAATGCATTCTTTGGTCACATTTCATATTAAATATAAGGTAATTTTCCATCTGAAAATGACTCTTAACACTAGCCAACCAATGAAGAGCACTAGAGGTTGGCAGCTTCACCATATCATTCTCAGTTCCAATGTCAAAACCTCTTTGTTTAAATACCTTCTTTGCATAATTCCCAAGGATGTATAAAGTCTTCAAAGAGAGTCTAAGTGTTTCTACTGTCTTTGTAAGTTGGTAGTGCCATGTGCCAGATGTCATCAGAAATTCTCCTTCAAGGCATAATTTAGGCAGCCTGTTGTTTTCCATTTGCATCACTTGTGCCCAATAATTATATGTTTTAATAATACTCAGCTTCTCTCTTGAAACAGAGGATCCAGGCTACCTGAAGAAGGAAACTATAAGAAATGTTGTCCACTTTGAAACTAATATGTAACTAATAAGTTCATAACTCAGACACTTAATGATGATTAAAGAAAAAAAGCATTTCAGGGGTGTTTTTCCACTGTCACTAGAAGTACCCATTTCGTACCCATTAATAGGTACAAAAATGCCATTTTGTACCCATTAATGGGTACTTAATGGGTACTTTTAGTGACAGTGGAAAAACACCCCAGATGTGCTTCAGTATGTTCTTCAGATATATAGTGTTGCATGTGTTGCTTTCAAGAGTGAAATTTTAGATTCAGTATTTGACATTGTACAATTATATTTTATCCTTCCTTCCTATTTGTGCCCTCCCCTATACTTAAAGGTCTCGGGTCAGCTTACAACTTCAAAAATAGAAAGAAACCACTAAAAACAATAATAGTGCCTGAAAATGGCAATGGGAAGATATTCCTCAGTCAGAAGCCATGGTAAATAGTTGAATCTTTACCATTATTCCCAACTGTACAGAATGAAGATGTCAGGCACACCAGTTATTCCATGGTCTGGGGGCTACCTCTGCGAAGGTCCTATCCCAAGTACACACTCTTTTTGCTACTGAAAGTGGTGGTACAAAAAGGAGGGCTTCAACTGCAAGTGGGAAAAGGCATTTCTTTAGGTATTTGAGGCCCAAGCTATTTAATATCTTATAGATCAGCGTTAAGTTTGAAAGTGAATTAGGAGCCAGTGCTGCTCTTTTAAGATTGACATGGTATGCATCCAGCCAGCAGCACTGGTTAGGAGTCTCACTGCTGCATTCTATACAAGCTGCAGCTTCCAAATCATCTTCAAGGGCAGCACCATAAAGGATGCATTACAGAGAAGAGAATGGGGCACTAATGGTGGACCTGCCCATTCTGGTGTCCTCTGGTGAATGCCAGTTGAGCTGCACAGTGCTAGATTGTGATCACAGGTCCAACCACAGAACATCGAGGACTTGTGCAGTCTGGTTCTGACAGAATTCAGAAACATACACGCTGGTAGCTTGCTGGAGTTCATTTTGTAGGGCTCTGGCAGTGTTCCTCCTGTTCCTCTTTGCACAAAGAAGCAAAGAAGCAAATACCGTTCCTGATGCTTCTGTAGTCCTGCCCAGCTCTCCTTGTGTAATTTCCTGTGTCCTGGAATCTGCTCCATGCTCTTCAGACTGTCCTGGGAGACAAGCCAAACCTGCGCAACCTGAATGGACTGCAGATACTGCCTCATGCTACCAGTTATAACAAGGGTACTAACAAAATGCTAAACTAAAAAAGAATCAGTCAAGAATGATAAGGAGAGAATATTGTCTGTGGCCACCACCTGCAAAACCGTTCCACATTTGGGGCTTATCTTGCTATTGCACCTCCAGCACACCTCTTGTCGCTTTCTTTGCGTCTAAGCAGGTGAAACTGATTCACAATTGCTTATGCTTCCTAAATCTACAATTGATATTCCTGAAGTTAACGATGCTTAAGTGTTTCCCTAATTATTCTTTTTTTGAGAAGTATATTTGCCAAACACATGAGGAAATATAAAAACAGTTTTTATTTAACTATTCATTTCAGTTTCAGTCAATACCATACAATCTCTCATTATGAAAGCTTAATTCATTCTGAGAACTCTGCTTGTAATATAAAAAATATAGTGAGTTCCCAGTCTCATTATTTATACTGAATTCTCCTATAAGTAAAAATAAGTTAAGAGATTTCTCATATATGAGATACAGATCCTTGTCTATTTTTCAATAAATATCCATATTTTTGCTCATATGAGGCTGCCGTGTAAGTAATTACTAAAATGTAGGTGTCCATAGAAGCTTTAGTTTTCTTTAGGACCATTTGGTCAAAATAAGGATTCAGGAATTCAATCTGCCAAAGAAAAGATCATACATATCTTTTCCATCATTGTCTCCAGGATGGCACCCTCTCCTAGCCTTGACCACTGAATGCTCTATGGGACGACATAAATTTCCTTAGGCACAGGTTGAAAGCTTCCTTATCACAATCAATGTTAGAACAGGAAGATCATGATATCAAACTGTACATTCACATGGAATACAGAAATTCCCATCTCTCTCAGGTTCATGGGGTCTCCACAAGGTTATTGAAGTCACAAAAATATCTCTCTCTTGGTTCCAAAATAAAGAAATAAGCTCCTGTTTTCAGGGAAGGGTCCTTCTTAATCTCTCCTGAACACATAAATACCAACTTGCTTCCACTGGTTTTGCTCCTGAATAAATAACCAGCAATTCTGAGCACTTAAGGCTATGAATGACATATAAATATACAAAACTTTCCATAGGACTGTTCCATAACTTGTGATTTTCCTCCACTATCCTACATTGGATAGCATCAAAAAATAAATCTTCCATGGTATTAATTATATTTTAACTTAGCATTAGTTTGTAATGTCCATGTTGGTACAGAATAGGCAGGTTGAGAATTCCTAGACGGAAACTAAACAGAATCAGAATGGCATTAAATAGCCAGCATTTTCTGGGACTCATTTTCAAAAATGAATATTTAAAAGAAATACTTTCAATTTCCATGAGAACAGTTTGACTAAACAAAGGGAATTGTGGATTTCTCTAGATGGGACAGGGATACTTTCTTTTGAAGCCAGACACTCTTCCATCTATCATATTTAATGAAGTTCTTCCTTCAAATTGAGGTAAATGCAGTGATGTTGGTATAGAATGAACAAGAGGAACTTTCATTTGGTATTTTAATATTTCATGTTCAAGATGAGTAAAAGAAAGGAATATGTAAAAAAGGAACCTTTTGCACTTTTTCCATACTACATACGCCCACAGATGATGTCATTTTTATGTATTATATATACACATTTCCCCAGCATGCACAAATGATAGGAGATAACAGTCAACAGGTATATACATACAAGCACACCCACACCACAAACCAACCTGCCAAGGAATAGGTGGATAGCTACAGAAACCTTTGCAAGTGCCCTGGCGAAGATTGTTGACAGGTCTGGAAGGACTCATTTCTAAAATTAAAGAGAAAAATAATCAAATACACTAATCAAACAGTAGGATGCTAAAAACTCAAATGAATACTTTTCATTTGTTAAAAAGGAGTGATGTCAGCAGTAATGAAACAAAAGGGGGTGAGGGTTTGAAATATAATTGTTTGGAAAGAATATGGGAGGAAAGAAGTCACCTTTTAGTTCATTTTCTAGTTGCCCATAAATTTCTTGCTGGTAACACATCAGCTTTCAAACAAGATAAAAATTAATGTAGCAAACTGCTTTTACAGTGTGCCCCCAAAATGAGCAATTTGGACTCTTACACCTTACCCTCCAGATATATTGTGAAACTCTAGAAAGAGAGACAGCAAGAGATTTGGCTTCACTGGAGGATTTTTGTACATTATACAGTATTAGAACGTCACAAGGAAACCATTCATTGATTCCAACCTTGGCAGGAAGAATGGTACATGACTAGGGAGAATTCATTGTTTCTGATTTAAACTGGACTGAAAATCTCATGCGTACGTTAGTCTTAGAATTCCAGTTACCAGTACTGTTTTTGTTACAGTTATTAATAGTTTTTTTGTAGAACATTGTATAGTTATACTGTTACATTTTTAATTCTCCATACTGTTAAACGTTTTACAGATAAGTAAATAAGAAAGAAAATGACTTCCAACAAAACACTATGTTACCTAAAAAGGCATTATAAAATGCAGTGGCCAAATGGGAAGGGTTATCCATACATGTCACTGCTAGGGTTAGCTGCTAACCCTGCTGAGATCTACCTCTTAACTACCCTTTCAAGACAATGGATAAATTTGTTTATATTGAGCATTAAGGGGACCAAGAAGGCATGCTGTCCAGACCACACATGCATGTTGATAAATAGGCATGTTTGAATCAATTGCTAGGAGAAAGAGCTAGCAGCTAGGAGGACAGGAGTTCCCAGGCAAGGCTGTGGAATTAGAGGGTCTAGAAGACAATCCATCAAAGATCTTACCTTTGAATTCTGCAGATGAAGAAACACCCTTCTCATAGTTCAAGAACTGAGGGCAAGGGAATGGCTTTTATTGCCAAATTACAGATGCCCAAACCCACCAGTGTTTGTCAGTGGAGTCAGCTGGATGGCCTGGAGTACACAGCAAGCTAATGGCTAACTCACTGAACACTAGTGAAACTGCAGCAGCCAAGGTATCCAAAATACTGAGACATATCAATAGATAAATGCACTGGGATCAGCCTATAGGAGAAGCACAATAGTATAGGGGCCAGTTTACCTATGCAGTTGGTAAACAGTTTGATACATGAGTTCATCTTTTAAGAAAATAAAGGTAGTGTTATTAAAAGTCTCCTCAGGATGTTCCTCCTGGATCCAGAAAATGTGACAAGTATTTTCTGGTTAGTAACACCAAATGGAATAGACCTTCTGATCTCTTGATTATGTCTATTTATTTATTGCAAGATAAATAAGATTTATAGCAGTTAACTGTAATTAAAATTCATTATGAAATGCAGCCTGCCCTCCCATCCTCAGCAGGACAACATGGAAGCTAGTCATCAAAGGGCTGGGTGAAGAGCTATGTTATAGCTAGATACTGAAAATCTGATGGTATCTGATGAACCTCAGCTGGGAGACTCTTCCAAAGCCTGAGGACCACTGCCAAAAATGTTCTCTTGCATGCTGAAAACATTGTAGTTCTGGGTTAGTGAAACTACAAGAAGGCACACACTTTGTGATCGTAAAGCATGGACTTTCCTTATGCAGTGCTGTATATTCCTGATTTATTTCCTTTTTAATAATTCTATCTTATCCATTCGACAAAAGTGCCTCATGACTTTTTTAAAAAAGCTTTAATGTTATTATTGCTCAACAAGTTATATCTCCAGTAGTCCCCTGTTAGAATTATTATCATGCATAAATGCTCTGCTTTAAATGCACCAAGATAAGGATCAAATGCCGTCAAACACAACCCATTCTGAAATATAGGAAAGCATACCATAAGATCTGATTAACTGACCATGCCTTACACTGGTGGTACTATAGCCGTGAACATCCGTAGCTCATGTTTAGACTGCTGCATCATAGGAGTTTCCTGAATCTTCTGCCTGCTGTCAAGCATCAGTGAAGGGCATAGCCAAGATGGCATGTGGTGGTCACTATGCTCCATGTCTGGCTTGCTCTCAGGTATTGAATCTGCACCTAAGAGTACTCCAGCAATAGCCTGCCAAACAGCAGTCCTGGCATAGTGTAGATTGACTCACAGATCCTGCTGCCACCAGTGACATTTCACGAGGCTCCAGAAGATGGTTAGTCCAGAAGATGATCTTTTTCTGACACAACTTTTAGAGAGACAACTGAAATGTCCCCAGCATACAGCTCCAAAGCGAGGAAAGTTTGATTCCTGGCTCAGAAGTTAGACAGGACCAGGCTGGTGTCTGTGTGGATGATAGCCAGCCCATTTTGCCATCTCCTGCTTTCTTTAGGCCAGGCACATGCAAATCTCACCTGTAAGTCTTGTAAATGTTGAATGTGTAATTCTTCCTTGTTTCCTTGGGAGGTGACTTTGCCCCAGCAGTAGGAGAGGTTTTTGGAGACAGCTTCCTGTTGATTTGTCAGGGTTTTTTTTTTCCTTAGAGGTCTTCTTTATCTTTGTTGAACTTAATCCCTCTTGATTGCTAGGTGTTGGGTTGCTTCCCCTCTACTTGAGTAGTGGAAGATAATAGAGGGATTAAGTAAGGTTTCAAAAAATTTGAAGTTAGTCTTCTCTTGGTTGGGTTCATTGCTGATCTTCTCTGTGTTCTTTCTTGAGTTGTTTTGAGTGTGGAGCTTTGAGTTTTTCCTTTCAATGGGGTCTATGCCAGGCTTCTAGAGGTACTCAAGCTTTCTTGGTTTTGAACTCTTAGGGTGTTTTTCCACTGTCACTAGAAGTACCCATTAAGTACCCATTAATCGGTACAAAAATGCCATTTTGTATCCATTAATGGGTACTTAATGGGTACTTTTAGTGACAGTGGAAAAACACCATTACAGTATTTCTACAGTTTTCCAGTTCATCTCTGTGTAGGGCACCTAAACATTCTGAGTCATGTCCGTCTACAGCTAGTTGTTTAAGAATGTGTTCTGCTAGTCTTTGTCTTTTGTAATGTTGTTCACAGTTTGGGCATTTTATTTTGTAGATTACTCCAACATTATCTTATTTAGATACAGGATCTTTGGGCTTGCTTAATATTTTAGGAAGGGATTTGGTTGGTGTCAAGTTGTTCATCAGCTGTGGATGTGGCAGGTCTATAGATAGTCTTTTTTCCAGAAACATCCTCCAGTAATCTCTTGTTGAAATTATTATAATGTAGATTGTATGGGATTTCCCTTGAAAATTGTTCAGAAACTGATTTTAGTGAAGAATAAAGCAGCCAGAGTACTGAGAAAGAAAGTTTAGCAAGTTGAGAACCTCAGGATGGGATCTAAATAATTCCCCTACAATCTTGGGCTTTGGAGTAAGACGGATTTAAAATGCTTACTTCTGATTGGACTACAACTATAACTTCTTTCAGTTATGGCTTTGGAAATCTACTTATGTGATCTAGTGCACATGAGAATTCAAAATAACAAAAGCCAGGATCAAAATCTCCAATATAAACAACTGGACATGTGATGGTTCTGAATGACGGATCTATCCCTTTACTCAAGCACCATGAGGGAGCAATACATATTAATAAATATTTTCCATCATGGTGAACATTCTCAACCAATCTGATATATTATAAATGAACACTGATCCTAACTCTTATATTTTTGTTCTTCCAATACCTTCGTTTGGAGGATTCTTCTTTCACCACACAAACTTACAAATGCTGCAGAAGTTAATTACAAGTGGTGCTCACCATCCTGTCAAAAATGTGTTCTGGACAAGGCTGGAAGATTCATGCAAATGCTCTCTTTCCTGAAACCCATAAGAACCGATTGAGACTTCATAATATGTTTTTTTAACTTAATTATTCCTTTGATATACAGTAACAGTGCCCTTTGTATTACAATAATTCAATAAGTCATGGTCTCCTGTTCCAGATATTATAGTGAAATAATGCATCAAAAAGAACAGCAAGCAAGCAGACTATTTATGTTTATAAACTCCAAATTACAGTACAAATTTGCCATGGCTGATACAACTGGTAAGGATGACACGTTTGTTCAGAGATGTCCTTCCTTTAGAGCAGGAAGAATGACTCTAAGGGTGCTAACTGCTCTTAGTTACTTATGCCACTATTGTCATATGAATGATCTACCTGTGCTCTAGTATCAATGTCTACTAGAATGGATGACTAGGTATATCCTCCAGGCTGGGGAGACAGTCAGAATGCCTCTAAAGGTCATTTGCTGGGTTTCGGGAGCACATTAAGGTTTTGCTCTTGTCTTCTGCTTGAGATGCCCATAAACAATTGTTGGGCCACTGTGTGGGACAGGAAGCTGAACTAAATGGGTTGTGGCCTGATCCAGAACGGCTTCTCTTATGTTTTTATGCTTTACATGGCAATATTTTGAGACACTGTGAAAATGCTTGACTTCTGGGGCTATTTCTGGTGCATCACATAATTGTCCATGTTGCAACTTCAAAAATCAGGAATTTTTGTTCCCCAGCTTTGAAATTTGAAAAAGGATGAGGCACATGGTGGGAAGAAATTGCACACTGCACTTCTGGGGCTGGAGGGGATGTTGCCTAACTTATTGAACACAAAGGAGAATGTTAATCAAGTACGGTTATAGATCCCTGGTTGATGATGGAGCAATATGGCTATCAGGAGATTTATACGTGATTACTGACTTGCACTGTCATTGCTCTATAATGGTACAGATTTTTTAAGACTTAACATGGTATTACAATTACTGCTTGTTAAAGAGATCTGTGTTCTCCTATATTCCCAAAGTGGATACCATTTTAAAATCAAATTATATTACTAGTGTGGACTGCAGCTCTTATGTGTGTAACTTATCTTTACAATAAGAACAATCGATTTTCTGACCATGAGGTGTTGGCAAAGTATTTATTATATCACTTCCCCTTTGCAAACATTTGAAGTTGATCTACACTTTCTAGCTACTTTTTAATTGGCTCTTTTCAAAAAGGATTGCTAAACGTTTTTCAGCCCAATTATAATGAACTCATGGACCGTGAGGAACAAAATGGTTAAAAAGTCTTTTTTCTGTTGATGCTAATATAGTTATTTCCATTGTTTTATTGAAATAAAAGCACATAAAATTTAAAGGTGCTAAAAATTCTGCCGACTGGGCAGATACTTATTTCAGAAATTATTTCATAAACTAGGTACTGCATTAAAGAAGGAATTTCCTCTGGTTGTCACCTGGTTGGGCAGGTCTCCTACAGATAGCCAGCCTGCATGTTGTTGAGGAGTAAGCATCTACAACAAAATCTTAAGGTTCTTCTAGTATTAGTCCAGCTATTTGTGTAAGCTAACACATTCATTTATAAGAACATAAGAACATAAGAGAGGCCCTGCTGAATCAGGCCACAGCCCATCCAGTCCAGCATCCTGTTGCACACAGTGGCCCACCAAATGCTCATGGGCATCTCAAACAGAGATAAGAACAAACCTTTTCCTGCTCTTGAATCCCAGCAAATGGCATTAGAAGCGTCTTGCTTCCACCCCCACCCCCAGCCTGAAAGATATACTTAGGCCAGTGATGGCCAACCTATGACACGCGTGTCACAGGTGACACGCCAAACCTTTTTGGGTGACACACATGGTCACCCTGGCACCTTGCTGTGTGGTGCTTGCTTGTTCTTGAAGTGTACAAAATACCAACTTTCAATTGAAGATTTAGCAAACGAAATTCAGCAACAAAAGTCACTAATGTAAAGAATTATTTGTTTTTGCTTTTAATAAAATACATATATCAAAAATATAACTTTTTTACTGGAGCTACAAATATCACAAAATTATGGATATTTCTAGATGTGACACAGCACCTGAGTTAAGCTAGGTTTTCTTGCGAATTTTGACACACTTAGCTCAAAAGGTTCCCCATCACTGACCTAGGCATACACTCTAGTAGCCATTGATACATCTGTCATCCATAAATTTGTCCAACCCTACCTGGAAGCGATCTAGACTGGTAGCTGTCACCAGCTCTTCTGGCAGCACATTCCATTAACTGATGATCCTCTGGATGAAGAAATACTTCCCCTTGTCGGATCCGACTCTCCTACCCATCAGCTTCATAGAGTGCCCCCTGGTTCTAGTGTTGTGCGATAGAGAAAATAAGTTTTCTCTATCCACCTTTTCTATAACATGCATAATTTTATATACTTCAATCAGGTCACCTCTTAAACGCCATCTCTCCAGACTGAAGAGGCCTAGACGTTGCAGCCTGGTTTCGTAAGGGAGGTGTTCCAGACCCTTAATCATCCTGGTTGCCCTTTTCTGCACCTTCTCTAGTTCTACGATATCCTTTTTAAGGTGTGGTGACCAGAACTGTACACAATATTCCAAATGTGGCCTCACCATTGATTTATAAAGAGGCAAAATGACACTTGCTGACTTATTTTCTATTCCCTTCCTAATTATTCCCAGCATTGAATTTGCTTTTTTCGCTGCTGCTGCACACTGGGTTGACACCTTCATTGAACTGTTCACCAAAACCCCAGATCCCTTTCCTGGTGTGTTGCAGACCCCATCAGGTTATAGACATAATTTGGATTAAAGCACATTTGCCATTGGTTGCCCACTCACCCAATGCTAAGAAATCCCTCTGGAGCTCTTGGCAATCTCTTTCGGTTTTTACTACCCTAAATAATTTAGTATCATCAGCAATCTTGGCTATTTTACTATGTACCCCTTCTTCTAGATCAGTGGTTCTCAACCTGGGGGTCGGGACCCCTTTGGGGGTCGAACTACCCTTTCAGAGGGGTCGCGACTGGTCTCCCACAGCCCTTCCGTACCATCTCCCAGCTGCTCCGCCTCCGTGGTTGGGGTCTCCACAACATGAGGAACTCCATTAAGGGGTCGCGGAATTAGGAAGGTTGAGAACCACTGTTCTAGATCGTTGATGAATAAATTAAAAAGCACTGGTCCCAACACTGAGGCTTGAGGGACCCCACTTTTTACCTCTTTCCACCCTGAGAATTTGCCGTTTATTGCTACTCTCTGCTTCCTGTCCTTAAGCCAGTCACAAATCCAGGACAGAACCTGTCCTTTTATTCCATGGCTGATGAGTTTACTCAGCAGCCTCTGATGTGGAACTTTGTCAAAAGCCTTCTGGAAGTCCAGATAGACAATGTCTACTGGTTCGCCTTTATCCATGTGTTTATTGACACTCTCAAAGAATTCCAAGTTAGTGAGGCATGGGGCCTTTCTGCACTGGGCCTTATTCAGGATTATATCTTAGGACAGAGACCAGCCATCTTCATGCTGGTCCAAACTATGGTAGGCCATACCAAGGCCTACCATAGTCTGCACCGGCATGCAGATGGTTGGTCCCCATGCTGAGGTAGACTCTGAAATAAGGCCTAGTGCAGAAAGGGCCATGATTTACCTTTGCAGAAGCCATGCTGGCTTTTGTTCAGCAATGCTTGCTCCTCCATGTGCACACTAATTCTGTCTCTTAATGATGGTTTCCATCACCTTACATGGAACCGACGTTAAGCTAACTGGTCTGTAATTGCCTGGATCACCCATGGATCCTTTTTTGAAGACTGATGTTACATTTGCCACTGTCCAGTCCTCAGGTACAGAGCCTGATGTTAGGGAAAGATTATATATTTTTGCTAGAAGGTTGGCAAATTCGCATTTGAGCTCCTTAAGGACTCTTGGATTAAAACCATCTGGTGCCGGTGACTTGTTAACATTTAGTTTATTGTGACATGCAAGGACCTCTTCCTTGGTTATCTCTGTCCAGTTTAACTCTTCAGAAAATATGGGCTCAGCTACTGGCATGTATCCTATGTCTTCCTCTGTAAATACAGAGGCAAAGAATTCATTTAGTCTCTCTGCAATCTCCATGTCTTCTTCAGTTATCCCTTTCTGTCCTTTACCGTCTAATGGTCCAACTGCTTTCCTGGTTGGATTCCTACTTCTGATATACTTATAGAGGTTTTTGTTATTTCTTTGGATGTTTTTAGCAATGTGCTCCTCAAAGTCTTTCTTAGCTTTCCTAATAGTTATCTTGCATTTGTGTTGTCAGTGTCTATGCTCTCTCCTGTTCTCCTCATTTGGACAAGCCTTCCATTTTCTAAATGAACCCTTCTTGTTTTTAATGACTTCGTCTACTGCACTAGTGAGCCACATTGGTTTCTTCTTGGACCTAGAAGTCCCCTTTCTTCTTTTAAGGTCTAGGAATCTTCTCTCTTTCTCCTGAGTTGAACAGGAGTTCACCCAGTCTATATGATGATAATTGAAGTCCCCCATTATAACGACCCTATCTTTTTGGGATACCTCCTTTACCTCCTTTTCCAATTGTTGATCTCCTTCTGGCGTTTGGTTGGGAGGATGGTAGCATGTCCCTATTATTAGGCTTCCTTTTTGGCTTGGTATTTTTACCGACACTGCTTCTGTGGAAGAGTCAGACTCAACTAAACAATCCAGTTTGTAAGATTCTATCTCTTCCTTAATATGCAAGGCTACACCACCTCCATGCCGCCCTTCCCTGTCTTTCCTGTACAGTCTGTACCCTGGGATGACTGTATCCCATTGGTTTTCACTGGTCCACCAGGTTTCAGTTATGCCAATAATATCAATCCTATTTTCCATAACTAAGCTTTCTAGCTCCCCTATTTTAGCTCGAAGGCTTCTGGTGTTAGCATATATACATTTATATTCTCTGGTCCAAATTCTGCCGTCGAGGAACATGTGAATCCTTATACTGCCTCTTGCATCGTTCTGTTTGCATACTATTGACTAATCCCCCACTTTGCTCAGCATTATCTGCATATTTCCAGCCCTCTTCACTTGAGGGTGCACTCTCCCGAACTGGATATTGCCCAGCTTCTGTCGGCTTTCCCCCAGGGATCAGTTTAAAAGCTGCTGTGCAACCTTTTTAATATTAATCGCCAGCAATCTGGTTCCATGTTGGCAACATACCTATCTCAGTCTAGTGAAGCTACAGCTTTCATGCCAATCTTAAGGATAGCCCTAGGTAAAGTACATTACAATAATTCAGCCTTGAGATTACTACTGCATGGGTCAATATAACAATGGCAAATAACATTTTCAACTAATATGGATTTGGATTGCCATAATATTTGCAATAGCCATAAAGGAAACTGATTATACTATTCTTACAACGTTTGTTGCCTGCAACAACAAATGTTTGGGGTTAGGTGCAGCAATGTCAAAATGGTTTGGCCACCTGTAACTAATATTTAATTATTTCCGACCTAGACTATTGCCCTGCCCTGATTATTCTGATGGTCACAACCTGTTAGAAGCATGCCAACTTCAGGAAAGATTAAATAAGAATACATTGTCTTCAGTGCTGATTTTCAGCTACATTAATTTATTTATCCTGTTGAAGTTTCATATGGAAGAAAATTTGCAAAACAAGACATACTGTTTAATTTATAAATTATAATATAAACAAATTAAAACTGCAAAGGCAACTTCAGGTAGTATTTCATTAACAAGAGACCCAGTAAATGATACTGGTGAAAATACATATTTTCACCTAAAGTTGATATCCTTGCAGTGCAAACACCACCTTGTATTTAACAGGAGGAACTCCATGGCCAAGTTCAACAACAGCAGGTGCTTATCTTTGGACACTACAACATACCTTCAAAAGAATTTCTCTGAACGATCTAGAAGGTGGTGTCTGGATGCCAAGTAACTTACTTCTTTATACGTGAACATTACCCTCAAATGAACTCAGTCGCACACAGGAAGCTAGTGTAGATCTTATAAAACCAGTCACATTAAAAAAACAGGTACACAAACTTGCTAAACAAATAGTTCTCAACTTGCTAAACTTCCCTA